>JAVJIX010000044.1:6735000-6803357 GCA_036785185.1 Paratrypauchen microcephalus | reverse complement strand
CGGCTACAGTGTGTGTTGAGCGGTGAACAACATGGACGGAGAAAAATGTTTCAGACAGCAGTAGTGAACTTGTACCGAAAAGAGGAGCCGTGTCAGTCGTGTGGAAGAACTTCAGCTTTAAAAAATCTGGCGCTGATCAAACGACCGTATTCTGTAAATGTCGTCGGGCTAAAGTTGTAGCCGCAGGAGGCGACATGAGCGATCTGCTTCACCACCTCCGTTACAAACACGTCCTGGAATATGAAGAACGCACGAAACTAAGATCTGCATCCTCTTCCACGTCTGCAGGGAACGTCCAAGTCGACGCAGCGATACAAAACGCCACTCAGACGTCACTCAAAGACGCGTTTGCTAAGGGGACCGCCTACGACAAGAAAAGCAAACGGTGGAACGGTATTACCGACGCTGTTACTGTCCACTTCACCAAAGACACGGAACCACTTAGTCCTGTTGAGAAAGGAGCTTCAAGGAGATGTCAGTCAGTCGATCAATCAAACATTATATAAAGCACTTTTCATACAAAATCATGTAACACAAAGCGCCTTACAGTGCTTAAGGATTATAACAGGGGTGTCAAACATACGGTCCGGGGGCCAGATCCGGCCCTCCAAGACCTTTAATCTGGCCCTCGGCTGATTTTCTATTGAAATTATATGACTGTAGTTTAATTATATTTTAGATTTTCCAAGAAAAATGGACTAATTCCTGTTTGTATGGAATGGGAAACCTGTATGTTTGTGTTGAAATAAATTTTTTCTTAAAGTTTCAGGTTGTTCATAATATTTTGTAAAAGAGTTCATCAAATAAAAAAGACTTCTGTAATAGATTTGCGTTTCTCTGCACAAATATTTGGACTTATTGGTGTTTTTGGGGTATATTTGCCATGAGTTTTCTGATCCGGCCCCTTTGGGATCAAAGTCGGTTGGATACGGCCCCCGGAGCAAAATGAGTTTGACACCCCTGGATTAGAAGATTAGAAGATTGACTTTTTATTGATCTCACACAAGAGAAATTGTTTTCTGCATTTGACCCGGGGACCATCCCCATGATTTTGTTGCTTAGGCTTGGTCAGGACCCAAGCTGGAGGATTTTACCTATGGCGCATGTTTTGGGTTGATGCTTGTTTACGTTTGTTTGCGTCAGTTGTTGTCGCCTCTGTAGACGTAGCAGCTCAGGTAGAGGCGAGGGACGATGACGCAAACGGTAATCGAGTGGTGTTCCATTTCTTAGGGGCACATTCGTACCCCGAGCCCTCTCAGCTCGGTATCGAGGGGCAAGACAAAGACGTAGATAAAGGGGTAATATATTTAAAAATACATTTATGAGACTCCTTGGCTGGTCGATGTGACGCTGCCATCCTGATCCCAAAACCTGCCTGAGCTTGTAGTCGTACCCCTTCGTTCCAAATCTGGTCGAGAGTTTACTTCGTTTCAAGGGGTATGTAGCCCGAGGTCATGGCCCGAGCCCTTGATCAAAATTAGAATCGGGACACCCCTTGCCCTCACATGAACGAGCAAAACCAAGGGGTAGGGGTAAGACGAAGGGGTAAGACAGAGGAATAGGACGCAGCCTAAAATCTTGTGTATTTTCCTCTTTTCCACCAGGGGGCGAATGACCCGGCCTTCTGCCATAACTTGGCCGACACCAGAGAGGAAGTCGACGACAGCGGCTCCAGCTCCCCAAAGGTTTGAACTGTTGATGTAAAAGATGATTATGAAGAACATAAACAGAAAACTGAACCCTTTGTCTCGTATCACAGATGGACCGCTCGGACATGGAGGACTCCCTGGAGGAGGCCGAGGTGGAGAAGCAGCTGCCCCAGACACAGGGCACCGTGGGCGGGCTGGACTTCTACCAGGCCAACCCCTTCGCCCACTGCCAGGGAGAACGTGAGTATCTCTGCCAACGCTCCTGCAATCGGGTCTGGTTTAGGCTTTATAAGGTTACACGAGACGTACTTTTCAATATTTATTTTTATTTACTTGGGCAAGTAAGCTATTTATATTCTTTTTTAAAAGTGCAATAACAGAAATAACAATAAGAAAAACAAAACATTTGCCCAAAAAGGAGTGGGAAGAAAACTTATTTAATCCCACCCCTTCTTCTAATTTAACATAATGAACTTTTTTTTTTTACATTCTTGAGACATTTTACATTAGACTTGAACTATTTACGAAAGGAAACCAACAATGTTCACAGACGCAGATACAAGTAATGTGATGAACAGAACAAACCAACAAACGTAAGGAAACACCAAACATAAAGCAGCTCTACAGAAGCAGTTTGTTCTAATATTCAGACTCTCTATAAACTGAGATCAGATGTTTATAAAACAACTTGAATTTATGGAGATTTTGGCGTTTCTTGAGACGTGTATCCAGACTGTTCCACACACAAACATTCATTTGTAAGTGGCGATGTTTACAAGTGAACAGGCTAATAATACTAACAGGCGCGCAGTGATACGACTCGAGAGAAAATAGCACCAAGCGATTTAGACTTCTGACTTTTTCGTGGGCAACTGTTTTGTGACGCAAATATATCACTTTTTGGACAAATATTGTTTTGAGAAGTAAAACAAGCTTCATTAACTGTCCCCGCTAACTTGCCGGACCTACTTTGGTCAGCTCCAGAACCGGGGCAGAACTCGGCTCAGAGGACACTGTCAGCTAAAGTGTCAGTGTTAATGCACGACACTGCTGAAGGGGACGCCATACAGATTGACATAAAAAAAAAAAAAAAAAAAAACTATCCCTTTAAAACAAAAGAAACTTAAAGGTCCCATGGCATGACATTTTCACTTTCTGAGGTTTTTGAACGTTAATGTGAGCTCCCCTACCCTGTTTAATGTCTAAACTGAGCATTTGCGATCCTTTTCTGTATTTGAAAAAAAGACAGCCCAAACGGGCGATTCTGAACAAGGGAAGTTTCTGACGTCACACTCAAGGAAAAATGCAAATGCAGTTCCACCGCCCGTCTGTGTCTCTACCCACACTCTCTGAAACTCACGCCCAGAGAGTTTGAACCGCGAATGTGCTACGTAATGCGAGATGCGTTTTTTTTATTTGGAAACACGTGAGAATGTTTCCAGGCTCGGATGTCCTTTATCCCCCTCGGCAATGAGCTAGCCAGTGTGGGTCCTTGGGCAAGACCCTTCACGGTACTGCCCCCCGGGCGCCGAAAAAGATGTCTGCTCACTGCTCCTGAAAAGGATGGGTCAAATGCAGAAGTCAAATTTCTCCCGTGTGTCATTGTGTGTGAGACCAATAAAGGCTTAATCTTAATCTTAATCTTAATCTTATCCGATCTTCCGAACCTCTGAAACAGCAGTGGTTTAATTTTATTTTCTGTGGAAATGTGTTTATTTTTCAATGGAACACTTCTCATCTGTTCCTCTGCGCAAAAACGCGGAAGTGGGGCCAGCGCACATCGCACCGCTAAAGAGGAAAGAGCGGAGAGTTTGGCCACGCCCCCACCCGCTGCACTGGCCTGTCTCTGTCCTCCTCATCTGCATTCAAGCAACAACGCCCAGAATAAAGTGTTTGAGAGAGATATTTATGACTCTGACTGTGTTCATGGGTCTTTCTCATGCACTGAGTGTTGATTTTGAAGAAGGATTCATTTACAGTATTAGGGAACCATTAAGGAGCCATATAAAAGCATCAAGAAGTACCATGTCATGGGATCTTTTAATCGTATTGATGTGATATTTGCAGATGACCTCTTCAACGAAGACCTGTTCCCCAAAACAGACTCCTCTGGTGAGTAAAAGCGCACACACGCAGCAGGTTGGCAGTTCAAATCCCACTCCTGAATCCCACTGTGTCCATGGGTAAAGCAGCTCATACCGGCTGTTAGGGATGCACCGATCCACTTTTTTTTTACTTCTGATCCATACCTGATATCTGCCGATACCGATACTATTCCGATACCAAAACAAATCCTTTGTTTTCGACAACTGACAACGGTTGGTCATCGAGTACGACGTCGTGAAGCACCTTCTCAGTGATCCCTTTAGCTTTCACGCCGTCTGGTGGAAGTTTACCTCGTCTTTGGAACGACTCCAGAAGTGATAAAAGGAGAAATTCAATTTGTCAACTGGACAAAGTTTGTTTGGTCGAAACGTTTCGCCGCTCATCCGAGAGGATTCGTCAGTTCTGGTTCTAGTGCTGGTTAGACCCTGTTTATATCTAGCTGCAGGGAGGAGCTCACTACACTGAAATAGCTCTGAAACTATCTCCACTAATCTGTCTCTTTGTGTTTCAAATTTCTCTGGCGACTAGTTTAAACTAGTAAACAGGGTCTAACCAGCACTAGAACCAGAGCTGACGAAGCCTCTCGGATGAGCGGCGAATTTCTCCTTTTATCATGGATTCTACCTGGACGACTGAGGGACTCTTCACGACTCCAGAAGTGATTCCTGTCGACGACTTTGGTTTTTCTGCCCCATGGCTAAGAAGTCATCGTGCTCTTTAGTGTGGTGCTTTTTCACGTTTTATTAAGTTTGTTGTATTGTCGGTCGCATCGGAGCGTCCGCCTCTCGGTACAACGGCTTTACAAACATCGCACGTCGCTGTCTCGCTTTGAGGTGTTTCTAGTAGAAAGTATTTCCACACAGCGGACATGTTGTGATGAAAAGTTGGTTAACTGCCTGGTGCTGCTCAACGTTCGCCTGCTAGCCTCGCGCTGCTAGTTCGCCTGCTAGCTGGCGCAAAATGTGGAACAGATTTCCTGAACGGAGGCGTGTCTCATCATTACTCTCTGTCTCATTGAGATACGCCTCTGTTCAGGAAATCCATTCCACATTCTGCAGCGGGTAGAAGAGCCGCCGACAGGGACTCACTCGAGGAGTCATTTCAGCAGATAAAAGCCGTGTCTCAGTTCGCAGTGTGCACAGTTCGGAGTGTGGTTTTAACGGCGCATACGTCACTTCCGGCGCGACGACTGCTGTTGTTTTTGTCCCATGCACAGTTAAAATGCACCCTGAAAACCTCAGTCGTTTCCATGGAAATCGGGGCGTGGACCAACTAGCTGAAAATGCATAATTCGCATTAATAGTAACGTAATAGTAACAGTAACAGTAGTAGTACCTGCCTGTCAAAGCCTGATCTCGTCAGATGTCAGAGGCTCCAGGGCCTGGTTAGTACTTGGATGGGAGACACTGGGAACTCCAGGTGCCACAGGGGGGCGCCAGTCACATAAACTGTCGTTGTGTCTTTAGGCAAGACACTTCACCCACATTGCCTAGTATGAAAGTGGAGTGTGCGTGAGGGTTGGAGGTGGTCGGAGGGGCCGATGGCGCAGATTGGCAGCCTCGCTTCCGTCAGTCTGCCCCAGGGCAGCTGTGGCTACAGAAAGTATCTTACCACCACCAAGTGTGGAGTGAACGAACAATGAACTGTAAAGTGCTTTGGGCGTCATGAAAGGCGCTATATAAATGCTATGAATTATTATTAATTATTATTAGTAGCAGTAAAAGTAGTACTACCAATAACAGTAGTAGCAGTAACAGCTGTAGTAGTAGTAGTAACAGCAGTAATAGTAGCAGTAAAAGTAGTAGTATCAATAACAGTAGTAGCAGTAACAGTAGTAGGAGTAGCAGTAACAGTAGTAGTAGTAATACCAGTAGTAGTAGTAGTAGTAGCCGTAAAAGTAGCAGTCATATATCCCAGCATGCCCCGCGCACTACTTCTTCTATGGGAGAAAATGGAGTCGGCGGGTGCATCTGGTAGTTGCGGGACCTGTCCCATTTCGCCGACGCCCATGCGGTCCGCGGACTGCACTCCGGCAAGTATGCACAGTCCGGAGAACGCTTAAGACCACACTCCGAATTGTGCACACTGCGAATTGAGACACGGCTAATACAGTATATACAGACATGACACAGGGATTGGACATTTTCGCAGGTTGGATCAAAAATTTCCGATCCATGAATTACGTTGATATCGGAATCTGATACTGATACTGGATCGGATCGGATCCCTGCCGGCTGTGAGTGTCTCTCTCTTCAGCGTGACTCGGCAGATGATAAAAAACAAAGTGTAAAACAGACTCTAGTGCAGAGAGTGCTTTATAGTTTACAGCTGTAGTTTAAGGTGTAGTTTATAGATGATCCACACTTCAGTGCTCCACGGAGACAGTTCATCTCGGAGGAGGTGTCACATCGACCCAGAGTCTGACACAGGAGAGCTCAGTCTGCGCTTCTCTGAGAGGACCACACACTGAGTTATTGATCCGAAAGAAGCTGAAACAAGGAGCTGTAATTACACTGGAAATAACAACAGGACGGACAGGCAGGAGCAGACAGGAGCAGAACCAGAGGAGAAGAACCAGAGGAGAAGAACCAGAGGAGAAGAATCAGAGGAGAAGAACCAGAGGAGCAGAGCTAGAGGAGAAGAACCAGAGGAGCAGAGCTAGAGGAGAAGAACCAGAGGAGAAGAACCAGAGGAGAAGAATCAGAGGATGGGAGGGCATCTGACACATGCATTTCTCTTGTTTGTAGATGGCTTCACTTCGGACCCGTTCAAAGGCAGTGACCCGTTTGGTGCCGACGTGCTGTTTCCTGAGGGTTCTCCTCATGCGGCCTCGGGGCAGGATCCCGGTCTGGACCCTGGTCTAGATCCCGGTCTGGACCTGGGGCCGGACCCTGGGGCGGAGGAGGCGGACCGAAGCCTGTCCTGCGCAGAGAACAAGGCCTCCACCGGGACCCAGTGCTTCGAGTCCGAGTTTCCAGACGAAGACAGCGACATCGAGATCAGCTACAGCCGAGAAGACCTGGAGACGGCAGGTGAGGAACGCCGCCTGTTACTGCTTTGTTTGGAATGTTTCGCAGTGTGGCATTAAGCCTTTCTACCTTCATGGAGACCAGACCAAGTAACAGGTCAGATCTGCGGAGAGGCGACCCCGCTCACAGTCAGAACGTCTGTTTTTCGAGGTATTTTTGAGCTCTAAAACCACCTGTGATTGAAGAAACGTAAAGTCGAGCTGTTTAATGTCACACTGTGGAACATTCCAGGCAGAGTAATGACATCTCCATAGAAACAAGCAGGTGATGGACCCCCAACCAAAAAGGTTACACAAATCACCTTTAAACTTTGGTTTAAATATATACAGTACCTCGCGAAAGTACTAATACACCTTGAACTTTTGCACATTTTTACATGTTTACAACCATAAACATGAAGTTTTTATTTTGAATTTTTTACTGAAAGTTCACACACAAGTAACAGACAATTGTGAAGTGAAAGTATTTATTTATTTATACACTTGGGACTTGGGACTTAAAGGGACAGTGTGTAAGATTTTTACCCGTTAATTACCAAAATTGAAGATACCCATTCAAAAGTACATTGTTTTCCAAGCCTTTTCACTTCCATCATGAAATCAAAGTATTCTTTTGGACTTAGATATAGTCACATAAAAGGGGGATCTTCCCCATGCAGAGGCAGCCATTTTGAATACGAGAGCCGCAGAAGGACATTTGGGCTCCGCCTTCGGCAAGGCTCGTGGTTTTCACACAACGAGATAGTATGCGTTTGGATAAACGACAAGCATGCTGCCGGATCACACGTCGTAATTGATCTAACACGTGTTTTGGACTAAATTGTTTTACTGGATTTTATTCGCTGGATCCTTATGGACAGATTGAGAGCAAGTTTATGGTGAAATACAGAGTTTGACCTGTCCAGAGCCTTCAAAGGTAAGCTAAGTAACAAACCTCGTTTTGTGCTTTTCTGTATAAAACCCCCATGTGCTCGGGGAGTGATTGTTGTGCAGGGAAATGAATTGCATAGTCAAAAAGAGGAGACTGTAAGGTTTCATTTGATGTGTAGATTCTCATGGTACATGATTGGGAATGTGTGTTTTCATGCGGAAAGAAAAAAAAAACAGTGAACAGGACCGCGTTTTATTTATACAGTAGTTGTCGGCGAGGGATCGCACAGCGCCGGGTGCGCTTCACGCGTTCGTGCGCGGGTACGAGAGCTGTCCGCGTTACGGCGCGCCCGGGTGACCCTCGAGGTCTGCCGTAGCTAAAACAGGAAGCGCAATAGCACCATCCACCTATGCGCCACAAATCCTACACACTGGACCTATTATATCCTCTGCTGCATGGGTTTCAGGAAAACAAGTCTTTAGTGGGTTTTAATGAGCGTCCAAGATATAATATTTTAATTAAATGGATTTATTGCTATGGCGACAGAGGACCACATCTTTAAACCCATGTATAGTTGAGGAATTAACTGGATTCATGATGTAACACTATAACACTAATATTTGTCCTTGCGCCCCCTTCAGGTCAGATGGAGGAGGGCCAGCCCGGGTTCAGACCGATCCAGAGCTCCTCCGAGGAGTTGGGTCCGGTCCCGATCCGAGGCTGGAGGTCCCAGGGGCAGTACTCCGGAGAGTCCGACCCAAACGGGTACGAGCTGGACCTGGGGAACATCTCTCCCCCATCAGACATCGAGGAGCTCAGCCTGGGCTCAGTGACCGGAGTCGGAGAGGACACAGCGGGTACAAGAACATTTCAAATTATCTATCTGCCATTTTCTAAAACTGCTTCAGACTAAACTCCTCGTTTGGATCAGGACTAATCCAGCTCAGAGCACGATACATTTCTGCTCTTCAGTCCAGGACTTTCAGACACAGGCACAGTCGTGATTCTAGTAACTTTTTTTTAAAACAGTGCAGGATACAGTTTCTTAAATTTTACTCATTATTTACAACTGAAAGAAGTTGTCTAAAACTGACATCATGGTTCTATTTTGTCTAAATATACCACAAGCTCTTACTAGTGATTAATATCGGTTTAAAAAGGTCATAAAAACCATAATACCTCTCTTTTAATCTAACATTTATTTTCCAGGAACCACCACCGCAGCCCCAGCTCCGATCACCTCCCAACCCCAAAGAAGCATCTCCGAGGTGGGGCTTAAGTCGGACCCCCACAGCCCCGTGACTCCAGCCAAAGACTCCCAAGAGTTCTTCCAGCAATCGGAACTTAAAGAACTCAGCTTCGACATGAACTACGAACCGTCCAGTCTGCAGTCCTCCTACGACCCGTACGGTTTCAAACTGTCCCCGGAACACTCCAGCCACACCCTGCTCGACCCCGACGAAGCGCCCAGCCCCAGCACCTCAGAGCCGGACCTCGCCTACGACCCCGAGCCCCTCATGTCACCTCCGGCCTTCGACCCCTTCGCCTCCCACTCCTGCGACCCCTACGGTTTCAAACTCAGCCCCGAGGAGATAAACCGGGAAGTCCTAGATTTCACTGCGAGTCCAGCTAACGAGGAGAATCGCATTGACTTTGAAAATGAGGAGCAGGTAGATTTGAATTTTAGCAACCAAGAAGTAGTAGAGCCATCTGTATTTGAAGATGAACTATTGGTCGATTACGAAAACCAGGAAGTGCTTGAACCAATGAATTTGAGCGACGTGAAAGATGGAACGGATACGGTGGAGGATGTTAACCAAGAACTGCTGGTGGATTTTGCACCAGAAAATCAGGAGGTTTTGGATGTCTTCTTCACCAACGAACAAGTAGAGTATGAAAATCAGGAAGTGCTAGAACCGTGCAGCCCCGCCGTACCTGATCCGCGCTTTTACGACACAGTGATGACGGCGAACCAGGAAGTACCGGATTTGGAGCAGAGCAACAACCAAATACTCGTCGACTTCAGTGTCGCAGAGAACCAGGAAGTAGTGAGTGGTACCCATGACAACCACATGTTCCACAACCAGGAAGTGCCCGACACGGATCTGGATGGGAACCAGGAAGTGCTGTGTAAAGAGGCGAACAATAATCACGAGGGGGCGGTGCTGAGCCACTCCAGTAACAGCTCGGACAGTGACCCGGAGCACGCGGGGGTCCAGGCCAGAGGAGGGGGGACACAGGGGGGACACAGGGGGGTCCCGGGCTGTGGGACGGAGGACACAGGGGGGGTATGCTGGAGGGGGACCTGGGTGAAGTCTTCAGGCAGGGCGGGTACGTGGGCTGCCCGGATGTAGCTGATGACCTGGAGCCTCTGGAGAGAAGACCTGCCCCGGCGGCTGAACCAGTCCGACCAGTCAGACCACCACGGCCGTCGCTCAGGGTGAGGATGGAAAGTTTCTGTACTAAAGTATGAATTTTAGGTATCTATACTTTTTAATTTGACTAATTTTAGTATTTTTGTATTATAGTTTGAGACCTGCTGAAAAGGCTGAGGGTTTATTTAAGCACGTTCATGGTTTGAGGAACATACATACAAAAATAGAGTAGCTGTGTCCTATTACTCTGTTTTACCCCTTGCCCTACGCCTTTATCTATGTCTTTGTCTTGCCCCTCGATACCGAGCTGAGAGGGCTCGGGGTACGAATGTTCCCCTAAGACAGTGCTTCTCAAATAGTGGGGCGGGCCCCCCTGGGGGGGCGTGGCGTGATGCCAGGGGGGGCGCGTATGACCCTGGGAAACATGTTTTTTTGCTGTACTGTACTAGAACTAAGTGTAATTGCACATCAACAACAGTAGTTGGCAGTGGCGTTCTCACATGCGATTTACGCACAGTCTCACCATTAACAGAACATCCTCTGTCACAGAAAAAACACGTATATTCCACTGAGTCGTGTCCTTTAGTCTGACAGAAGCTGACGCATCAGTGGCACAAGGAGAGAGTGTTTTTTTCCACTGCTTTTAGCTTATGCAAATGAGGTGGTTTTAAGTTTCATTTCTGTAAAACGTAAACAAATGTGCGCAAAGCATTAAAAACACATTAATATTTGAGTCCTCAGTGCAGTCTTTGTTGTAAGTTTCTTTCTTTTTTTTGTTTATAATGTTAATAAAAGGATACAATGGTGTTCTCATAACAATTTTCTAGACAAATAATACTATTTATAGTCGCGCGCAGGAAGGGGGGCGTGAAATTTTTTCTTCTTCCTAGGGGGGGCGTCACAGAAAATAATTGAGAAGCACTGCCCTAAGAAATGGGACGCCACTCGATTTCCGTTTGCGTCATCGTCCCTCGCCTCTACCTGAGCTGCTACATCTACAGAGGCAACAGACGCAAACAAAATGTAAACAAACATCAAGGATTATCGGGTACTTCAGCTCGACAAAAAACTAACTTGTTTATACATGAAAGTTCAAACAGGAATGGAGGGGTCAGACACTATTTGTCTCCCATGTATAATTCCATTCTCAAACCTAAATCAAAACAAACAAAGAAAACAACAGGACTAGCCAGGTCAGGTCCAGAGGTGTGAAAGCACCCATTATGGTACTGAATGGGTATGCTAAACAAGACCTCAGACAGAAACTGAAAACAAAGAGGTGGGATAGTTTCAGAGTAATTTAATTGTAGTTAGCTCCTCCCTTCAGTGTCCATCAGCACTCTAACCAGAACTGAAGAAGCAGCTTGGATGTGCTGCGAAACGTCTTTGTCCAAATAAACTTTGTCCAGTTGACAAATTGAATTTCTCCTTTTACCATGAAAGTTCATTGAAAACGATAACGTCGGCTAATCAGACACTGCGACAACAGTTCACTAAAAGTAACGTAGAACATAAGCGTCACAATTGTAAACCTGCTAAACTGTTAATCGATAATTACAACTGCTGAAAATACATTTATGTGAGTCCTCGGCTGGTTGATGTGACGCTGCCATCCTGATCCCAAAACCTGCCTGAGCTTGTAGTCGTACCTCTTCGTTTCACGTCGACCAGACTTGAAACTTGACAGTTAGAATCGGGACACCCCTTGCCCTCACATGAACGCACAAAACCAAGGGGTAGGGGTAAGATGAAGGGGTAAGACAGAGGAATGGGACGCAGACTTAGATTTGGACAAACTTAATTAATCCACAAACACATTAATCCACATCCCAAATTATTGGGACACAGCAGCTCAAACATCACAATATAATAAATAAGTATAAATGGTAATAATAAATTCTAAATAAGTAGCAAAAAAGAGCAAGAGACAGGCATCAAATAAGGCATAATTATATAAATGTATATGTACAAGTGTATCCACGCATATTCATATAAATGAGTTTAAATTTGACATAATTAAGGTATCTGATCACCGTGTTCAAACAACATCGAACTCGCTGTCTCGAATCCAAAGAAATATGTTGTAAAACTGGGGAGGTTCGCTTTATTGGATCTGTAAAACTGTAAACGGAAAACATAAGGTCGCTTATTTCGACGGGGTAGCGTGAATCGATAGATGTCACTGTCGATTTAGGCTGTTTCGACAGGGCAGCCCATTCCGACAGAACACTGTTTTGTGACGTAAGTGTGAACAGGGCCCATACAGGGAGCTCTTGGGTCTACTCACTAATGTGTGAATGTATTGACTTTTTGCATATTTCATGGCAAAGGACAATGTAATCAATAGGAAAATCTCAAAGTTCAAAGTCAACTTTATTGTCAAAAACCATATGTACAGGTCGCACACACAGGATTTGAAATGGCAGCGCCCCCTAGGGCCACAGTGAACATAAAACATGTGATAAACACCAATAAACACCAATAAACACCATGACTAAAACATCACATATACCCGTAGCAAAAGTACAAAACGCTTGTGTATAATACAAATAAGTAAAACACATAATGTGGAGCGGAATAAAGCTCAAATGTGTCATTTAAGCAGCAGTGTCAGTGTCATTTAAGCAGCAGTGTCAGTGTCATTTAAGTAGCAGTGTCAGTGTAGTTTAAGTGTAATTTAAGCAGCAGTGTCAGTGTCATTTAAGCAACAGTGCCAGTGTCATTTAAGCAGCAGTGCAATTTAAGTGTCATTTCAGCATCAGTGTCATTTAAGCAGCAGTGTCAATGTAATTTAAGTGTCATTTAAGCATCAGTGCCATTTAAGTGTAATTTAAGCAGCAGTGTCAGTGTCATTTAAGCTTCAGTGTCATTTAAGCATCAGTGTCATTTAAGTGTCATTTAAGCAGAAGTGTCAGTGTCATTTAAGTGTCAATTAAGCATCAGTGTCAGTGTCATTTAAGCAGCAGTGTCAGTGTCATTTCAGCAGCAGTGTGATTGGGAGAGAGTTGAACATCCTTCCTGATGGCAGCAGACTGAAGAGGCAGTTGGATGGGTGGGTGGGATCACCCAGAGGGTGAGGCGGGTGAGGCGGCTGCGGTAGATGTCCTGCAGGGAGGGGAGAGAGACACCCATAGAAATCTGTCTCTGTCTCTGTTAATATGGACAGAGCTTATTGGCCTATTGGTCACTTTGAATTCTAAAACTTTAATTAATGAAAAATGTCCGTTGAGTATTTATAATTAGACTTTTATGGACATGTAAGGCACACAAGATGCCAGTTACTCATTTGTTAAATGTCTTTTTCAGGCCAAGGAAAAGGCTCAGGGGATTGACCTGAAGTGACCTGCTCCATCCCAACAACGAGACCAACCAATAACGAACGCACGAAGAAAATACGACGACAGCGAGAGACAAGCCGATATTTAACCGAGAATCAGTGAGACGATGTGAAAAAGGCATGATCCAATCGTCCGCGGGTTTTTCAAGGCAATAATTTTACTGTGAAATTAGTTTGAAAAGAATCGAAGGAAAGACAAAAGACCAAACTAAAATGATCTTGTTCTGAACATAGACTGTATATATAAATGGACAGAGCTAACGCGCTAGCTGCCGCGTTCCAAACAGGAAGTGAGCATGGGCGCCCTTCTGGCTCCGATTGACTTCTACTGAAAAAACATCTCCTCTCTCTGTAACTGCTGCTGTCTGACTCCTCATTTTGGTTTTAAAATGTTCGTATTAACCCGCTCTACATGATCCTGCTGTTTTTATTTCGTTTTTCAGTCCGTAAATGAAGATACGAACATTAAAAACGGACCAATCAGGTGCCTTCTTTCTCTGAGGTCCCTCCCGCTCGCTAAATCAGCCGTCGGTCGGAAGGGGGAGTGTACCTTCAACCACCTCGGATTTCGAAAATATAGCCCCCCAGTTCTGGATTAAAGGAATATTAACGTTTTTTTACAATCTGAACCTTATTTCTGTAATAAAACAAGTTGTTTTACTCCCACATAGCACTTTGGTGTAATTCGGAGCAGTTTCGTAGATGTTGTAAATTAGCGATATCCGTTAACGTGAGTGCTCGGGGCAGGCGATTGCAGTCACCAAATAACACAAACTTTATCACTTTTCAAATTACAGAAGCTCAATGTCTTAGTCTACACTTTAGTTTGAGTCAAAAGTGCCTCTAATCTGAGATTTATCCATAGTTTGGAGTAGATGAGGAGGACAGTCGCATGTGCGGAGTCACAGCTGATTTGCAGATAAGAAGACGCTCAGAACTTTTCTGTTTTGAGCGACACATGGCAGAAGATTGGGACTTTGAGGCTGAAGAGGACTTATGGAGGACTGAGGACTGAAGAGGAGTATACGGATGAGGAGACAGAATGGATACGGAAAGAATGAAGCGGAGACAGTTTTAGGAGCAGCAGAGAACAGCCATCGGTTTCACATTACTTCTCAGAATCGTGCGCTGAATCCGCTGGCCTTCTTTCTTTTCCTTTGCTGGTAAAAAATGGTCCTGACTGAAGTGGGTACTGCAAACACGATGGTCCAAACGTCTTACAGCTTTGCCTTTCATGTTTGGGTCCCGAGAGCTGAGAGCGAAATCAGCTGTGACTCCGCACATGCGACTGTCCTCCTCATCTACTCCAAACTATGGATAAATCTCAGATTAGAGGCACTTTTGACTCAAACGAAAGTGTAGACTAAGACATTGAGCTTCTATGATTTGAAAAGTGATAAAATTTGTGTTATTTGGTGACTGCAATCGCCTGCACCAAGCACTCACGTTAACGGATATCGCTAAACTACAACATCTACGAAACTGCGCCATATGACACCAAAGTGCTATGGGTGAGTAAAATAACTTGTTTTATTACAGAAATAAGGTTCAGATTGTAAAAAAACATTTAACCGCGATAACCGCTAGCCTCGATGAGCTTCACTGATCGCTGCGGGTGACGTCACACTCCCTCAGTCCGCTTCTTTATACAGTCTATGCTTCTTCATTAAAAAATAAATAAATAAAAGGTCTAAAACCGAAGGTAACATTCCTAAAAAAAAAAAGATTCTAGACGTAGCTTTTTACTCACCGAAATAAAGAGCACATGAAAGATAAAATAAAGATAATATTAACTGCCACATCCCCAGCGAAACGTCCCTTTTTCTCGAGGAAAGAGCGAAACGTTGTACATAAGATTATACTCCAATATATCTGTAAATGTGGTGCTCATAGTTCTATAGCTCTGAAACTAAAGGAGAGGCTGGATTTGAACTAAAACTTAATTCACAATTTAAAGGTGCTTCATGTAACTTTCCGGAAGCCTGCTTTTCTCCATTGAAGATGCTATGGCTTTGTTTGGGATGTTCCACAGTGTGGCATTAACTGGAGCTTGTTGTCTGGTTTGCTTAGATGTTTTAATTGCTGAAAAATACCGTGAAAAACAGGCGCCTTTTCACAGATCTGACCTGTAATTTCGCCCGGTTGCGTCTTCCGCTTGTCTCCATGGAGATGGATAAGGTAAATGACATGCTGTGGAACATTACAGACAAACCAATAACATCTCCATGGAGACAATATTGGTAAACAGAGCAGCTTTAAGTTCATTTACAGTGCCCTTTGCTAATGGAGACTAAACCAGGACTAAACCAGGACTAAACCAGGAATAAACCAGGACTAAACCAGGACTAAACCAGAACTAAACCAGGACTAAACCAGGACTAAACCAGAACTAAACCAAAACTAAACCAGGACTAAACCAAAACTAAACCAGGACTAAACCAGGACTAAACTAGGACTAAACCAGGACTAAACCAGAACTAAACCAGAACTAAACCAAAACTAAACTAGGACTAAACCAGGACTAAACCAGGACTAAACCAGGACTAAACCAGAACTAAACAAGGACTAAACCAGGACTAAACCAGAACTAAACCAGGACTAAACCAGAACTAAACTAGGACTAAACCAGGACTAAACCAGAACTAAACCAAAACTAAACCAGGACTAAACCAGGACTAAACAAGGACTAAACTAGGACTAAACTAGGACTAAACAAGGACTAAAGCAGGACTAAACCAGAACTAAACAAGGACTAAAGCAGGACTAAACCAGAACTAAACAAGGACTAAACCAGGACTAAACCAGAACTAAACAAGGACTAAACCAGGACTAAACCAGAACTAAACCAAAACTAAACCAGGACTAAACCAGGACTAAACCAGAACTAAACAAGGACTAAACCAGGACTAAACCAGAACTAAACCAGGACTAAACCAGGACTAAACCAGAACTAAACCAGGACTAAACCAAAACTAAACCAGGACTAAACCAGGACTAAACCAGAACTAAACCAGGACTAAACCAGAACTAAACCAGGACTAAACCAAAACTAAACCAGGACTAAACCAGGACTAAACTAGGACTAAACCAGGACTAAACCAGGACTAAACTAGGACTAAACCAGGACTAAACCAAAACTAAACCAGGACTAAACCAGAACTAAACTAGGACTAAACCAGGACTAAACCAGAACTAAACCAAAACTAAACCAGGACTAAACCAGGACTAAACCAGGACTAAACCAGGACTAAACTAGGACTAAACCAGGACTAAACCAGAACTAAACCAGGACTAAACCAGAACTAAACCAGGACTAAACCAAAACTAAACCAGGACTAAACCAGGAATAAACTAGGACTAAACCAAGACTAAACCAGGACTAAACCAGGACTAAACTAAAACTAAACCAGGACTAAACCAGGACTAAACCAGGAATAAACTAGGACTAAACCAGGACTAAACCAGGACTAAACCAGGACTAAAACAGGACTAAACCAGGACTAAACTAGGACTAAACCAGGACTAAACAAAAACTAAACCAGGACTAAACCAGAACTAAACTAGGACTAAACCAGGACTAAACCAAAACTAAACTAGGACTAAACTAGGACTAAACCAAAACTAAACCAGGACTAAACCAGGACTAAACCAAAACTAAACCAGAACTAAACCAGAACTAAACCAAAACTAAACCAGGACTAAACCAGGACTGAACCAGGACTAAATCAGTACTAAACCAAAACTAAACCAGGACTAAACCAGGACTGAACTAGGACTAAACCAGGACTAAACCAGGACTGAACTAGGACTGAACCAGGACTGAACCAGGACTAAACCAGGACTAAACCAGGACTAAACTAGGACTAAACCAGGACTGAACCAGGACTAAACCAGGACTAAACCAGGACTAAACTAGGACTAAACCAGCACTAAACCAGGACTAAACCAGGACTGAACCAGGACTAAACCAGGACTAAACCAGGACTGAACTAGGACTGAACCAGGACTGAACCAGGACTAAACCAGGACTAAACCAGGACTGAACCAGGACTGAACCAGGACTAAACCAGGACTAAACTAGGACTAAACCAGCACTAAACCAGGACTAAACCAGGACTGAACCAGGACTAAACTAAGACTGAACCAGAACTAAACCAGGACTGAACTTGGACTAAACCAGGACTGAACAAAGAATAAATTAAATTAAATTAAATTAAATCAAATCAATTAAAAATAGGACTGAACAAGGTCTAGACCAGGAACAAAATCAGGTCCCAATCCCAGACTTCAGCATTAGTAAACCAAGTCTGAATCAGGACTAAACTAGGTCTGAAATGATACCAAACCAAAACCAAACAAGGACTTAAATGGGACTAAACCAGGACTAAACCAGGTCTATAATTTCCTGTTTCTCGGCACTTTGATTTACTAACAATCCAAAAAGTATTTATAATATTAAACTTTTAACCTACACAAGCTCGTATCAGACCTAAGCCACGTCCGTTTCCGTGAACTTTAACTTTATCTATTTATTTATTTATTTAAAGAGGGATTATTATGCAAAATCTTTTTTTTTAAAGCTTTCTCCCAGGTTTTAACGCTGTTCCCTCATCAAAAACCCACCTGAAGACGTTTCTGAGCCATCCGTGCATGTGTGAGTAATCTAGAGATCTCTCTGGTGCCCTACATAAGCCCTGTACGAGGCTCCGCCCACAAGTCTGCGACAATTCTCCATAAATATACAAAAACATGATACAAAACTGTACACAGCAACTTGACAAACCTGCTGCTACTCATTTTATAACTTCATGTTTCTATGGATACTCTACAGAAGGTTATTCATGTCTTTATTTTGTATTTATTTATTTATTCTGTGCCATATTTCGTTTGTCTGGAAACCCCGATCGATCTCTTTCTGTATTTTTACTTCAGTTAAATCTGTTTCGTCTCTACTCCCTCTGTTACGTCTCGAGCCAGAACCAAACACGAGCGTCCAATCAGATTTGGTTATTTCAGTGACCAGGACTAGACCAGATCCTGGCCTAGTCCTGGTCAGATCCTGGTCTAGTCCCGGTATAGTTCTGGTAATATCCTGGTCTAGTCCTGGTCTGGTCCTGGTCTAGTTCTGGTCTAGTCCTGGTCTAGTCCTGGTCTAGTCCTGGTCAGATCCTGGTCTAGTCCTGGTCAGATCCTGGTCTAGTCCTGGTCAGATCCTGGTCCAGTCCTGGTCTAGTCCTGGTCAGATCCTGGTCTAGTCCTGGTCAGATCCTGGTCTAGTCCTGGTCAGATCCTGGTCAGATCCTGGTCTAGTCCTGGTCAGATCCTGGTCTAGTCCTGGTCAGATCCTGGTCAGATCCTGGTCTCGTCCTGGTCAGATCCTGGTCTAGTCCTGGTCAGATCCTGGTCCAGTCCTGGTCAGATCCTGGTCAGATCCTGGTCAGATCCTGGTCTAGTCCTGGTCAGATCCTGGTCTAGTCCTGGTTAGATCCTGGTCCAGTCCTGGTCTAGTCCTGGTCAGATCCTGGTCAGATCCTGGTCCAGTTCTGGTCAGATCCTGGTCTAGTCCTGGTCAGATCCTGGTCAGATCCTGGTCTAGTCCTGGTCAGATCCTGGTCTAGTCCTGGTCAGATCCTGGTGTAGTCCTGGTCAGATCCTGGTCAGATCCTGGTCAGATCCTGGAGTGGGCTCGCCTCTCTGCAGATCTGACCTGTAACTTGACGCCGGTCACATCCTCCTGCTTGTCTCCTCGGGTTCAGATTAATGCCACGCTGCGGAACCTTCCAGGCCCAGCATCGTTAAGATCTCCGTGGAGGGAAGCAGGGTGACTTACCAGAAAAGTACCAGAAAAGTACTCTTAGTGCAGCTTTACCGAAACCTCTGCCGTTGTTTGGGTTTTCCGGGCCGGTGTTTACGTCCTCGGTGGTTTTGTTTACACAGAATCCTCATGTTAAAAGCTTTGGACATTTGTGAATAAACACGGGCGCACTGTAAATGATTCTAATGTTCACGGATCAATAAAGAAATCTCCCCTCTCCGATTTCTGTGTTTGAGCCGTTTTTACACAGCAGAGTGCGACAGCAAACTGAAACGGAGAATTAAGAAATGTTTCGTTTTATGACACAAAATGGACTCTTGTGAGCAGGGCTGGACTGGGACAAAAAAACGGCCCTGGCATTTTTGGCTTCGACCGCGGAGCACAACGGACTCATTTACGGAAGCCGACAGAGGCCATGTTTGTAACGATTATTTTCCACCTTAATAACGCGAAAATTAACTCGAAATCTTGAGAAAACGACACAATTAATTTGTGATCTCGAGAAAACAAAACTTATTTCAAGATCTAGAGAAAACAAAACTGTTATTTCAAGATCTTGAGAAAACAAAACTGTTATTTCGAGATCTAAAGAAAACAAAGTGTTATTTCGAGATCTAGAGAAAACAAAAGTGTTACTTCGAGATCTTGAGAAAACAAAACTTATTTCAAGATCTCGAGAAAACAAAAGTGTTATTTCGAGATCTAGAGAAAACAAGTGTTATTTCAAGATCTAGAGAAAACAAATTGTTATTTCGAGATCTCGAGAAAATAAAATTATTTCGAGATCTAGAGAAAACAAATTGTTATTTCGAGATCTAGAGAAAACAAAAGTGTTATTTCGAGATCTAAAGAAAACAAAACTTATTTCGAGATCTAGAGAAAACAAGTGTTATTTCGAGATCTCGAGAAAAAGTGTTATTTCGAGATCTTGAAAAAACAAAACTGTTATTTCGAGATCTAAAGAAAAAAAAGTGTTATTTCGAGATCTTGAGAAAACAAAACTTATTTCGAGATCTCGAGAAAACAAAAGTGTTATTTCGAGATCTCAAGAAAACAAAACTTATTTCGAGATCTCGAGAAAATAAAAGTGTTATTTTGAGATCTCGAGAAAACAAAACTTATTTCGAGATCTCGAGAAAATAAAAGTGTTATTTCGAGATCTAGAGAAAACAAAAGTGTTGTTTCGAGATCTCAAGAAAACAAAAGTGTTATTTCGAGAGCTTGAGAAAACAAAACTTATTTTGAGATCTCGAGAAAACAAAAATTATTCCATCTCAAAACATGAAACATTGTGGATGTTGTAGTTCTAACATATCACCACTAGATGTCACTTTGGAGAGAGTTTCGAACTGTGTTTCAGCTCCGGCACAATCGCTTCAACTGCTTCAGTGTTTCATGAAGCTTCACTTTGCCCGTCCCGAGTATCTCCGTCGGTAAAGACGAAGCCGGGCCAGTCTTCTGCGGAGGTGCTGCGGACTAATCTTGAAATTATCCCGAATTAAAAGACGTGATGCAATCTCCCCCTGTGTCAACCCCTGATCAATATATTGCCTTATCAGCTGATCAATTATTATTCCAGACATTCTAATGACCAAAAACACGTCTATTCAGAATGAGAAATAGACCCGAAGTCAGACTGTCACAACGTGGAGGTCGACGTTTCAGTTGTTTTCCCGAGATCACGGAATAATTGTGTTGTTTTCTTAAGATCTCGAATTAATTATGTTGTCATCTTGGGATAACAAGGAAGAAAAAATATGGCCTCTGTCAACTTCCGTATTAATTTATATTTGTGTTCCCTGAAGCAAAGTATTTTAGATTAAGTCTTTATTTTGGTCTCACACAGTGACACACAGAAGAAATTTGACTTCTGCATTTGACCCATCCTTTTCAGGAGCAGTGAGCAGCCATCTTTTGGCGCCCGGGGGGGCAGTACCATGAAGGGTCTTGCCCAAGGACCCACACTGGTTTGCTCCTTGCCAGGGGGGATTTGAACCCACATCCCCCCGGGGAAAGTCATTGACTTACCAGTTGAGCTAACCAGCCGGCTTTACTATTGCTACGCCTTGGCTGAGGGGAAACCAGGGCGCAACATTTAAAGGAAAAATCCCCCAAATCACCAGCAAACTCACAGTAACTACACACTCAACAGTTTATTTAAAATGCATCTTGCACATGTAACCCTGTTAGTTTTGCTAAACCAGAACCAGAACTAAACCAGGACTAAGCCAAGACTAAACCAGATCTAAACCGGGTCTAAACCAGGACTAAACCGGGACTAAACCGGGACTAAACCAGGACTAAACCAGGACTTAACCAAAACTAAACCAGGTCTAAACCAAGACTAAGCCAGGACTAAACCAGGTCTAAACCAGGACTAAGCCAAGATTAAACCAGATCTAAACAGGGTCTAAACCAGGACTAAACCGGGACTAAACCAAAACTAAACCAGGTCTAAACCAAGACTAAGCCAGGACTAAAACAGGTCTAAAACAGGTCTAAACCAGGACTAAACCAGGACTAAAGTTACTAGTTATAAAAGCATTTCCATATTAACAAAGTACCTTCTAATTCTGCCCTGCCCTTCCACCATCCCCCCTGGTTTCATTTTATAACTCGACCCCCCCCCCACCCCCCACACTCCTCAGGAAAAAATGCCCCCACCCCTCAGAAATCTCACTCCTAGCAATCTTCAAAACTTGAGAGCCCTGCTAATGTGCTTGATAAACCACATTAAGTGCAATCCCCAGTTTTGCCACTAGATGGCAGCACACCAAATTGGTTTAGAATTTTCTTCTTCGCTCTGTTCTTCCTCTTGTAGCCGTCTTGCTAACAGAGCACAAGTAGATTAACCTAACACGAGGTCCTGCAAATAACTGAACTGTGTTGGAACCTGGAGTTGACTATTGAAAAGTACCTGGTTATCCCGAGGGTCTGGTCCTGGTTCCAGGCCTCATCCTTTTCCTGGTTCTACCGATGCAGGATTCCTCTTCGGACTCCTCTTCACCTTGGTGCCTAGTCCCCCGTCTAACAGCGCTGCAACGTTCACTGGGTGCATGTACATGATGCCGAGTATTAAGGGCGGTAGGACAAATTTCTATTGAGTGCGCTCAAGGGTAATTTTTGATTTGGACTGGACAATGTATTATTTTGGTTTTTGTGTCAATATTTTATGTTATTGTAAATTACTGTAAATGAACAAATGAATTTGACCAATAATCATTAGTTCTGCATTTAATCCTAAATCAGTTGTAGTGTGGTTCTTTTGGAGTGGAGTCTACCAGTCTATTAACTGTTGATCAATTTCCAACCAACCTCCTCATTGAATCTAGATTAGAATTAGATAACCCCCAATTTAGACATTTACAGGTATTATTAGCATTATTAACAACGTAGGGTTACACACACACACAAAACCTTTACTTATCGAATCTACACGATTCAGGTAGGTCACCTGTTTTGGCTTCAAAACGTCAAATTTCGCTGAAATATGAGTGATTTTCATGCCTGTCCATCACCTAAAAGTCCCGGTATTATCCTCACATTAACCTGCTGACCTGCTGTGCCTGTGCCACACTTCCCTGGTCACTCTGTCCCTCAGGTTCAGGTGTAGTCCAGGTTTAGTCCAGGTTTGGTCCAGGTTTAGTCCAGGTTTGGGCCAGGGCTAGACCAGCTTTAGTCCAAGTTTAGTCCAAGTTTCGTCCAATTTAGTCCAGATTCAGTCCAGATTTAGACCAGATTTAGACCAGGTTTAGTCCAGGTGTAGTCCAGGTTTAGTCCAGGTTTAGTCCAGATTTAGTCCAGATTTAGATCAGGTTTAGTCCAGGTTTTTAGTCCAGTTTTAGACCAGTTTTAGTCCAAGTTTAGTCCAAGTTTAGTCCATGTTTAGTCCAGATTTAAACCAGGTGTAGTCCAGGTTTAGTCCAGGGTTAGTCCAGGGTTAGTCCAGGTTTAGACCAGGTTTGGTCCAGGTTTAGTCCAGGTTTAGTCCAGGGTTAGACCAGGTTTAGTCCAGATTTAGTCCAGATTTAGACCAGGTTTAGTCCAGGTTTAGTCCAGGTTTAGTCCAGGGTTAGTCCAGGGTTAGTCCAGGTTTAGACCAGGTTTGGTCCAGGTTTAGTCCAGGTTTAGACCAGGTTTAGTCCAGGTTTAAATTATAAATATGTCATGTTCGATTTTTAGCTATTTATAGAATTCATTTACAGTTAAAAAGTTTATTTAAAATCAACATTTCAAATTTGTTCTTCACTTCATGAACATTCGTATGGATGAAATGGCTCCCTCTAGTGGTCAGACATGACACAGTCTGTCTTTTAATTATTAAAATCTTATAACTTTTCATTTTAAATTTCATAAACCTGACCTAAATGCATCTCCAGGTACGAGAGCAACATTCAAATCAAATCAAATACAGCGTTTATTGATCGCGGTTCGAATGCTGATTTATTCTTGATCACAAAAACCTTTGATATGATTGGACATTTATGCGTATCATAATTTGGTGTTTTTGTTCTTTATCCAATCAGAAAGCAGAATGAGCATCACATGACTCGCTCATTTGGTTTGCCAGGTTCAAAGCTGAAATACAGTGCGTTTAAAGCAAAAACGCCGTTCTCTGATCTGGACAATCTGGAGAATTAATTAAGGAAAACTCAGTCAGTTTCACATTTTCTTTGTGTTTTGGTCGTTTTTAAGCAGGTTTTTTTTTATTTTACCTCAACAAGTGACAATTTTGGCCTCTCTTTACTGTCGGCAGGGATGAAATCGGTCAAAAACAGGGTCACCTGGGACATTTCTTGTATAAGAAATAGAAAAACTGACAAATTAATGGTTTTGAGTAAATCTGCTGGGACAGGAGACACTGGGCTCAAAACTGGGACTGTCCCGGGGAAATAGGGACGTCTGGTCAGCCTACTCTGGAGACACAGGGTCAGATACAGTTAGAATACATTTTATTTGAAAAAAATAAAAATAAAAAATTAAAAATAATAATAATAAATAATAATAATAATAATAATAGTATGAGGTATGAGGCACAACATCCGTCCATCCATGTTTTTCCTCTTATCCGGGGTCGGGTCGCCAGGGCAACAGTCTAAACAGGGACTCCCAGACTTCCTTCACCCCGGACACTTCCTCCAGCTCCTCCGGGGGGACCCCAAGACATTCCCAGGCCAGCCGGGAGACATAGTCCCTCCAGCGTGTCCTGGGTCTTCCCCGGGGCCTCCTCCTGGTGGGACATGCCCGGAACACCTCCCGAAGGAGGCGACCAGGAGGCGCCCGAGCCACCTCAGCTGCTCCTCTCGACGTGGAGGAGCACAACATCTAGTCTCCATTCTCTCAGAACATTTAACAATGAAAGAAAGAAAGAAAAAGACCAAAATTGTTTATTTATCTACACGATATCCAGTTATTATAGTGTCTCTTTAGACATTTGACATTAAATTAGACCAGCGTTTTTCAACCTTCAGGTTGCGACACCACGTGGGGTCGCCTAGGATTCAAACGAGGTCGCCTGAAATGTCCGGAGAGGTGCAGTCACAATAACTAGTGATGGGCAAATGAGACGGACCTCTGCTGCTTCGCTCTGCGTGTCAATCGCTTCAGTGTATCGAAGCGTTTCATTGGCTCAGCGAATGTTCCGCTCTGCGATTGGTTCAGAGCGCTTCAGAGTGTTCAACGCGCTTCCTCGGTTTGACAAGCACTAAACTGCTACAGTATAAAAGATGCACCAATATATTTTTTAAATGTTTGGTAGTGAGGAGTATTGTGTGACGTTAGTGGTGATTTTGGTGACTTCTGGCGACTTTTGGCATTTGTGTCATTTTCGATGGCATCTACAAGTGGAAAAAAGCGATCCGTTCCCATCCATCCATTTGGGAACTTCCCAAATCATGGGTTGTGTGTTGGTTTGCAATGGTTAAATTTGTCCACTTGTTTCTCTGAGGCCTCAGACACGTCGAATCATTTGACACAATATTGTGACTGAGGCTGAGACTGAAACATGATAAAAAAAAAATTTAAATTTAAAAAGTCTCTGGGGTCGCCATAGACTTTTTTTTTATCGTGTTTCAGTCTCAGCCTCAGTCACAATATTGTGTCTGAGGCTGAGACTGAAACACGATTAAAAAAAAAAAAAAATCTATGGGGTCACCAGAAATGTGTGATGTCAAAATGGGGTCACAGGCCAAAAAAGGTTGGTAACCACTGCATTAGATGAAAAACACACATACACATTACAAATACACACACATTTATAATATATTATCAATAAGTTTTTAATAACAGTTTATTAATATCTGCTTTCTTGGTGGTTTGTCTCTAAAAAGTTGCCTTTGTAAATTAAACAAAAAAAGATTCATATTTGCACATTTTTTATACTTCTCTCTGAGTTCCTTCCATAAATGTGCTCCACTTAAACTCATCTGTCGAACTTCTTACTTTTACTTTTTTAAATTTAACTCATCTCTTTGTCCTTTACCCCTCGTCTCTCTTTGAATATTTCAAATGTTGCTTGGTCTTAAGTTATTCCTCCTTTATACTTTATCAGAGCAGTTTTATATTTTACAAAGTCAAATAACTTTAACACCTTTAAAAACAGTGGATTTGTTTGTGTGCGTATGTAAACAGTAATATTTTCTCACACAAACTTTTACAAAAACACATTTATTGAAGCGTTACAGACAAAAAACTTCCAGATACACGTTTCACACAGAATATAACGTAGTGTTCATTCATTTACAGTGATTCTATAAAAGTAAAGCCGGGTCTGTGCTGTAGTGGTTTTAGTGGAGTTAGTGGAGTCTGAAGAGTCACATTTAAAACACAGAGACTCGCCCGCAAGTCCCAAACTCACACCGTAAAAACTGTGAGGGGCCCGTGAGCTGGAGCCACAAGAGAAGATTTATATATGACACAAAATGGACTTCCAGAATCCCTCAGTCGTACAGGTAAAATCCACAGCAAAAGGACAAAATCAATTTGGTCAAATCCGTTTCTTCTGCTTCTTCAGTTCTGGTCAGACGCTGGTGGACACTGCCTATACCTACCTGAAGGGGGCGCTAACTACAATGAAATGACTCTGAAGCCGTGTCTCAGTTCGCAGTGTGCACAGTTCGGAGTGTGGTTTTAAGGACATGTACATCACTTCCGGCGCGACGACTGCTGTCCCATTTCGTTTTTGTCCCATGCACAGTTAAAATGCACCCTGAAAACCACAGTCGTTTCCATGGAAACCGGGGTGTGAACCAACTGTGCATCCATGCACACTTCGCGCAGTCATATATCCCAGCATGCATTGCGCGCTACTTCTTCTACGGGAGAAAATGGAGTCGGTGGCTGCATCTGGTAGTTGCGGGACCTGTCGCATTTCGCCGACGCCCATGCGGTCCACGGAGTGCACTCCGGACTGTGCACACTGGGAATTGAGACACGGCTTGAGACTACCACACCTACTTGTTTCCAGTTGGTGTTAGTTAGGTGGGCCTGTTAGATCTGCAGTGGGAGTGGAGTGTGGGTCTTGTTAGCAGAACCATTCACACCTCTGGACCTGACCTGCTGCTCTATTGTTTTCTTTTGTTTGTTTTGATTTAGGTCATTTTCACACCTTGTTTGGTTCGTTTAAAATGAACCAGAGTTCGCTTGCTCCTTTGATTCGGACCTTTTGTTCTGGTGTGAATAAAAAACAAAAATCTCGATCCGGAGCAAACAAGCGAACCGAGACCACCTAAAAAGCTCGGTCTCGGTCTGGTTCCATTCGAACTCTGGTGCGGTTCGTTTGAGGTGAGAATGCAGACCGGACTCCATCCGACACAAGTTGGCTTTTTGTACTTAACAAGCTCCCGTCGTATGTCGAGCATTATGGGAAACCGACGAAACTAAACTAAACTAAACGAAACTTACGAGTCTTACTTACGTTTTGTGTGAAGAGCAAGAGTCAGAACTTGATGCTCACATGAGTTCTGTCCTCCGTAGTCGTCTTGTCCTGTGACTTTGTCGTTTGGAAATTGATTGTAAAATAGTGTAAACCTCACGATGCTGCTCAAACATTTGTGCGAACTGTAAAAACTGAGCAAACCATATCGCTATGACGACACTGAAAACAGTAACACCATGATTCTCCTCCTTCTGTGTTTGGACACGGCTCATTTCTGTCCAATGTCTGAGCGACCTCAGCACACAGGAAAAAAAGTGCAGTGTGAAAGCGAACCGCACCAAAATAAACTTTTTTTTTTTTTAATTTGGTCCGGACCAAAGCAAGTGAACTATCAGACTTTTCTGGTGTGAAAACGACCTTAGGTTTGAGGATAGAGTTATAGATGGAGACAAATGATGTCTGAGACCTCCGTTTGTGTTCAAGGAAGGATTCTCTTTCTTTAACTCCTCCTCTCAAACCAGTTCTTTTCTCTGGCCGAGATCTGGACCTCACTGTCCTCAAAGGAGTGGCCCGTGGCATTTAGGTGGAGATGTACAGCAGACTGAGGTCCTTTTAGGTGGAGATGTACGTCAGACTGAGGTCCTTTTAGGTGGAGATGTACGGCAGACTGAGGTCCTTTTAGGTGGAGATGTACGGCAGACTGAGGTCCTTTTAGGTGGAGATGTACGGCAGACTGAGGTCCTTTTAGGTGGAGATGTACGGCAGACTGAGGTCCTTTTAGGTGGAGGTGTACGGCAGACTGAGGTCCTTTTAGGTGGAGATGTACGGCAGACTGAGGTCCTTTTAGGTGGAGATGTACGGCAGACTGAGGTCCTTTTAGGTGGAGGTGTACGGCAGACTGAGGTCCTTTTAGGTGGAGATGTACGGCAGACTGAGGTCCTTTTAGGTGGAGATGTACGGCAGACTGAGGTCCTTTTAGGTGGAGATGTACTGCAGCCTGAGGTCCACTCTGGCTCTCTCGTCTGTGTTGGTTCATCCTCTTGTGAAGTGGCTGTTTTGTTTTCTCCACACTCCACTCCCACTGCAGATCTAACAGGCCCACCTAACTAACACAAACTGTAAACAAGTAGGTGTGGTAGTTTCAGAGTCATTGTAGTTAGCGCCCTCTTCAGGCAGATAAAGGCAGTGTCCACCAGCGTCTGACCAGAACTGAAGAAGCAGAAGAAACGGATTCCACCAAATAAACTTTTGTCCAGTTGACAAATTGAATTGTTTCCTCCTCAAAAAAAACCCTGGAGTTGTGTTTTGTTTCATGAGTAACTCTTTTTCAGTGGTCCCCATCCACCTGGCCGTGGACCAGTACCAGGCCATGAGCCCGTTTGAGTGGCCCGTCCGTGTTCCAAAAAGAGCACGTCGACTTCCATGTGCGCACGATGCTTCTCTTAGGCACGTGATACATTAAAGGTCCCATGGCATGAAATTTTCACTTTCTGAGGTTTTTGAATGTTAATGTGAGCTCCCCTACCCTGTTTAGGGCCCCCCCCCCCCCATGGCTAAAAGTTGCAAAATGTCTAAACTGAGCATTTGCGATCCTTTTCTGCGTTAGAAAAAAACACAGCTCAAACGGGCGATTCTGAACAAGGCACCTTTGTTACGTCAGATCGAAAAAAGAAATGCAACTGCAGTTCCACCCCCGTCTGGATCTCCACCCCCTGTGTCTGGAAATCATGCCCAGAGAGTTTGGACCGCAAAGGAACTACGCAATGCGAAATGCGTTTTTTTATTTGCCTGGAGGCACGTGCGAGTGTTTCTAGGCTCGGAAGTCCTTTACCCGACCCTCTGGACCTCTGAAACAGCAGTGGTTTAATTTTATTTTCTGTGAAAATGTGCTTTTTTCATTGAAATGCCTCTCATTTCTGTCTTCGTGCTTAAAACGCGGAAGTGCGCTGTCTGCCAGCGGCGCAGAGGAGCGAGTGGGGGGGGGGACCCACCCGCTCCTCTAACCCAATCTGTGTCCTTCTCATTTGCATTCAAGCAACAAGGCCCAGAATGAGTCGTTCAGACAGACAGATTCTGACTCCGACTGTGTACATGTGTCTTTCTCATGCACTGAGTGTTGATTTTGAAGAAGGATTCATTTACAGTATTAGGGAACCATTAAGGAGCCATATAAAAGCATCAAGAAGTACCATGTCATGGGATCTTTAACGCTAATATTAAACCCACAAGCAGCAAAATGAGTAAAAAACACACGTCTTTGGAAAGTTTCTTTGCAAAGAGGAAAAGGCCCAGTGAGGAGACAGAGGAAGAGCCTACGCAGCTTTTGGAAAGCGATGATGTCGCGATGCCGTCATCATCTGCGGATCCACGGATTTATCACACCAGGTGATTCCTACGCACCAAGTCCGCTCTGCATAACATGCGGCGACCTTAAAAGTATGTTCGAGACACCGGTATTCTGGATAAAAGTTACAGAGTAGACTGGACATAAGTGACACACTCCCATTACGTCGAGATGCGACCGTCTCGTAGCAGAGAAACAAGCTCAGGGCTCTCATAGATTCAGCGTTATGGTGAGTTGTATTTTTCATATACAGTAATCCCTCGCTCTATCGCGGTTCACTGTTCGCGGCCTCACTGTTTCGCGGATTTTTTTTTTTAAATTTACAAATTTTTTAGTGTAGTGTAACATTTTTTTTATAGTGTAACATTGTGCGTGAAAAGTCCCTCAGTCGTCCAGGTAGAATCCATGATCAAAGGAGAAGTTCAATTTGTCAACTGGACAAAGTTTGTTTGGTTGAAAACGTTTCGCCGCTCATCCGAGAGGCTTCGTCAGCTCTGGCCCTCATGTAACATTGTGTTCTGCGTCCTGATTGGCTAAGAGACTGTAGACCTTTGCCGATTGATAGATGGGGGATGCAGGGGGGACCGGGACTAGACCGGGACTAAATGTGAACTAAACCAGGTCTAGACCAGAACTAAACCAGGTCTAAACCAGGTCTAAACCTTGACTGGTCCTAGACTAAACCAGGACTGGACCAGGTCTAGACCTGGGCTAAACCGGGACTAGACCAGGTTTAAACCAGGATTAAATCACCCCGTGCGGCTCTTGCGTTCGTTTGTGCGTATTCGCTTTGTGGCTCGGGCTGCGAGGACGCGGTCCTGAGGGGGAGGCATGGTGCGGGCGCCGCGGTTCGATCTCGTGCTCGCAGCCCCGGCCTCGCACCGGTCGTGCTGCTCTGTCACGGATTTGACCACGTGCACTTCTCCAAGGGGTTGGTGCGCGTCGCGTCCCGGGACGTGGCAGTGCTGTTGGATGAGCCGTTCCCTCGCGCGTCCGGCCACGCTTCACTATGAATGCTTTTTGTTGAAAATCTACGAAAGTTTGAGTGTTTAAACGAGAGAGAAATGTGAGAAAATGTTAATTCCAGTGTTCTAAGGTGTTTACAGCCTTAAAACATGTAGAATAATTGTAAAATATAAAGTTGTCCTACTTCGCAGATTTCACTCATTACAGGTTATTTCTGGAACCCCCGCGATAAACGAGGGATTACTGTACTTTGTTTTGTGGTCTGCCTTATTCTGAATGTTTAAGCGTTACCATAGCGATCAGAGAGCGTCGGGGCAGAGAGGATGTTGTGACTCTTGTTATGTTGTTGGTACATGTCATGAGGACGCTGTTATTAAAGTTACATACAAGTACACAGTGGAGTCACGTTTATTATTATATTTACAACATACCACAGTTCTTGTGTTGCTTGTATAATTTTATTTTGTAGTATTTATCCGCCGATATCCACGCCCCCCTCCACCCCCCACCGGTCCGTGAAAGTTTTGGGAGACATTAACCGGTCCGTGGCGCAAAAAGGGTTGGGGACCACTGCTCTAGATCTCCAAAGCTTCAAACGCTCTGTTCCTGAAATGATCCACATGATTCAAGTGAAGGTTTGTGGGGAACGTCACGAAGTGGAAGAGCGTTCTGTGTTTGAGAGAAGAACTCGGGGTTTGTGCGTTAAAAATGCGTGAATGAAACAAAACGAAACACAACTCCAGGTCTGTTTGCGACGAGGAAATGACTTTAGAACACAAATCGATCGTAAAAGAAGCGAAATATGAGCCCGTTAACTTTACGTATCTTCTCAAAATTCAGTGATCTTCTGAATTCTAGACTGTGTTTCTCACGTGACTTGTGACAGTGCAAAACAAAAGTAAAAAGCCTTTCACATTTACCCCGAAGAAACACCAAAGAAACTTCACAACATTCGTCTGTTTTGGAGCGAATCCATGTTGTTTGTAGAACGTCGATTATAAAGTTTGTGACTTTATAATCGAGCTGTGACGATGCATCGACTTTTGCAGTATTTATGTAGTAAAATAAAGTATTTCTGCAGTAAACTAAAGTATTCTACAGTAAAAGTACTCCACGGTAAAAAGTACTCCACAGAAAAAACATCCCACAGTCAAAGTACTTCACAGACAAAGTACTCCACACTAAAAGTACTCCACAGAAAGTTCTCCGTAGTGAAAGTACTCCATAGTTAGAATACTGCGCAGTAAAAGTACACAGAGTTACAGTACTGCGCAGTAAAAGTACACAGAGTTACAGTACTGCGCAGTAAAAGTACAGAGTCAGTACTGCGCAGTAAAAGTACCCTACAGTTACAGTACTGCGCAGTAAAAGTACACAGAGTCAATACTGAGCAGTAAAAGTACAGAGTCAGTACTGCGCAGTAAAAGTACTCTACAGTTACAGTACTGTGCAGTAAAAGTACAGAGTTAGTACTGCGCAGTAAATGTACACAGTGACAGTACTGCGCTGTAAAAGTACCCCACAGTTACAGTACTGTGCAGTAAAAGTACACAGAGTCAGTACTATGCAGTAAAAGTACTCTACAGTTACAATACTGCACAGTAAAAGTACACAGGTACAGTACTGTGCAGTAAAAGTACTCTACAGTTACAGTACTGTGCAGTAAACGTACAGAGTTAGTACTGCGCAGTAAATGTACACAGTGACAGTACTGTGCTGTAAAAGTACCCCACAGTTACAGTACTGTGCAGTAAAAGTACACAGAGTCAGTACTATGCAGTAAAAGTACACAGAGTCAGTACTGCGCAGTAAAAGTACACAGAGTCAGTACTATGCAGTAAAAGTACTCTACAGTTACAATACTGCACAGTAAAAGTACACAGGTACAGTACTGTGCAGTAAAAGTACTCTACAGTTACAGTACTGTTTAGTAAAAGTACACAGTGACAGTACTGCGTATTAAAAGTACCCCACAGTTACAGTACTATGCCGTAAAAGTACACAGAGTCAGTACTATGCAGTAAAAGTACACACAGTCAGTACTGCGCAGTAAAAGTACACACAGTCAGTACTGCGTGTACACACGCAGTGTGTAAAAGTACACACAGTCAGTACTGCGCAGTAAAAGTACACACAGTCAGTACTGCGCAGTAAAAGTACACAGAGTCAGTACTGCGCAGTGAAAGTACACAGAGTCAGTACTGCATAGTAAAAGTACACAGTCAGTACTGCGCAGTAAAAGTACACAGTCAGTACTGCGCAGTACAAGTACACAGAGTCAGTACTGTGCAGTAAAAGTACAGAGAATCAGTACTGCACAGTAAAAGTACACAGAGTCAGTACTGCGCAGGAAAAGTACACAGAGTCAGTATTGCGCAGTAAAAGTACACACAGTCAGTACGGCGCAGTAAAAGTACACAGAGTCAGTACTGGGGCTCCTACACCACGGAGCACTGGGCGGGGGCCCCGGCAGGACCTGGGGGGCCCCGGGTTTGTGCGTCTGGAGTTTTGTTTTTGCGTCGGCAGAATCGGCAGTAAATCACCAGAACCGTTACCACGACGATCAGGAGGACCACAGGGATGAAGATCGCCAGAAAAACAGTCCGAAAATCCAACTCTGAGAGAGAAGAGGAGGAGAGAGGGATTATTTTATTTTTATCATCTTAACACAACATTTTTATTTTAACAAAACATGACAAAATTATGACATTAAATGGATAGTTCATTTTTTTTATGTGAATCTGTATAGTTCATAGTTCATAGTTTGCGTTATTGTCGAAAAACCATATGTACACATAGAAGATCGAAATTTCGTTTCCCCCTGACCAATCAGGACAGAGAGAGAGACGGTCAGGGGAGGGGCCGCCGACTCGAAGATACAGAGATGAAAAGTGCAGTACAATAACAATATTCACAAACATATTACAACAACAACAACTGGACAGGTAAAACACACGGCGTTTTTTTCGTTGGTGATGGACGGGCGGGTGGGAAGGGGAGCAGTCCAGAAAAATCGATGAAATTGATTGAAAAGTGAAGCAGAGGCAGACTTTACTAAATAGACAGGGCAGAGTGTTTACATAAAACATATCAGTGTGAGCCAAATGTGGAGTGTCTTGTTTTGTTTTGTAGAGTGCTGTGATAAGCCAGCAGCTGTCGGCCTTGGACGTGTTTGTGCAGAAGGTGCAGACAAAGCAAATCAGACACAAAGTAGCAAAGTCCAGTTGAATCACATTTTCAGGGGAATTGATTACACCAGAAAGGGGAAATTTAACATAATCAATACATTTTTAGAACCCAGGCGAACAGACAATTTGCCAGAACCCTGGTTTCTGCCAGGCCCCCAACTTCCTGCAGGGCTGTGCAACTCGAAATCCTCCCCCTGGCACGTATGATAATGAATACGGACTGAAACGCTGTTCCACACAGTTCCACATCCATTATCCGCGGTGTTACCCAGTGCCAGATGGATTTCCACAGATTGGATGGTACAGTTCAATCTGTGTTTTCTCCTTCTGATGTTGCCTCCCCCAGTTCGCAACCCCCTAAAATGACCGGCCGGCGGCTCGGGGCTCTTTTATCCACTCAGCTCCAATTAGTGATGGGTCAGAAAACATCCCCCAGGCCAATCCAGATGTCCTGCCATCAAAATTCCAAAAGTAAATCATTCCGCGTGCTCCAGTAGCAGCAGTGCCAGGTGCACAACGCATCCCTCGTGTATCAGGCAGCACGTTCCCTCGGGACTGACCGGCTCTCCTGACTGGTGCTCCTCCGTGAAAAAGTGTACCAATTGCGTTGGGACCAGCTTTATCCAATTCATGATTTAGGATTTTGAAAATCTGTTCCAACAGGAGAAAAATGACAAGACGAGAGAAATAAAACATCAGACAGAGCAAAGATAAGGGAAGAAACCATGTCTGATCTTCATGACAGCTATTGCTCTTCACTGCGTGCCTATTATTATTATTAGCCTGTTAACTTGTAAACATCGCCACTTACAAGTGAACAGGCTAATAATAATAATAATAATAATAATAATCAGACCCTCCAGGAATTCGCGATGTTGCGATTTGCAACTTCAACGCAACTTCAGCCAATCCCCGTGAATTCAGGGAGGTGTTGCAATTTTGGCCAATCACCACAACTTTCCCGCAATTTTTACCAATTTTGACCAATCATCTGCGACGTATTGAACTCACGTCGACCAACTTCCTTCTGCCTTACTTCCGTGTGACGAAACGAAACTGCGGCCGTGTCCCCAGTTCGGAGCGTGGTTTGAAGGGGCTCAGACTGCAGTCAAGACGGTGCACACTTGCTCAGCCCTGAGTGCACTCCGCGGACCGCATGGCCGTCTGCGAAATGCGACAGGTCTCGCAACTACGGGAAGCAGCCTCCGACTCCATTTTCTCCCGTAGAAGAAGTATCGCGCGGTGCATGCTGGGATATATGAGTGTGTGAAGCGTGCTTTTTCACGCGCTCGGTCCACGCCCCGATTTCCATAAAAACAACTGAGGTCTTCAGACCGCGTGTTAACTGCGCATGAGACAAAAAAGAAATGACGCACATGCCCTTCAAACCACGCTCCGAACTGTGCACTCTGGGAATTGGGACACTTAGGTTTCTTCAAAGAAACATGTCTGCGGTGCCATTTGCCCACAAAAATAACAGCAAAAGACCGAAACAGTTCCCCTCCTAGTAGTCATTTATTTTCGATGTTGGTAAGGTTGTTTTAGGACCATATCTGTGATCTCTGTGTCTTTGTATTATTCTTTGTCAGTAATAACTCAGTATTCAAAATATTACTCAATTTTAATTACAAAAAGGGAAAATCGCAACTATTTATCGCAACTTTCACTTCCTCCCGCAACAAAATCACAACAAAAACCTTAAAAGCACCGCAACTTTCATCGTAACTTTTTGGAAAAACTCATGCAAATTCAGACATTTTAGCCCGCAACAATCACAAAAAATGCCTGCGAAATCCTGGGGGGTCTGAATAATAATAATAGGAGCAGTGATACAACTCGAGAAAAAATAGCACCAAGCGATTACGACTTTTGACTTTTTCGTGGACAACTGTTTTGTGACGCAAATATATCACTTTTTGGACAAATATTGTTTTGAGAATCCTCCTGTGGACTCCCCACCCGCGGGAGGATTCATGGGGGCTGGTGCGTTGTGTTCTGGGCAGCAGATCTGCTTGGACTGCTGCCCCCGTGACCCAGAAATGGAAAAAGCGGAAGAAGATGGATGGATGGATGTTTTGAGAAGTAAAACAAGCTTTATAACTGTCCCCGCTAACTTGCCGGACCTACTTTGGTCAGCTCCAGAACTGGGGCAGAACTCGGCTCAGAGGACACTGTCAGGGGCAGAACCGGGGCAGTACTCGGCTCAGAGGACACTGTCAGGGGCAGAACTGGGGCAGAACTCGGCTCAGAGAACACTGTCAGGGGCAGAACCGGGGCAGTACTCGGCTCAGAGGACACTGTCAGGGGCAGAACTGGGGCAGAACTCGGCTCAGAGGACACTGTCAGGGGCAGAACCGGGGCAGTACTCGGCTCAGAGGACACTGTCAGGGGCAGAACCGGGGCAGTACTCGGCTCAGAGGACACTGTCAGGTGCAGAACCGGGGCAGTACTCGGCTCAGAGGACACTGTCAGGGGCAGAACCGGGGCAGTACTCGGCTCAGAGGACACTGTCAGGGGTAAGTCAGTGTTAATGCACGACACTGCTGAAGGGGACGCCGTAGAGATTCACATCAAAAAAACGGAACTATCCGTTTAACGTTCACGAAGAGAATCATCTCCAGAGCTCCAAACGCTCTGTTCCACCTTGTGATGTCATCAAGTGGCAGTTTTGGCTCCTTTTCCCTTTAGTTCAGTCGAGATCGGCGAGTCCAGGACGGAAACGATCCAAATAAATCGGATTGTGGTTTGTCCTTCTCCTCCCGTTGGCCTCTTCGCTTCAGGGAAATATTAAAACTTGTTTGAATCTCCTCCGGGATCTTCTGCTCTTTTTCCGATTTGATCTTTGGGGAAAAGCGTCATGGAAAAACGATGGAGAAACTCTGACCCTCCAACAAACTCCGGCTTTATTTACTTAAATTATTCACTTTTTATAACGACTCTTTGGATTGTTCAGGGTCGTTATTGGTCAAATTAATCTGGAATGTGAAAAACGAAGTGAAAATGTTTAGTGTTTAAAAAGGAACACTGTGGAACTTTTCTGCTGGAGCGTCCGGAAGAGGTTTGTATCAACAAATCTTCTGGAAAACCGACGTTAATTTGGAAAAACACATAAGGATAGACTTGGTTTAGTTCTGGTTTAGTCCTGGTTTAGTTCTGGGTTAGACCTGGTTTAGTTCTGGGTTAGACCTGGGTTAGTCCTGGTTAAGTCCTGGGTTAGTTCTGGGTTAGACCTGGTTTAGTCCTGGTTTAGTCCTGGTTTAGTCCTGGTTAAGTCCTGGGTTAGTTCTGGGTTAGACCTAGTTTAGTCCTGGTTTAGTCCTGGTTTAGTCATGGGTTAGACCTGGTTTAGTCCTGGGTTAGACCTGGTTTAGTCCTGGGATAGACCTAGTTTAGTCCTGTGTTAGACCTGGTTTAGTCCTGGTTTAGGCCTTGTTTTCCCTTATTGAGTTTACAATTTTATTTCCTGGTTAAAAATCGTGACAACAACTGTTACTGTTACCTAGCAACACACAAAACTCCTCTAAACTAGGACTGAACCAGGACTGAACCAGGACTAAAATAGGACTAAACAAAGACTAAACCAGTACCAAACCAGGACTAAACCAGGACTAATATGTGCACTTTAATCACAGATGAATGCTGGAAAAGCCAAAACCAAAGACTTAAAAACATTAAAATCCTTCAGAACAGGACCCGTTCAGGACCGGACCCGTTCAGAACCGGACCCGTTCAGAACCGGACCCGTTCAGGACCGGACCGTGGGAACTGGACTCGGAGGCAGTGATTTCGTAACAGAACTTTGTGTTCAACTTTCAAAACACAAATAATGAGCTGGATCCAAACACGGAGTAAAAACGGAATCAGATGTGGAGCAACAAGAGCAAAGGAAAAACACATCTGGAACACATGAGAGAGGAGGAGAGAGGAGGAGGAGGAGGAGGAGGAGGAGAGGAGGAGGAGAGGAGGAGAGAGGAGGAGGAGAGGAGGAGAGAGGAGGAGGAGGAGAGGAGGAGGAGCTGGAGAGGAGGAGGAGGAGAGGAGGAGGAGAGGAGGAGGAGGAGGAGTAGGAGGAGAGGAGGAGGAGAGGAGGAGGAGAGGAGAGGAGGAGGAGGAGGAGCTGGAGAGGAGGAGGAGAGGAGGAAGAGAGGAGGAGGAGAGGAGAGGAGGAGGAGGAGGAGCTGGAGGAGAGGAGGAGGAGAGGAGGAGGAGAGGAGGAGGAGGAAGAGAGGAGGAGGAGAGGAGGAGGAGAGGAGAGGAGAGGAGGAGGAGCTGGAGAGGAGGAGGAGAGGAGGAGGAGGAAGAGAGGAGGAGGAGAGGAGGAGGGGAGGAGGAGAGGAGGAGGAGGAGAGGAGGAGGAGCTGGAGAGGAGGAGAGGAGGAGGAGAGGAGGAGGAGGAAGAGAGGAGGAGGAGAGGAGGAGGGGGAGAGGAGGAGGAGCTGGAGAGGAGGAGGAGGAGAGGAGGAGGAGAGGAGGAGGAGGAGGAGAGGAGGAGAGGAGGAGGAGAGGAGAGGAGGAGGAGGAGGAGCTGGAGAGGAGGAGGAGAGGAGGAAGAGAGGAGGAGGAGAGGAGAGGAGGAGGAGGAGGAGCTGGAGGAGAGGAGGAGGAGAGGAGGAGGAGAGGAGGAGGAGGAAGAGAGGAGGAGGAGAGGAGGAGGAGAGGAGAGGAGAGGAGGAGGAGCTGGAGAGGAGGAAGAGAGGAGGAGGAGAGGAGGAGGAGGAGGAGAGGAGGAGGAGGAGAGGAGGAGGAGCTGGAGAGGAGGAGAGGAGGAGGAGAGGAGGAGGAGGAAGAGAGGAGGAGGAGAGGAGGAGGGGGAGAGGAGGAGGAGAGGAGAGGAGGAGGAGGAGAGGAGGAGGAGAGGAGAGGAGGAGGAGGAGAGGAGGAGAGGAGGAGGAGAGGAGGAGGAGAGGAGGAGCTGGAGAGGAGGAGGAGAGGAGGAGGAGAGGAGGAGGAGAGGAGGAGAGGAGGAGGAGGAGAGGAGAGGAGGAGGAGAGGAGGAAGAGGAGGAGAGGAGGAGGAGAGGAGGAGGAGGAGGAGAGGAGGAGGAGGAGGAGAGGAGGAGAGGAGGAGGAGAGGAGAGGAGGAGGAGAGGAGAAGGAGAAGGAGGAGGAGAGGAGGAGAATGAGAGGAGGAGGAGAGGAGAGAGAGGAGGAGAGGGAGGAGGAGGAGAGAGAGGAGGAGGAGGTGGAGGAGGAGGAGGAGGAGAAGAGGAGAGGAGGAGAGAAGGAGGAGAGAAGAGGGGAGGAGGAGGAGGAGGAGAAAGAAGAGGAGGAGGGAGGAGGAGAGAAGGAGAAGGGAGGATAGAAGGAAGGAAACAGTGAGTAGAGATTTCTCCTCAAAAAGAGAGATTTCTCCTCAAAAAGAGTCCTGCAGTGACAGAGGAGAGGCACCAGGGGGCCTCAGACCTCCTGCACACACAAGGAGGAAGTGTCTTGCCCAAGGACACGACATCAGCCTGAAGAGTGGACTTCAGACCCCGCCTCCTGTCTGCTCCTATGAACTGTGAGTCCGGGTTCCTCTTACCGTCCAGGATCCCGGAGCCCGAGGTGCAGGTCTGGGTGCTCCACGCCCCCTGCTGGACGGATTTGGCACGACTCGGCACAAACGCGGCGACCATGAAGCAGTAGCTCTGACCCGGGTCCAGGTTTGGGATCTGAGCCACGTTTGAGTCCACGACCAGGTCTTTCTGAGGAGGAAACACTCTGTCACAGTTTTGTCTATTTTTACATCCGGGGTCTCCAACGTTTTTCAGGACAGGGACCCCCGACTATAAATACGACAAACACTTGTGTTTTATATTAAACTGGGCCGAGTGTCGTGTCAAAACAGAGCGACACCAGGAGGTTCCATCAAAGTCGCTTATCCTGAAATCCTGAAACTCCATCTCCAGTTTAAGCCTGAACTCGTTCCAGGACAGAAATGAGCCTGAGTCTGACCGAAGCTCAGGCCTGAAGTTTAAACTTCACTTTGACTCTGAGAAGGTCAGATCTACGGAGCGGCAACACCACGGACTTTTGAATGATCCCATTAAACGAGAGGAGCCATAGCACCAAAGTTCATCTTTATTGTCAAAAACCATATGTACATTTGCACACACAGGATTTGAAATTGCAGCGCCCCCTAGGCCCACAGTGAACATAAAACATGTGATAAACACGACATTTAAGTAAATAAACATTTACGTGTCATTTAAGCAGCAGTGTCAGTGTCATTTAAGTGTCAGTTAAGCAGCAGTGTCAGTGTCATTTCAGCAGCAGTGCCAGTGCCATTTAAGTGTAATTTAATCAGCAGTGTCCATGTCCTTGAAGTGTCATTTAAGCAGCAGTGTCAGTGTCATTCAAGCAGCAGTGTCAGTGTCATTTAAGCAGCAGTCTCAGTGTCATTGAAGTGTCATTTAAGCAGCAGTGTTGGTTTTATTTAAGTGCCATTTAAGCAGCAGTGTCAGTGTCATTTAAGCAGCAGCCTCAGTATCATTTAAGCAGCAGTATCAATGGTATTTAAGCAGCAGTGTTGGTTTTATTTAAGTGCCATTTAAGCAGCAGTGTCAGTGTCATTTAAGTGTCATTTAAGCAGCAGTGTCAGTGTCATTTCAGCAGCAGTGCCAGTGCCATTTAAGTGTCATTTAATCAGCAGTGTCCGTGTCCTTGAAGTGTCATTTAAGCAGCAGTGTCAGTGTCATTTAAGCAGCAGTGTCAGTGTTATTTAAGTAGCAGTGTCTGTGTCCTTGAACTGTAATTTAAGCAGCAGTGTCAGTGTCATTTAAGTGTCATTCAAGCAGCAGTGTCAGTGTCATTAAGTGTAATTTAAGCAGCAGTGTCAGTGTCATGTAAGTATCATTTAAGCAGCAATGTCAGTGTCATTTAAGCAGCTGTGTCAGTGTCATTTAAGTGTCATTTAAGCAGCAGTGTCATTTAAGCAGCAGTGTCAGTGTCATTTAAGCAGCAGTGTCATTGGGGCAGGGAGGGCAGGGAGAGAGTTCAGCATCCTGACAGCTTGGTCAGTCTGCTGGGTTCAGATCATTCTGATCTGAGGAGCGAGTGGAAAGACATGACTCCTCTTCCTCTCCCGGTCGCTCCTCTTCCTCTCCTGGTCGCTCCTCCTCCTCTCCCGGTCGCTCCTCCTCCTCTCCTGGTCGCTCCTCCTCCTCTCCCGGTCGCTCCTCCTCCTCTCCCGGTCGCTCCTCCTCCTCTCCTGGTCGCTCCTCCTCCTCTCCTGGTCGCTCCTCCTCCTCTCCGTGGGTAGAGGAGTCCGGCTGCAGGGCGGAGCCTGATTAATGTGCCCGGGGAATGAAGTTGCCTCACCTCTTCTCGTTTCGCGATCATGTAATTGTTTATTCCTATTAAAAATAATTCCGGTTGTTCGGCGCTCATTGCGTCGCCCTTCTGACGTGATGACGCTCTGCGAGATGGCGGCCCGGAGCAAATGTTGATCTCGAACTAAAACAATTATTTTAAGTTCCCTGGAAGAACGACAAATAATGAAAAGAAAACATAAAAACCAAATCGAGATGAAAAAAAAGCCGGTAGAAGCTGAAGTTTGCATTTTCTTCCGGTTAACGTAAATCCGTAAGTCCGATCAGAACCCTTCCCGACTCCTAGACGTTGAGCGGAATTAAATAAAGACGATTTAACGTGTTTTCCATGTAAACCTCAATTCAGAATCATTATTTCCATGTAAACTCAAAGGAGAATAGTTTAATTCCGAACTATTAATTAATTCAGAATTAAAAAACATCATGAAAACATGGCCAATGACAGCATTCCAAGAAAGAAAAGCAGCGAAGGAAGAGCAAGTTTGTATTTTCAGTTCCCCTACAGACTTACTTTGGGTGACCAGATTGTCAAATTTGAAAACTGGGACACACCCAGGTTGGGACGTTTGCTATAAATAAAATTATGAAAAAAGCGTGTAACACCGGACACGCTTTGGTCGAAGACGTTTCGCAGCTCATCCAGAACTGACGAAGCAGCTTGGATGAGCTGCGAAACGTCTTCGACCAAATAAACTTTGTCCGGTTGACAAATTGAATTTCTCCTTTTACCGAAAGGACTTTTGTTGGTGCGTTTTTTCGCCTTAAAGTCGTTTTCAAGCAGTTTTCTGAATTTTACCAATATATCCTCCTCTTTACTGTTGGTGGGTGTCCGATTGGTCAAAAACAGGGACAACTGGGACATTTCTTGAATCAAACTGGGACAAATCCACGGTTTTGGATGAATCTGCTGGGACAGGGGACACAGGACTCAAAACTGGGACTGTCCCGGGTAAACCGAGACATCTGGTCACCCTGGACTTACTGAAAACCAGGGCTGATCGGCAAAATGCGTCTTGAAAATAAGCAATTAAAGGTCTCAAACGTGCAAGAATCACTCCAAATACAAGTTCAGAGGGTCAGTTAGAAGAAACTACGAGGTCTGCTTTAAGATAGTGTCCTCTTCGCTCTTTGCCTTCTCCTGACCCGGGCCCTGAGCTGGTTTTATCTTTAGCCTGACCTCTGCCCGTGGGACTTTTGCTTCCTGCTGCTTTAGTTTCTCAGAATCCAGAATTATGAAACATCTCAGGAGGATTCTGAGGAGTTTGGAACATGAATCAGCCCAGAGTCTGAGCTCCTTCTGATCTAAGGTCAGGACCTGATGGTGCAACACTGTGGGATTTTACTAAAACATGTGTAAAGCAGGACTAAACCAGGACTAAACCAGGACTAAACCAGGACTAAACCAGGACTAAACCAGGACTAAACCAGGACTACACTAGGACCAAACCAGGACTAAAGCAGGACTAAAGCAGGACTAAAGCAGGACTAAACCAGAACTAAACCAAGACGAAACCAGGACCTAAGAAGAACTATACCAGCACTACACCAGGACTAAACCAAGACGAAACCAGGATGAAACCAGGACTAAACCAAGACGAAACCAGGACTACACCAGGACTACACCAGGACCAAACCAGGACTAAACCAGGTCTAAAGCAGGACTAAACCAGGACTAAACCAGGACTAAACCAGGACTAAACCAAGACGAAACCAGGACTACACCAGGACTACACCAGGACCAAACCAGGACTAAACCAGGTCTAAAGCAGGACTAAACCAGGACTAAACTGGGTCTAGACCAGGTCTAAACCAGGATTAAACCTGGACTAAAGCGCGTCTAAACCGGGTCTAAAGCAGGTCTAAAGCAGGTCTAAACCAGGTCTAAACCAAGTCTAAACCAGGTCTAAACCAGGTCTAAACCAGGTCTAAACCTGGTCTAAACCCAGTCTAAACCAGGACTAAAGCAGGTCTAAACCAGGTCTAAACTAGGTCTAAACCAGGACTAAACCAGGTTTAAACCAGGTCTAAACCGCGTCTAAAGCGGGTCTAAACCAGGGCTAAACCGGGTCTAAACCAGGACTAAACCAGGACTAAACCAAGACAAAACCAGGACTAAAGAAGAACTATACCAGCACTACACCAGGACTAAACCAAGACGAAACCAGGATGAAACCAGGACTAAACCAGGACGAAACAAGGACTACACCAGGACTACACCAGGACAACACCAGGACCAAACCAGGACTAAAGCAGGACTAAACCAGGACTAAACCAAGACTGAACCAGGACTAAACCAAGACTAACCCTGAACCAGGTTAGTCCTAGTTTAGTCCTGGTTCAGTCCTGGTTCAGGGTTAGACCAAGACTAACCCTGAACCAGGACAAAATCAGGATTAAATCAGGACTGAACCAGGACTGAACCAGGACTAAACCAGGAATAAACCTGAACCAAGACTAAACTAGGACTAGGACTAAACCGAAACTGAACCAGAACTAAACCTGAACTAGGACTAAACCAGAACCAAAGTGGGACTAAAACAGGAGTAAACCAGGACTAAACCGGGACCAAAGTGGGACTAAACCAAGACCAAAGTGGGATTAAATCAGGTCTAAACCAGGACTAAGCGAGATCTCACCCAGGACTTGTGTAAACTCGTACCTTCCCCGTGCTGCCGGCCTTGTAGTAGGACACTTTGTACTTGAGATCTTTCTTCAGGACATCTCTGATGGTCAGCTGTTTCCCTCGGACGTGGATCGAGGTCAGAGGGTCCGAGATGTTCAACGTGACCGAGCGCTCCGCCACCTTCTGGACGGAGAACGCCACTGCACTCAGCTCGCCTGAAACAGAAGATACACAGTGACCCTCTGACCATCTGACCCTGTGACCCTCTGACCATCTGACCTTCTGACCATCTGACCATCTGACGTTCTGACCCTCTGACCAGCTGACCTTCTGACCCTGTGACCCTCTGACCATCTGACCCTATGACCCTCTGACCCTCTGACCATCTGACGTTCTGACCCTCTGACCTTCTGACCCTCTCCTCTGACCCTCTGACCATCTGACCCTGTGACCCTCTGACCATCTGACCATCTGACGTTCTGACCCTCTGACCTTCTGACCCTATGACCATCTAACCATCTGGCCCTATGACCCTCTGACCATCTGACCCTCTCCTCTGACCTTCTGACCATCTGACCCTCTCCTCTGACCCTCTGACCATCTGACCCTCTCCTTTGACCATCTGACCTTCTGACCATCTGACCCTATGACCCTCTGACCATCTGACCTTCTCACCCTCTCCTCTGACCTTCTGACCGTGTGACCATCTTACCCTCTCCTCTGACCCGATGACCATCTGACCTTCTGACTCTGTGACCATCTGACCATCTGACCCGATGACATCTGACCTTCTGACCCTCTGACCCTCTGACCATCTGACCTTCTGACCCTCTGACCTTCTGACCATCTGATCTTCTGACCATCTGACCCTCTAACCCTCTGACCCGATGACCATCTGACCATCTGACCTTCTGACCCTCTGACCTGATGACCATCTGACCTTCTGACCCTGTGACCATCTGACCATCTGACCCGATGACATCTGACCTTCTGACCCTCTGACCCTCTGACCATCTGACCTTCTAACCCTGTGACCATCTGACCATCTGACCCTCTGAACATCTGACCCTCTGACCATCTGACCTTCTGACCCTGTGACCATCTGACCATCTGACCATCTGAACATCTGACTCTCTGACCCGATGACCATCTGACCTTCTGACCTTCTGACCCTCTGACCATCTGACCTTTTGACCCTCTGACCCTCTGTATCTTCTGTCCCCACAGTGGCAGAGTGGTGGTACTGCCCTCTCGGTTGGAGGTTGTGGGTTCGAGTCCCGGTCTTACTCTGTGTGTAGGGGTTGAAGAACGGGGAGTAGGTGTGTGGAAGCTCCTCGTAGTCGTCCTCGAGGAGACCGTCAGTCTGAACATCGGCCTGGAACATCCTGCACGAGACGAGCTCAGTTAAAATAAAAACAAGTAATAATAGTTTAAACAGGTCTAAACCGGGTCTAAACCTGGTTTAAACCAGGTCTAAACCGGGTCTAAACCTGGTTTAAACCGGGTCTAAACCAGGTCTAAACCAGGTCTAAGCCGGGTCTAAACCAGGTCTATGGTGTACCTGTTTTCGTAGCGCAGTTCGTGGGTCAGGTCACACTCGGTGTGGTGGATCTCCAGACAGTCTGGAGCCGTGTCCCAGTCTCCTTCACCTCTGCAACACATTCAGTACAGGAAATATTCACTACACAAACAGGATTTTGTGTTTTTAGGACTAAACTATCATAGACGGAGATCTGTATTTTAGACTTTTTATTGTTTATTGATCTAAATAAGTCCAAGTAAGTACAGGCCAGTGGGCGGGGACAGGGGGTAGGTGAAACGAGATGACGACAGAAAGTTTACTAAAGTTGAATGTGGATAAAATGTCTTTTCGTTTTTAACAAATACACTTCAGGACCATCTTTAAATCCATTTAGTATCGGCTCTTGAGTGTTCAGACATCCTAAAAACTTCTAAAAGTCTAAACCAGGACTAAACCAGGACTAAAGCAGGTCTAAATCAGGACTAAACCAGGACTAAACCAGGTCTAAACTAGGACTAAACCAGGTCTAAATCAGGACTAAACCAGGACTAAACCAGGTCTAAACTAGGACTAAACCAGGACTAAACCAGGTCTAAACCAGGACTAAACCAGGACTAAACTGGGTCTAAACCAGGTCTAAACCAGGACTAAACCTGGACTAAAGCGCGTCTAAACCGGGTCTAAACCAGGTCTAAGTCAGGTCTAAACCGGGTCTAAACCCGGTCTAAACCAGGACTAAACTAGGTCTAAACCGGGACTAAACCAGGTTTAAACCAGGTCTAAACCGTGTCTAAAGCGGGTCTAAACCAGGTCTAAACCGGGTCTAAACCAGGTCTAAACTGGGTCTAAACCGGGTCTAAACCGGGTCTAAAGTGGGTCTAAACCGTGTCTAAAGCAGGTCTAAACCAGGTCTAAACTAGGTCTAAACCAGGACTAAACCAGGTCTAAACCAGGTCTAAACCAGGTCTAAACTGGGTCTAAACCGGGTCTAAACCGGGTCTAAAGTGGGTCTAAACCGTGTCTAAAGCAGGTCTAAACCAGGTCTAAACTAGGTCTAAACCAGGACTAAAGCAGGTCTAAACCGGGTCTAAACCAGGTCTAAACTGGGTCTAAACCGGGTCTAAACCGGGTCTAAAGTGGGTCTAAACCGTGTCTAAAGCAGGTCTAAACCAGGTCTAAACTAGGTCTAAACCAGGACTAAACCAGGTCTAAACCAGGTCTAAACCGGGTCTAAACCAGGTCTAAACTGGGTCTAAACCGGGTCTAAACCGGGTCTAAAGTGGGTCTAAACCGTGTCTAAAGCAGGTCTAAACCAGGTCTAAACTAGGTCTAAACCAGGACTAAACCAGGTCTAAACCAGGTCTAAACCAGGTCTAAACTGGGTCTAAACCGGGTCTAAACCGGGTCTAAAGTGGGTCTAAACCGTGTCTAAAGCAGGTCTAAACCAGGTCTAAACTAGGTCTAAACCAGGACTAAAGCAGGTCTAAACCGGGTCTAAACCAGGTCTAAACTGGGTCTAAACCGGGTCTAAACCGGGTCTAAAGTGGGTCTAAACCGTGTCTAAAGCAGGTCTAAACCAGGTCTAAACTAGGTCTAAACCAGGACTAAACCAGGTCTAAACCAGGTCTAAACCGGGTCTAAACCAGGAATAAGCAGGTCTAAACCGGGTCTAAACGAGGTCTAAACTGGGTCTAAACCGGGTCTAAACCGGGTCTAAAGTGGGTCTAAACCGTGTCTAAACCAGGTCTAAACCAGGACTAAACCAGGTCTAAACCAGGTCTAAACCAGGACTAACATACATTCACACAGACAGTGGCTCCCTCTTTTCTGCATCACTCGAGGAAAAACTAAAACTAAAACACAACACTTCCCACTCCAGTCCATCTATAAATAAATAAATAGACCTCAGGATCATCTTTTTTTTATTATTTTTAAAGTCGCATAGGGTCGAAAAAATCAGATTTGGGTCACTTCAGGCTGCCGTGTGAACGTAGCCCAAGATATGTGCTCCTAAAACCGATACATATCCGATCTTTTGACATGCGACTTCAGTCTGAACGGCCAGGTCGCGTTCATCCGACCTGGGCGTGTTTCCTCCAGCGAGAGTGGTACAAGTCGGCGCTCACAGATGTACACAAACGTTCTTCTCGTCATGTGAAAATAGTATATGAACTCCGTGTCAGTGAAGCGGCGAAGCACGTAGCGATCCCACCACTCTCGCCACCAACACGTTCACTTCTACGGACGTTGCTGCCGCTGCCCCACAAAACGCCGTGGCCAGAAACCTCGTCCTTCTCTTTGTCCGTCTCCTCCTTAAAACTAATAAGCTGTACATGTTCTGGCTCCGGTACGACAGCGACTTTAGGCGACTTCCGTAAACACTGAGCACGCTCGCTGCACGTGACCTCGTCGAGTCCTCCAAGGCGCATGCGGAACACTTTTGGGGTGCTTAAAGTTCTCACTGGAGATCACATACAAGTCGCATTTAATTGGAAATGCGAACGACCTCGCAAAAAAATTGGATTTCACAAAAAAATCGGAATTGAGCATTAAGCCCTGCAGTCTGAACCAAAAACTGGTGCAAAGTTTAAAATCTTCTCTGTCAATATAAACAAATAAATTGAAGTTGTTGTTTTTTTTTTTTTTCGCAGCAGCTTCAGAAAGTGTCGTTCGTCGGCGTAGGATCGGGTTTCCACGGGGTCCAGGTCTGACCCACTGGCCTCAGCTGAAACATGAAGCGCTGCTAAATATAAACTTCTGCACAGAGGACGGAGGAGGGGAGTGGAGGAGTAACAGTTAAAGCCGCACTGTGGAACTTTTCTGACAGAGCGCCGCCACCAGCTTGTTACTGATTTGTCCACAATGTTTGACGTTACCAGGCTTTGTTACTGGTCACATAAATAATACATTTATATAGGTTTTTAAATTATTATTAGGACTAAACTAAACTGGGACGAATCCAGAACTAAACCAAGTCTTAACCAGGACTAAAGCAGGACTAAAGCAGGTCTAAACCAGGTCTAAACCAGGTCTAAACCAGGTCTAAAACAGGTCTAAACCAGGTCTAAAGCAGGTCTAAAGCAGAACTAAAGCAGAACTAAAGCAAGTCTAAACCAGGACTAAACCATGTCTAAAAAAGGTTTAAACCAGGTTTAAATTAGATCTAAAGCAGGACTAAAGCAGGTCTAAAGCAGGTCTAAACCAGGTCTAAACCAGGTCTAAACCAGGTCTAAACTAGGTCTAAACCAGGTCTAAAGCAGGTCTAAAGCAGGACTAAAGCAGAACTAAAGCAGGTCTAAAAAAGATTTAAACCAGGTTTAAATCAGATCTAAAGCAGGACTAAAGCAGAACTAAAGCAGGTCTAAACCAGGTCTAAACCAGGTCTAAACCAGGTCTAAACCAGGTCTAAACCAGGTCTAAACCAGGTCTAAAGCAGGTCTAAAGCAGGTGTAAACCAGGTCTAAAGCAGGTCTAAAGCAGGTGTAAACCAGGTCTAAAGCAGGTCTAAAGCAGGTCTAAAGCAGGTCTAAACCAGGTCTAAAGCAGGTCTAAAGCAGAACTAAAGCAGAACTAAAGCAAGTCTAAACCAGGACTAAACCATGTCTAAAAAAGGTTTAAACCAGGTTTAAATCAGATCTAAAGCAGGACTAAAGCAGAACTAAAGCAGAACTAAAGCAGGTCTAAAGCAGGTCTAAACCAGGTCTAAACCAGGTCTAAACTAGGTCTAAACCAGGTCTAAAGCAGGTCTAAAGCAGGACTAAAGCAGAACTAAAGCAGGTCTAAACCAGGTCTAAAAAAGATTTAAACCAGGTTTAAATCAGATCTAAAGCAGGACTAAAGCAGAACTAAAGCAGGTCTAAAGCAGGTCTAAACCAGGTCTAAACCAGGTCTAAACCAGGTCTAAACCAGGTCTAAAGCAGGTCTAAAGCAGGTGTAAACCAGGTCTAAAGCAGGTCTAAACCAGGTCTAAAGCAGGTCTAAACCAGGTCTAAACCAGGTCTAAACCAGGTGTAAACCAGGTCTAAAGCGGGTCCAAAGCAGGACTAAATTCAGTTCCAGATATCCACAAAGACATTCTTCCTCGGATAAACGACGTCACTTTTGCCGTTCATTTGTTTGGGGTTCATCATTACGGAAATCTACAATTCACTTCCAGAAATCCACTACGGGAATTACAGATATCCACATCTGAATTATAGATATCTGTAATTCCAGTTTGAGTTTCTACAGTTTGATTTTGACTCGTCTTAACTCCAGTTCAAGAAATCTTTAATTCAGCTCAATTCAAGATATCGACGTGTTCCTTTTCAGACGTCTTGGCGAAATGAAGTTGTAGATATCTGTACCTGGAGTTAGGGAGAGTCATAATGTAATTGTAGATATCTAGAAATGAATTTTAATTAGAGATATCTGAAATTGGAGATATCTGTATCGTTCGTTCTGCCGAGTAAAAATGTAATTCTTGAATTGGAGTTTTGACTTGGTGAAATGACATCGCAGATTTCTGTTTGTACTTTAGACGGAGCGGAGCATTTCCACGTGGCCCCTGTCGCTGTTAACGGAAAGTTCATTTATCAGTAAGAAAGCCAAAATGCATCTTAGGGTCATTTTTGTTTATGCGCTCGTGAAACGTTCGTTGAAAATTATAGTGACGACAAACACTAATTTTAACACTGACGGTTGTTTAGATTTAGGGACCAATGTGTTTTTGGACGGATCGGTGCTGCTCATCGCTCGAGACGACGTGGTGCTTCCTGTGTCATGACGTCATAACGAAGTTTGAGATCTTTAACTTTCAATCTGCCTCGTCAAAACTGAAGAACAGAAATCTATGGTGGCCGTTTTAACATTAAACACACTTTGACTATCCAGAATTAACATTGTCAATATCAACAACGTCTTTCCGACTCGGCGTAATTTAATTTTGGATAGTGGGAATTGTCATTTGAGAAATCTGTAACGTAATTTTGACGAAACAACATTTAGAGAAATCTGCAGTTCAGTTTTGACCAGGCAAAACGGAATTACAGAAATCTGCGATTACGTCATTGAAAACAACATTCAACTCGTCACGTCATAAATGACAAGTGCAGATTTCTGTTCTTAAGTTTTGACGAGGTAGATTGGAAGTTAAAGATCTCAAACGTCGTTATGACGTCATGACACAGGAAGCACCACGTCGTCTCGAGCTACGAGCAGCACCGATCCGTCCAAAAACACATTTGTCCCTAAAGATAAACAACTGTCAGTGCTGTCAGTGTTAAAGGCAAATTAACGTTTTTTTACAATCTGAGCCTTCTTTCGGCAATAAAACAAGTAGTTTTACTCACCCATAACATTTTTCTGTCAATTGGAGCAGTATCGCAGAACTTACTGTATGTTGAGCCGTTCTGTTCTAGTAATGATCCTGTATCCGTTAACATGGTGCTGTATCATATGCTCGGGGCATTACTTTGCGGTGTCCAAATAACACAAACTTTAGCACTTTTCAAATCATAGAAGCCCGATGTCTTAATGTAAGATTTTGTTTGAGTCAAAAGTGGCCTGTAATCCGAGATTTAGCCATAGTTTCGAGTAGATGAGGACGCCAGTGCGCATGTGCGGACTGCTCCGGGGACCCAAACATGAAACGCAAAGCTGAAAACTATGGATAAATCTCGGATTACAGGCCACTTTTGCTTCAAACGAAATCTTACATTAAGACATCGGGCTTCTATGATTTGAAAAGTGCTAAAGTTTGTGTTATTTGGAGACCGCAAAGTAATGCCCCGAATACAAATGCTAACGGATACGCTACAACATAACTTTCACCAAACAGCTCCAAATGACAAGAAAGTGCTATGGGTGAGTCAAACGACTTGTTTTATTACCGAAAGAAGGCTCAGATTGTAAAATAACGTTACTTTACCTTTAAGATTAGGTTTTGTCGTGGTAAAAGGAGAAATTCAATTTGTCAAGTGGACAAAGTTTATTTGGTCGAAAACGTTTCGCAGCTCATCCGAGTTGCTTCGTCAGAGAGAATCCTTTGAACAGGAATGGAGGAGTCAGACACAATTTGTCTCCATTCTCAAACCTAAATCAAAACAAACAAAGGAAACAATAGGGCAGACAGGTCAGGGCCAGAGGTGTGAAAACACCCATTAGGGTTTGAATGGGTATGCTAAACTAGACGCCAGAGAGAAACTAAAAAACAAAAGACAGAAAGCTGAAAACAAAGAGGTGATACTTTCAGAATAATGTCATTGTAGTTAGCTCCTCCCTGCAGCGAGATATAAGCAGTGTCCATCAGCACTCTAACCAGAACTGACGAAGCCTCTCGGATGAGCCGCGAAACGTTTTCGACTAAATAAAGTTTGTCCAGTTGACAAATTGAATTTCTCCTTTTACCATTAGGTTTTGTCGTTAATATAATTTTCAACAAACATTCCACTAGAGCGCAAAAACAAAATGACCCTAAGATGCATTTTGGCGATCTTACTGATAAATTAAGCTTCCATTAACAGCGACAGGAGCCACGTGAAAATACTGTTCCGGCCTAAAGTGAAGATCATTTACACACAGAAATCTGCGATGTCATCTCAATTCAATTCTCCAATTCAAGAATTAGATTTTTACTCGGCAGAATGAATGTTACAGATATCCCCAATTTCAGATATCTCTAATCAAAATTCATTTCAAGATATTTATAACTGTATAATATATATCTACAATTACGGCCGAAATGAGTTTCCTCCGCAGAGTGGCTGGGCGCTCCCTTAGAGATAGAGAGGGTGAGGAACTCGGTCACACAGGAGGAGCTCGGAGTAGAGCCGCTGCTCCTCCACGTGGAGAGTGTTCCGGGCACGTCCCACCGGGAGGAGGCCCCGGGGAAGACCCAGGACACGCTGGAGGGACTATGTCTCCCGGCTGGCCTGGGAACGCCTTGGGGTCCCCCCGGAGGAGCTGGAGGAAGTGTCCGGGGTGAAGGAAGTCTAGGAGTCCCTGCTTAGACTGTTGCCCCCGGCGACTCGGCCCCGGATAAGAGGAAGAACGTGGATAGATGGTTACAATATGAATATGCCTAACTCCAGTTTAAGATTCTACAACATCATTTTGACTCGTCATAACTCCAGGTACAGATATCTACAACTTCATTTAACTTAATCTGAGACATCTGAAAAGGAACATGTCGATATCTTGAATTGAGGTGAATTAAAGATTTCTTGAACTGGAGATATGAGTCAAAATCAAACTGTTGAAACTCAAACTGGAATTACAGATATCTATAATTCAAATGTGGATATCCGTAATTCCTGTAGTGGATTTCTGGAGGTGAATTGTAGATTTCCGTATTGATGAACCCCAAACAAATGAACGGCAAAAGTGACGTCATTTACCTGAGGAAGAATGTCTTTGTAGATATCTGGAACTGAATTTAAACCTGTTTTAGACCTGGTTTAGACCTGGTTTAGACCTGGTTTAGACCTGGTTTAGACCTGGTTTAGACCTGCTTTAGTCCTGCTTTAGACCTGCTTTAGACCTGGTTTAGACCTGCTTTAGACCTGCTTTAGACCTGGTTTAGACCTGTGGTTTAGACCTGGTTTAGACCTGGTTTAGTCCTGCTTTAGACCTGCTTTAGACCTGGTTTAGACCTGGTTTAGACCTGGTTTAGACTTGGTTTAGACCTGGTTTAGACCTGGTTTAGACCTGGTTTAGACCTGCTTTAGACCTGGTTTAGGCCTGTGGTTTAGACCTGGTTTAGACCTGGTTTAGTCCTGCTTTAGACCTGCTTTAGACCTGGTTTAGACCTGGTTTAGACTTGGTTTAGACCTGGTTTAGACCTGGTTTAGACCTGGTTTAGACCTGGTTTAGACTTGGTTTAGACCTGGTTTAGACCTGGTTTAGACCTGGTTTAGACCTGGTTTAGACTTGGTTTAGACCTGGTTTAGACCTGGTTTAGACCTGGTTTAGACCTGGTTTAGACTTGGTTTAGACCTGGTTTAGACCTGCTTTAGACCTGGTTTAGACCTGGTTTAGACCTGGTTTAGACCTGGTTTAGACTTGGTTTAGACCTGGTTTAGACCTGGTTTAGACCTGGTTTAGACCTGGTTTAGACCTGATTTAGACCTGCTTTAGACCTGGTTTAGACCTGCTTTAGACCTGGTTTAGACCTGGTTTAGACCTGATTTAGACCTGGTTTCACCTACAGATTTCTGTAATTCCATTTTGCCTGGTCAAAACAGAATTGCAGATTTCTCTAACTGTCATTTCGTCGAAATTACGTTACAGATTTCTGAAATGACAATTCCCACTATCCAAAATTAAATTACGCCGAGTCGGAAAGACGTTGTTGATATCGACAATGTTAATTCCGGATATTCAAACTTAGTGATTAAATGTTAAAACGGCTTAATAATAAAGAGTTACTCAAACAAAACACAACTCCAGGTCTGTTTTTGAGGAGGAAACAACACGACTTAAAGCTCATAAGAGGCGATTTTTATGACCTTTAATGCCATACTGTGAAACATTCCCGTCAAAATGTTGCTTTTCATATAGAAATGCAGCCAACAGAAAAGTTCCATAGTGCATCTTTACGTAGGTCTGTGAGAACTGTACTTGCAGGAGTATTTTATCACTCTGTGTGTTTACTTTGCGTGTAATAAATGGTGAGGAAATACACTTGAGGACTCTGATAAAAGTTTCATGTTGAAATCAGGACTCGGACTTTTCCGTGAGATTCCACAAACGGAGAGAAAAACAAAAAGAAAACAAAAAATGAACATTTTTAAACAGTTTGAAAATGGTCAAAAGTTCTTCCTCACTTCCCTTCTGCATTCAGAGCGGACTAAACCAGGACTAAACCAGGACTAAACTAGGACTAAACCAGGACTAAACCAGGACTAAACTAGGACTAAATCAGGACTAAACCAGGACTAAACTAGGACTAAACTAGGACTAAACCAGGACTAAACAAGGACTAAAGCAGGACTAAACCAGGACTAAATCAGGACTAAACCAGGACTAAACTAGGACTAAACTAGGACTAAACCAGGACTAAACCAGGACTAAACTAGGACTACACTAGGACTAAACCAGGACTAAACCAGGACTAAACTAGGACTAAACTAGGACTAAACCAGGACTAAACCAGGACTAAACTAGGACTAAACAGGACTAAACCAGGACTAAACTACAACTAAACCAGGACTAAACCAGGACTAAACCAGGACTAAACCAGGACTAAATCAGGACTAAACTAGGACTAAACTAGGACTAAACCAGGACTAAACAGGACTAAACCAGGACTAAACTACAATGAAACCAGGACTAAACCAGGACTAAATCAGGACTAAATCAGGACTAAACTAGGACTAAACTAGGACTAAACCAGGACTAAACCAGGACTAAACTAGGACTAAGCCAGGACAAAACTAGGACTAAACCAGGACTAAACCAGGACTAAACCAGGACTAACCCTGAACCAGGATTAAACCAGGACTAAACCAGGACTAAACCAGGACTAAACCAGGACTAAGCCAGGATTAAACCAGGACTAAACCAGGACTAACCCTGAACCAGGATTAAACCAGGACTAAACCAGGACTAAACCAGGACTAAACCAGGACTAAGCCAGGATTAAACCAGGACTAAACCAGGACTAACCCTGAACCAGGATTAAACCAGGACTAAACCAGGACTAAACCAGGACTGAATTAGGACTAAACCAGGACTAAACCAGGACTAAACTAGGACTAACCCTGAACCAGGACTGAACCAGAACCAAAGTGGGACTAAACTAGGACTAAATAAACTAGTTAAACAGTTTGCAGCGGACCAAAGTTCTTCCTCACTGCTCTTCTGCATTCAGAGCGTCCAAATCCACGAGTTTATAAGCACTTTCCACAACTCTCACGGACCAGAGCAGAGTTTACAAACCATCACAACTAACATGCTAACCACACTCTTCCTGACTGCTTCCTGGCAATAAAACTCTTCATAATCAGATGCAGACAGGACAGAGAGGACTTATTTTGACCTCTGAGCTGCTTGTACAATATATTTGAAACACTTTATGCTTAAAAACAGCGAAAAAATTGGTACGTTAATAACGCAATTAATTCCAAATTCCAAATCCATTTTATTTTCTAAAGCTGGAGAAAAGTTTTGTTTTTTTTTTTTGTTTAGTTTTTTTTCAAAGCAGGTTTAAATCAGGTCTAAATCAGGTCTAAATCAGGACTAAAGCAGGTCTGAAGCAGGACTAAATCAGGTCTAAAGCAGGTCTAAATCAGGACTAAATCAGGACTAAAGCAGGTCTAAAGCAGGTCTAAAGCAGGTCTAAAGCAGGACTAAATCAGGTCTAAATCAGGTCTAAATCAGGACTAAAGCAGGTCTAAAGCAGGTCTAAAGCAGGTCTAAAGCAGGACTAAATCAGGTCTAAATCAAGTCTAAATCAGGACTAAAGCGGGTCTAAATCAGGTCTAAATCAGGTCTAAATCAGGACTAAAGCAGGTCTAAATCAGGTCTAAATCAGGACTAAAGCAGGTCTAAATCAGGTCTAAATCAGGTCTAAATCAGGTCTAAAGCAGGTCTGAAGCAGGACTAAATCAGGTCTAAAGCAGGTCTAAATCAGGACTAAATCAGGACTAAAGCAGGACTAAAGCAGGTCTAAAGCAGGACTAAATCAGGTTTAAAGCAGGACTAAATCAGGTTTAAAGCAGGACTAAATCAGGACTAAATCAGGTCTAAATCAGGTCTAAATCAGGACTAAAGCAGGTCTAAACCAGGTCTAAATCAAGTCTAAATCAGGACTAAAGCGGGTCTAAATCAGGTCTAAATCAGGTCTAAATCAGGACTAAAGCAGGTCTAAATCAGGTCTAAATCAGGACTAAATCAGGTCTAAATCAGGTCTAAAGCAGGTCTAAAGCAGGTCTAAATCAGGTCTAAATCAGGTCTAAATCAGGACTAAAGCAGGTCTCGGCCACGCACAGAGGAGCGGTATCGTAAGATATCAGCTGTTTTATCTACAGGAACATTTGAAGAGGATCAGGACAGTGAAATGGAGAAAATCCGTAACTTTGGCTCTAAATGCGACATAAGAAAGAAGGAGAACTCTTTCCTCGAGACACGTTCAGCCACAAACTTTCTCCGGCACTTATGTACAGAATGAGATCGGATTCTTTACCTGCAGAAAGACCGTGGATACGCGAATAAACGGACAAAGAGGCAAACAGACATATTTACATCGGACATGACCACATCCAGCAGAAATCCCCCGACAAAAAGAAAGTGTCCCTGAACTCCATATTTCACGGGAGGCGATGATGTTTGAGGAACACATTTCTCTTTCTTATGCGGTGAGTAAAATGCCTCTAAACTTTGACACTACAGACTTTAGGACATGTTTAAATACTTCAGCTTTCGTGTGGACCAAAGGGAGATATTTAGCTGAAAGCAGGGGGCTTGTGTAATTGTCAACATTAGCATCATATTACTCGCCAAACCGCCCATTGCAGCAGAGTTTTGTAAAAAAAAAAAAAAAAAAAAAACTTTTTTTTTTATATTTCAAAATTGAGCCGATAGAATATACAATACAATATATCTGTATTAGGGCTGTCAGTTTAACGTGTTAATTAGATTAATTAATTACTCTGCAAATTAACGCGTTATAAAAATTTACACAATTAATTGTGAGCGGCAATTCCCAATGCGCATTTTAAATTTGGCGTGCGGCGAGCGAATCGCTGCCAGTGCCTTTGAACGGTGTCTTTATTTATAAAAAAGAACGAAGACGGGACGATCAACAAGAACGCCGTGATTTGGAGCTTTTGTCAAAAAGATTTTTCCGATCACCAAAGCTGCTCCAGCCTGATGGATCAATTGAACGATAAACACGTCTGGACAAGTTCCATCATTACCGGTGATAGAGCGAGCGTGAGCGCACTTCACCAAACCAACAAACCAACAAACCAACAAACCACCAAACCAACAAACCAACAAACCAACAAAGCACCAAACCAACAAACCAACAAACCAACAAACCACCAAACCAACAAACCAACAAACCAACAAACCAACAAACCAACAAACCAACAAACCAACAAACCACCATACCACCAAACCACCAAACCAACAAACCAACAAACCAACAAACCAAACCAACAAACCAACAAACCAACAAACCAAACCAACAAACCAACAAACCAACAAACCAACAAACCACCAAACCAACAAATCGACAAACCACCAATCCAACAAAGCACCAAACCACCAAACCAACAAACCACCAAACCAACAAACCACCAAACCAACAAAGCACCAAACCAACAAACCACCAAACCAACAAACCACCAAACCAACAAACCAACAAACCAACAAAGCACCAAACCAACAAACCAACAAACCAACAAACCAACAAACCACCATACCACCAAACCACCAAAACCACCAAACCAACAAACCAACAAACCAAACCAACAAACCAACAAACCAACAAACCAACAAACCAAACCAACAAACCAACAAACCACCAAACCACCAAACCAACAAATCAACAAACCACCAAACCAACAAACCACCAAACCAACAAACCACCAAACCACCAAATCAACAAACCACCAAACCAACAAACCACCAAACCAACAAAGCACCAAACCAACAAACCACCAAACCAACAAACCACCAAACCAACAAAGCACCAAACCAACAAACCACCAAACCAACAAACCACCAAACCAACAAAGCACCAAACCAACAAACCACCAAACCAACAAACCACCAAACCAACAAACCACCAAACCACCAAACCACCAAACCACCAAACCACCAAACCAACAAAGCACCAAACCACCAAACCAACAAACCAACAAACCAAACCAACAAACCACCAAACCAACAAACCAACAAACCACCAAACCACCAAACCACCAAACCACCAAACCAACAAACCACCAAACCAACAAACCACCAAACCAACAAACCAACAAACCAACAAACCAACAAAGCAACAAACCAACAAACCAACAAACCAACAAACCACCATACCACCAAACCACCAAACCAACAAACCAACAAACCAACAAACCAAACCAACAAACCAACAAACCAACAAACCAACAAACCAAACCAACAAACCAACAAACCGACAAACCACCAAACCGACAAACCAACAAACCAACAAACCAACAAACCACCAAACCACCAAACCAACAAACCACCAAACCGACAAACCAACAAACCAACAAATCACCAAACCAACAAACTACCAAACAACAAACCACCAAACCACCAAACCGACAAACCGACAAACCAACAAAGCACCAAACCAACAAACCAACAAACCAACAAACCAACAAACCACCATACCACCAAACCACCAAACCAACAAACCAACAAACCAACAAACCAAACCAACAAACCAACAAACCAACAAACCAACAAACCAAACCAAACCGAATCGCTGCCAGTGCCTTTGAACGGTGTCTTTATTTATAAAAAAGAACGAAGACGGGACGATCAACAAGAACGCCGTGATTTGGAGCTTTTGTCAAAAAGATTTTTCCGATCACCAAAGCTGCTCCAGCCTGATGGATCAATTGAACGATAAACACGTCTGGACAAGTTCCATCATTACCGGTGATAGAGCGAGCGTGAGCGCACTTCACCAAACCAACAAACCAACAAACCAACAAACCACCAAACCAACAAACCAACAAACCAACAAAGCACCAAACCAACAAACCAACAAACCAACAAACCACCAAACCAACAAATCAACAAACCAACAAACCAACAAACCAACAAACCAACAAACCAACAAACCACCATACCACCAAACCACCAAACCAACAAACCAACAAACCAACAAACCAAACCAACAAACCAACAAACCAACAAACCAACAAACCAAACCAACAAACCAACAAACCAACAAACCAACAAACCACCAAACCAACAAATCAACAAACCACCAAACCAACAAACCACCAAACCACCAAACCAACAAACCACCAAACCAACAAACCACCAAACCAACAAAGCACCAAACCAACAAACCACCAAACCAACAAACCACCAAACCAACAAACCAACAAACCAACAAAGCACCAAACCAACAAACCAACAAACCAACAAACCAACAAACCACCATACCACCAAACCACCAAACCACCAAACCAACAAACCAACAAACCAAACCAACAAACCAACAAACCAACAAACCAACAAACCAAACCAACAAACCAACAAACCACCAAACCACCAAACCAACAAATCAACAAACCACCAAACCAACAAACCACCAAACCACCAAACCACCAAACCAACAAACCACCAAACCAACAAACCACCAAACCAACAAAGCACCAAACCAACAAACCACCAAACCAACAAACCACCAAACCAACAAAGCACCAAACCAACAAACCACCAAACCAACCAACCACCAAACCAACAAACCACCAAACCAACAAACCACCAAATCACCAAACCAACAAACCAACAAACCACCAAACCAACAAACCACCAAGCCACCAAACCACCAAACCAACAAAGCACCAAACCACCAAACCAACAAACCAACAAACCAAACCAACAAACCACCAAACCAACAAACCAACAAACCACCAAACCACCAAACCACCAAACCACCAAACCACCAAACCAACAAACCACCAAACCAACAAACCAACAAACCAACAAACCAACAAACCAACAAAGCAACAAACCAACAAACCAACAAACCAACAAACCACCATACCACCAAACCACCAAACCAACAAACCAACAAACCAACAAACCAAACCAACAAACCAACAAACCAACAAACCAACAAACCAAACCAACAAACCAACAAACCACCAAACCACCAAACCAACAAATCAACAAACCACCAAACCAACAAACCACCAAACCACCAAACCAACAAACCACCAAACCAACAAACCACCAAACCAACAAAGCACCAAACCAACAAACCACCAAACCAACAAACCACCAAACCAACAAACCAACAAACCAACAAAGCACCAAACCAACAAACCAACAAACCAACAAACCAACAAACCACCATACCACCAAACCACCAAACCAACAAACCAACAAAACAACAAACCAAACCAACAAACCAACAAACCAACAAACCAACAAACCAAACCAACAAACCAACAAACCACCAAACCACCAAACCAACAAATCAACAAACCACCAAACCAACAAACCACCAAACCAACAAACCACCAAACCACCAAACCAACAAACCACCAAACCAACAAACCACCAAACCAACAAAGCACCAAACCAACAAACCACCAAACCAACAAACCACCAAACCAACAAAGCACCAAACCAACAAACCACCAAACCAACAAACCACCAAACCAACAAAGCACCAAACCAACAAACCACCAAACCAACAAACCACCAAACCACCAAACCACCAAACCACCAAACCAACAAAGCACCAAACCACCAAACCAACAAACCAACAAACCACCAAACCAACAAACCAACAAACCAACAAACCACGCTCGCAGAATTTGGGAAACAATTGAGCAAAGCGACCGCAGAAAAACTGACAAACTCGGTGGCAAAGTGGGTTCGTTCGCTCACTTGCTCACAATCTTAAAATGTGATTAATTAGATTAATTAATTACAAATCCTGTAATTAATTAGATAATTTTTTTAATCGCCTGACAGCACTAATCTGTACCAATTTTTTTTTTTTTTTTTTTTTTTTTGCACAAAATTGGGTAGAACCTCTTTAAAGTGCTGTTCACACTTTAAAGGGCCTGAGAGCAGATGTTTGGTGTCCACTGTTACTGTTCGTTGTTTGAGAATCAGGAAGTGCACATGAGCATGCAAGCTGTTGTTACCTTCACAATAACTGAACTGCGAACTGTTTTAAATGAACTGACTGTGTTTTTTACGTTTTTAAAATCAGTTAAAATCAGGTACACAGAGTTCAGCCACAGAACCAGAGCTGTGTTTGTGTTTCCCTTTAAACACTCAAGTCCTGATGAAACATGAGCAGAAAGACAAGTACAGAACACAGAGGAAGAAAGAAGAGAGGGAAGGAGGGAGGGAGGAGAGTGAGAGAGAGAAAGAGGGAAGGAGGAAGAGAGAGAGGGAGAGAAGAAAGGAGGGAGGAGGGAGGGAGGAGGAGAGAGAGGGAGGGAGGAACGGAGAAGGGTAGAGAGGGAGGGATGGAGGGAAAGAGAGTGAGGGTTAGGGGAAGGGAGAGGGACATCTACAGTCATCTCTCCCTTTCTTTTCACTCTCATCCCTCTCTCTTCCTGCCCCCTCTTCCCTCTTTTTCTCCCTCTCTTTCTTTTCACGCTCTCGCCTCCTTCTTTCTCTCTCCCCTCTGCCCCCCCCCGTCGCTCTCCTCTCTCTTCTCTTCCTCCAGTCTCTCTACCTCTCCTTCCTCTGTCTCCTCCCTCCTGTTCCCACTTGCTCTCTTTCTCTCTACTCTGTCCTCCCTCTTCTCTCTCTCCTCTCCTCTCTCCTTCTCCCTCTCTTTTCTGTCGTTCATACAGAGGAGGAGGAGAGGAGAGGGGGAGGGAGGTGTTTGTCTCAACTCCGAGCGCCGAATCACACGAGCCCCGACATTCCACTGGAGATCTGTAATAAGTTTATGAGAGAGAGGGAACGAGGGAACGAGGGAATGAGGGAGGGAGGAGAGAGGGAGGGAACGAGGGAACGAGGGAGGGAGGAGAGAGGGAGGGAACGAGGGAACGAGGGAACGAGGGAGGGAGGAAGGGAACGAGGGAACGAGGAGAGAGGGAATGAGGGAGGGAGGGAACGAGGGAGGGAGGAGAAAGGGAACAAGGGAGAGAGGGAGGAGAGAGGGAACTAGGGAGGGAGGAAGGGAGGGAGGAGCGAGGGAACGAGGGAGAGAGGGAACAAGGGAGGGAGGAGAAAGGGAACGAGGGAGGGAGGAGAGAGGGAACAAGGGAGAGAGGGAACAAGGGAACGAGGGAGGGAGGAGAGAGGGAACGAGGGAGGGAGGGAGGAGAGAGGGAACGAGGGAGGGAGGAAGGGAGGGAGGAGCGAGGGAACGAGGGAGAGAGGGAACAAGGGAGGGAGGAGAAAGGGAACGAGGGAGGGAGGGAGGGAGGGAGGAGAGAGGGAACAAGGGAGGGAGGAGAGAGGGAGGGAGGGATGAGAGGGAATGAGGGAGGGAGGAGAGAGGAGAGAGGGAACAAGGGAGAGAGGGAGGGAAGAGAGGGAGGGAGGGAGGGAGGGAGGGAGGGAGGAGAGAGAGGAGAGAGGGAACGAGGAGAGAGGGAATGAGGGAGGGAGGGAACGAGGGAGGGAGGAGAGAGGGAACAAGGGAGAGAGGGAACAAGGGAACGAGGGAGGGAGGAGAGAGGGAACGAGGGAGGAAGGGAGGGAGGAGAGAGGGAACGAGGGAGAGAGGGAACAAGGGAGGGAGGAGAAAGGGAACAAGGGAGGGAGGGAGGGAGGGAGGAGAGAGGGAACAAGGGAGGGAGTAGAGAGGGAGGGAGGGATGAGAGGGAATGAGGGAATGAGGGAGGGAGGAGAGAGGAGAGAGGGAACGAGGGAGAGAGGGAGGGAAGAGAGGGAACGAAGGAGGGAGAGAGGAGAGAGGGAATGAGGGAGGGAGGGAACAAGGGAGGGAGGAGAGAGGGAAGAGAGAGGGAGGGAGGAGAGAGGGAACAAGGGAACAAGGGAGTGAGGAGAGAGAGAACGACGGAGAGAGGGAACAAGGGAGGGAGGAGAGAGGGAGGGATGAGAGGGAATGAGGGAGGAGAGAGGAGAGAGGGAACGAGGGAGAGGGAGGGAGGGAAGAGAGAGAACGAGGGAGGGAGGAGAGAGGGAATGAGGGAGGGGAGGGAGGAAGGAGAGAGGAGAGAAGGAAAGAGGGAGGAGAGAGGGAGGGAGGGAGAGAGGGAAAGAGGGAGGAGAGAGGGAAAGAGGAGGAGGGACTGAGAGAGAGAGATGGAGATAGAAGGAAAGAGAGAAGGAGGGTGGAAGAGAAAGAGCGAGAGAGCGAGACAGGGAGAGAGGAAGAGATAGAGAGTGGGAGGGAAAGGGAGAGGTAGATTAGATTAGAATCAAGTGGAAACCTGCAGTGTCTTGCCCAAGAGCCCAAGAGAGTCAGAGATGTGAGGCTGTGGTCAGAGTCTGATGATGATGATGTCGTAACCTCAGACGGAGGTTTTTCTTTTTTCTTTTTTGAGGACGTTCCAGCATGACTCAGATCTCACAAGAGTCAGGACCTTTAAACCACAGATCTGAGTCTTTAAACCGAAGATCTGAGTCTTTAAACCGAAGATCCGAGTCTTTAAACCGAAGATCTGAGTCTTTAAACCACAGATCTGAGTCTTTAAACCGAAGATCTGAGTCTTTAAACCACAGATCCGAGTCTTTAAACCGAAGATCTGAGTCTTTAAACCACAGATCCGAGTCTTTAAACCGAAGATCTGAGTCTTTAAACCACAGATCCGAGTGTTTAAACCGCAGATCCTCATCTCCAGCTCAGTTTAGACAGTTTAAAGGTCTGAGGTCACATGACCACACGTCTGACCACGCCCTGGACGGGGGAGTCACGTCTCAAACACAAATATTTGTGAATCATGAGATGAGTCAAAACATCCCGATTTACACAGAATTATACCAGAATATTTACAGACTGTTCCCTGAAGCCCTGGTTCAGGGAACAGAGCCAAAAACTCTACTCAAGTAAAAGTCATTTAAAGACTTGGGCTGCGTCCCTTTTCTTTGTCTTACCCCTTCGTCTTACCCCTACCCCTTGGTTTTGCGCGTTCATGTGAGGACAAGGAGTGTCCCCATTCTAATTTTGATCAAGGGCTCGGGCCACGACCTCGGGCTACATACCCCTTGAAACGAAGTAAGTTCTCGACCAGACTTGAAACGAAGGGGAACGACTACAAGCTCAGGCAGGTTTTGGGATCAGGACAACGAGGACTAAACCAGGACTAAACCAGGACTAAACCAGGACTAAACCAGGACTAAACCAAGACTTTTGGGATCAGGATGGCAGCGTCACATGGACCAGCCGAGGAGTCTCATAAATGTATTTTCAGCAGTTGTAATTATCGATTAACAGTTTAGCAGGTTTACAATTATGACGCTGATGTTCTACGTTATTTTTAGTGAACTGTTGTCTGTTTAGTTTTTATATATATTTTAGTGTTTTTATTTCATCCGTAAAAAAATTCTTATTCCTAATATAAGAACTAATGTAAGAAAGAGACACTTAAATGACACTGATGCTTAAATGACACTGACACTGCTGCTTAAATGACACTGACACTGCTGCTTAAATGACACTGACACTGCTGCTTAAATGACACTTAAATGACACTGACACTTCAAGGACACGGACACTGCTGCTTAAATGACACTTCAATGACACTGACACTGCTGCTTAAATGACACTTAAATGACACTGACATTGCTGCTTAAATGACACTTAAATTACACTGAAACTGCTGCTTAAATGACACTGCCGCTTAAATTATATTTAAATTACATTGACACTGCTGCTTAAATGGCACTTAAATAAAACCAACACTACTGCTTAAATGACACTTAAATGACACTGACACTGCTGCTTGAATGACACTTAAATAAAACCGACACTGCTGCTTAAAGTACACTTAAATGACACTGAGACTGCTGCATAAATGATACTGACACTGCTGCTTAAATGACACTGACACTGCTGCTTAAATGACACATTTGAGCTTTATTACACTCCACATTGTGTGTTTTACTTATTTGTATTATACACAAGCCTTTTGTACTTTTGCTACAGGTATATGTGATATTTTAGTCAGAGTAGTAGTAGTAGTAGTAGTAGTAGTAGTAGTAGTAGTAGTAGTAGTAGTAGTAGTTATACTTTTGCTACAGGTATATGTGATGTTTCAGTCGTGGTGTTTATTGTCTTGTTTATCACATGTTTTATGTTCACTGTGGGCCTAGGGGGCACTGCAATTTCAAATCCTGTGTGTGCGACCTGTACATATGGTTTTTGACAATAAAGATGAACTTTGAACTTTGATATGGACCTTTTCTACAAACATGCCTCTCCAAACCAGCCTCAGTGAGCTTCATTTGACTGTGCTTTACACAGTCTGTGGTCCAATGTTACGGAAAATTGACTTTTGTGAGCTTAAGTCAAGTTCTAATGTTGTTACCTCCTCAAAAACAGACCCACACATGTTTGAGGAACTCTTTATTATTCCTCTGTCTACATCTCCAAAGCTCCAAACGCTCTGGTCCACCTCGTGATGTCATGAAGAGGTCGGTAAAAGGAGTTGACCGCTCCTTTTACCTTTAGTTTATTAGAATAATAAAGATGTGCGGAGTTTAAAAACACAGTGGAGCACTTCCTGTTTTACCACATGACATCACAAGGTGGAACAGAGTGCGTTAAACATGTGTGAAGGAAACAAACAGAACTCCGGGTCTGTTTGTGAGGAGGAAAATGGGAATATGGAGCCGTAACGATAAGAGCTGAAGTACCCGTACGCCCAAAAGCAACAGAGCCGCTCCAAAACTGATAAACGGAGGAGAAAAAGTAGAAATATTTCGTCTTTGTTCACTTCCTGAGAGCGGAATGTTCCAGACTGTGAAGAGCGTTCCGTCAGATGAATATCTACGGTCTGACCTGAACGAGCAGGTCCAGCCACATCCGTCACCACGACGACGAGCCGGAGCCACCACCATCCGACAGGAGCAGTACAAGTACAAGTAGTAGTACTACATCTGAGGAAAAGAAGTAGTAGTACCAGTAGTAGTAGTACCAGTAAAAGTAGTAGCAGTAGCAGTAGTAGTAGCAGCAGTAGTAGTAGTAGTAGCAGCAGCAGCAGCAGCAGTGGTACTAGTAGTAGTAGTAGTAGTAGTACTTACTCTGCGTACTGGATGGTGTAGGTGTGGTTGGTTAGTAGTAGTAGTAGTAGTAGTAGTAGTAGTAGTACTTACTCTGCGTACTGGATGGTGTAGGTGTGGTTGGTTAGTAGTAGTAGTAGTAGTAGTAGTAGTAGTACTTACTCTGCGTACTGGATGGTGTAGGTGTGGTTGGTTAGTAGTAGTAGTAGTAGTAGTAGTAGTAGTAGTAGTAGTACTTACTCTGCGTACTGGATGGTGTAGGTGTGGTTGGTTAGTAGTAGTAGTAGTAGTAGTAGTAGTAGTAGTAGTACTTACTCTGCGTACTGGATGGTGTAGGTGTGGTTGGTTAGTAGTAGTAGTAGTAGTAGTAGTAGTAGTAGTAGTACTTACTCTGCGTACTGGATGGTGTAGGTGTGGTTGGTTAGTAGTAGTAGTAGTAGTAGCAGTAGTAGTAGTAGTACTTACTCTGCGTACTGGATGGTGTAGGTGTGGTTGGTTAGTAGTAGTAGTAGTAGTAGTAGTAGTAGTAGTAGTAGTTACTCTGCGTACTGGATGGTGTAGGTGTGGTTGGTTAGTAGTAGTAGTAGTAGTAGTAGTAGTAGTAGTAGTACTTACTCTGCGTACTGGATGGTGTAGGTGTGGTTGGTTAGTAGTATTAGTAGTAGTAGTAGTAGTAGTAGTAGTAGTACTTACTCTGCGTACTGGATGGTGTAGGTGTGGTTGGTTAGTAGTAGTAGTAGTAGTAGTAGTAGTAGTAGTACTTACTCTGCGTACTGGATGGTGTAGGTGTGGTTGGAGGGGGGAGCGGACCACCTGAGGATGGTTTTAAAGTCCAGAGAAACCCAGTGCACGTTCTCGGCTTTTGGAGTTTCCAGATCTGAGACAGAAGACCAGAAACAGAAACGGGATTTTAAAAAGTACCTTCCAGAACATCTCGTCTACAGGTTCGGTTCTTGTTCTAGAATTTGGTGAGGGAGAACTCCGGATTCAGATTCACTGTTCAACGAAACCTCTTCACGGAGACCAAACCGGACAAAGGTCATATCTATTCTTCTAGGTATTTTTGAGCTGTAAAACCACCTGTAATTGAATAAACGTAAGGTAGACCTGTTTAATGTCGCACCGTGGAAGACTCTCGCCTGTCTCCAGCTCAGGTTTATATCGATTTTGCTTTTAACTGAAGGTGAACTGCACTATGCCCATCAGTCTAATAAGGGAGCGAAGGATTCCAAACATTTTTTAACTGAATATTGTTTGGAAGTTGTTTGCCTCAGGTGGAGGAGTTCAAGTATGTCGGGGTCTTGTTCTCGAGTGAGGGGAGGATGGAGCGTGAGATTGACAGGTGGATCGGTGCAGCGTCGGCAGTGATGCGGTCGCTGTACCGGACCGTTGTGGTGAAGAGGGAGCTGAGCCAAAAGGCAAAGCTCTCGATTTACCGTCGATCTCCGTTCCTCCCCTCACCTATGGTCATGAGCTCTGGGTAATGACCGAAAGGACGAGATCGCCGATACAAGCGGCCGAAATGAGTTTCCTCCACAGAGTGGCTGGACGCTCCCTTAGAGATAGAGTGAAGAGTAGACCTGGTTCAGTCCTGGTTCAGTCCTGGTTTAGTCCTGGTTTAGTCCCAGTTTAGTCCCAGTTTAGACCTGGTTTAGTTCCAGTTTAGACCTGGTTTAAATCTGGTTTACTCCCAGTTTAGACCTGGTTTAGTCCCAGTTTAGTCCTGGTTTAGACCTGGTTTAGTCCCAGTTTAGTCCTGGTTTAGACGTGGTTTAGTCCCAGTTTAGACCTGCTTTAGTCAGTTTAGACCAGGTCTAGTCCCGGTTTAGACCTGGTTTAGTCGCAGTTTAGACCTGGTTTAGTCCCAGTTTAGACCTGATTTAGACCTGGTTTAGTCCCAATTTAGACCTGGTTTAGACCTGGTTTAGTCCTGGTTTAGACCTGGTTTAGTCCTGGTTTAGACCTGGTTTAGTCCCAGTTTAGACCCAGTCCAGTCCTGGTTTAGACATGGTTTAGTCCAGTGCTTCTCAAATAGTGGGGCGGGCCCCCCTGGGGGGGTGTGGCGTGATGCCAGGGGGGGCGCGTGTGACCCTGGGAAACATGTTTTTTTGCTGTACTGTACTAGAACTAAGTGTAATTGCACATCAACAACAGTAGTTGGCAGTGGCGTTCTCACATGCGATTTACGCACAGTCTCACCATTAACAGAACATCCTCTGTCACAGAAAAAACACGTATATTCCACTGAGTCGTGTCCTTTAGTCCGACAGAAGCTGACGCATCAGTGGCACAAGGAGAGAGCGGGTTTTTTTCAGTGCTGTTAGCTTATGCAAATGAGGTGGTTTTAAGTTTCATTTCTGTAAAACGTAAACAAATGTGCGCAAAGCTGCATTAAAAACACATTAATATTTGAGTCCTCAGTGCAGTCTTTGTTGTAAGTTTCTTTCTTTTTTTTTGTTTATAATGTTAATAAAAGGATACAATGGTGT
>JAVJIX010000044.1:6415000-6730000 GCA_036785185.1 Paratrypauchen microcephalus | reverse complement strand
AAAGAGAGAGAGGAGGGAGAGAGAGAGAGAAAGAGAGAGAGGGGGGGAAGAAAGAGGAGGAAAAGAGAGAGGGAGAGAGAGGGAGGAAGAGAGAGAGAAAGAGAGAGGGGGAGGGAGAGAGAGGAGGGAGAGAGAGAGAGAGAGAGAGAGGGAGAAAGACAGAGAGAGAGGGGGCAGAGAGGGAGAGGGGGAGGGAGAGAGAGAGGAGGGCGAGAGAAGGGAGAGAGGGGGGGAGGGCGAGAGAGAGAGAGAGAGAGAGGAGGGAGAGAGAGAGGAGGGAGGAGAGAGGAGAGAGGGAGGGAGAGAGAGAGGGAGGGAGAGAGAGAGGAGGGGGAGAGGGAGAGGAGGGACTGAGAGAGGGAGGGAGAGAGAGAGGGAGGGAGAGAGAGAGAGGAGGGAGAGAGGGAGAGGAGAGGGAGAGGAGGGAGAGAGAGAGAGGGAGGGAGAGAGAGGGGAGGGAGAGAGAGAGAGGAGGGAGAGAGAGAGGAGGGGGAGAGGGAGAGGAGGGACTGAGAGAGGAGGGAGAGAGAGGGGAGGGAGAGAGAGAGGGAGGGAGAGAGAGAGAGGAGGGAGAGAGAGAGGAGGGAGAGAGAGAGGAGGGAGAGAGAGAGAGGAGGGAGAGAGAGAGAGGAGGGAGAGAGAGAGAGAGAGAGAGAGAGAGAGAGGGAGAAAGAGAGAGAGAGAGGGGGCAGAGAGGGAGAGGGAGGGAGAGAGAGAGAGGAGGGCGAGAGAAGGGAGAGAGAGAGGGAGAGAGAGAGGGGGAGGGCGAGAGAGAGAGAGAGAGGAGGGGGAGAGAGAGAGAGGAGGGAGGGAGAGAGAGAGCAGGGAGAGAGGGGGAGGGAGAGAGAGGAGGGGGAGAGAGAGAGGAGGAGGGAGAGAGAGAGCAGGGAGAGAGGGGGGGGGAGGAGGGGGAGAGGGAGAGGAGGGAGAGAAAGAGGAGGGAGAGAGAGAGCAAGTGGCAGGGAGAGAGAAAGAGAGAGGGAGTATAAAGGAGAGAAAGAGGGAGTGAAGGAGGAGGAGGATAGATGACTTTATGGAGGGTGTGACTTTTTTGGGAAGTTTTAAATAATTTCAAAAACAAATTAAATCTTAGATCTGAGGATGTGTTCACACTTCATGTTATTTGTTTAGAGACCAGTTTAGTCCTGGTTTAGTCCTGGTTTAGTCCCGGTTTAGTCCCGGTTTAGTCCCGGTTTTGTCCCGGTTTAGTCCCAGTTTAGTCCCGCTTTTGTCCCGGTTTTGTCCCGGTTTAGTCCCGGTTTAGTTCCGGTTTAGTCCAGGTTTAGTCCTGGTTTTGTCCCGGTTTAGACCTGGTTTAGTCCAGGTTTAGTCCTGGTTTTGTCCTGGTTTTGTCCTGGTTTAGTCCCGGTTTAGTCCCGGTTTAGTCCCGGTTTTGTCCCAGTTTAGTCCCAGTTTAGTCCCGCTTTTGTCCCGGTTTTGTCCCGGTTTAGTCCCGGTTTAGTTCCGGTTTAGTCCAGGTTTAGTCCTGGTTTTGTCCCGGTTTAGACCTGGTTTAGTCCAGGTTTAGTCCTGGTTTTGTCCTGGTTTTGTCTTGGTTTAGTCCCGGTTTAGTCCCGGTTTTGTCCCCGTTTAGACCCGGTTTAGTCCCGGTTTTGTCCCGGTTTTGTCCTGGTTTAGTTCAGATTTGATAAATAAAATAAGTAAATAAGACAGTAAAATCTTGGACTAAACCAGGACTAAACCTAAAACTAAACCTCGACTAGACCAAGTGTAGACCAGAACTAAACCAGGACTAAACCAGAACTAAGCCAGGACCAAACCAGAACTAAACCAGGACTAAACCAGAACTAAGCCAGGACCAAACCAGAACTAAACCAGGACTAAACCAGAACTAAGCCAGGACCAAACCAGAACTAAACCAGGACTAAACCAGAACTAAGCCAGGACCAAACCAGAACTAAACCAGGACTAAACCAGAACTAAGCCAGAACTAAACCAGGACTAAACTCAGACTAAACCAGAACTAAACCAGGACTAAACCAGAACTAAGCCAGGACTAAACCAGAACTAAACCAGGACTAAACCAGAACTAAGCCAGAACTAAACCAGGACTAAACCCAGACTAAACCAGAACTAAGCCAGGACTAAACCAGAACTTAACCAAAACTAAACCAGGACTAAAGCAGGACTAAACCAGGACTAAAGCAGGACTAAAGCAGGACTAAACCAGGACTAAAGCAGGACTAAAGCAGGACTAAACCTGGAGACACAGGAGGACGGGAGGGCATCTGACACACTCAGGGGGAATTATGTTGTTGGAATGTGAAAGTTGTTTTCACGATCGGACTAAAGCTCCGGGGAATCAGAGCAGAACCCTCCGGAATGTGGAAAAGAAAGAAAGAGAGAGAGAGAGAGAGGGGGGGGGAGAAAGAGGGAGAACGAGATGCAGTAGAGAGAGAGATAGGGAGAAGAGAGGGGAGGAGAGAGGGAGCAAGAGGGAGGAAGGAGAGAGAGAAAGTGAGGGGAGAAGAGGTAGAGAGTATGAGAGAGGATAGAGAGAGGGAGGTAGATGGGGGATGAGTGGAGAGAGAGAGGCTGGGAGGCTGGGAGAGGTGAAGAAGAAGAAGTGAGGAAAAAGAGTGAAAAAGGTAAGAGAGAGAGAGAGAGACAAGGAAAGAGGGAGAAGAGGGACAGGTGGAGAAAGGGAGGGAGCGACAGAAGTTGCTCCTCTCACAGGTGTTGGTTTCTTTTCTTTTCCTCCCTCTCCCCCCTCCCTCTCTTTCTCTCTCTCTGTCTCTCCCTCCCTCTCTCTTTCTCTCCTTCTCCTCTTTCTCTCTCTCCGTCCTCCTCTCTCTCTCTCTCTCAGTCCTCCCCCTCTGCTCTTTATCTCTTTCTCTCTCTCTCTATTTCTCTCTTTCCATCCTCTCCCTCTCTCTTTCTCTCTCTCCCTCTCCTCCCCCTCTCCTCTCTCTCTCTCTGTCCTCCCTCTCTCTCTCTCTGTCCTCCCTCTCTCTCTCTCTGTCCTCCCTCTCTCTCTCTGTCCTCTCTCTCTCTCTCTCCATCCTCTCTCTCTCTCTCCCTCTGTCCTCACTCTTTCTCTCTCTCTCCATCCTCCCTCTCTCTCTGTCCTCCCTCTCTCTCTGTGTCCTCCCTCTCTCCCCCTCTCTCTCCCTCTCTCTCCGTCCTCCCTCTCTCTCTGTCCTCCCTCTCTCTCCGTCCTCCCTCTCTCTCTCTCTCCACCCTCCCTCTCTCTCTCTCTCTCTGTCCTCCCTCTCTCTCTCTCTCTCTCTCTCCGTCCTCCCTCTCTCTCTCTGTCCTCCCTTTCCCTCTCTCTCTCCATCCTCCCTCTCTCTCTCTCTCTCTCTCTGTCCTCCCTCTCTCTCTCTCTCTCTCTCTCTCTCTCTCTCTCTCTCTCTCTCCGTCCTCCCTCTCTCTCTCTCTCTCTCTCCATCCTCCCTCTCTCTCTCTCTTTCTCCATCCTCTCTCTCTCTCTCTCTCTCTCTCTCTCTCTGTCCTCCCTCTCTCTCTCCCTCTCTCTCTCTCTCTCTCTCTCTCTCCGTCCTCTCTCCCTCTCTCCCTCTCTCTCTCCCTCTCTCTCTCTCTCTCTTTCCGTCCTCTCTCCCGTCCTCTCTCTCTCTCTCTCTCTCTCTCTCTCTCCATCCTCTCTCCCTCTCTCCCTCTCTCTCTCTCTCTGTCCTCTCTCCCTCTCTCCCTCTCTCTCTCTCTCTGTCCTCCCTCTCTCTCTCCGTCCTCTCTCCCTCTCTCCCTCTCTCTCTCTCTCTGTCCTCCCTCTCTCTCTCTCTCTCTCTCTCTCTCTCTCTCTCTCTCTCTCTCTCTATGTCCTCCCTCTCTCCCTCTTTCTCTCCATCCTCCCTCTCCCTCTCTCTCTCCCTCTCTCTCTCTCTGTCCTCCCTCTCTCTCCCTCTCTCTCTCTCTCTCTCTCTCTCTCCATCCTCCATCTCTCTCTCTCTCTTCCTTTCTCTCTCTGTCCTCCCTCTCTCTCTCTCTCTCTCTCTCTCTCTCCGTCCTCCCTCTCCCTCTCCCTCTCTCTCTCTCTCTCTCTCTCTCTCTCTCTCCCCCTCTCTCTCCATCCTCCCTGTCGCCGCAGGTGCGAATACGATTCCTGAAGCGATTTAAAACTGAATATCTTTGTAATTTCTGGGTCGATAAACGGAAAATAAAAAGTGACTGAAACATAAAACCTGCGGAAGTCAACGAAGGTTTAGTCCAGGTTTGGTCCAGGTTTAGTCCAGGTTTGGTCCAGGTTTAGTCCAGGTTTAGTCCAGGTTTAGACCAAGTTTAGACCAGGTTTAGTCCAGGTTTAGTCCAGGTTTGGTCCAGGTTTAGTCCAGGTTTGGTCCAGGTTTAGTCCAGGTTTAGTCCAGGTTTAGACCAAGTTTAGACCAGGTTTAGTCCAGGTTTAGTCCAGGTTTAGTCCAGGGTTAGACCAGGTTTAGTCCAGGTTTAGTCCAGGTTTAGTCCAAGTTTAGACCAGGTTTAGACCAGGTTTAGTCCAGGTTTAGTCCAGGTTTAGACCAGGTTTAGTCCAGGTTTAGTCCAGGTTTAGTCCAGGTTTAGTCCAGGTTTAGTCCAGGCTTAGACCAGGTTTAGACCAGGTTTAGACCAGGTTTAGTCCAGGTTTAGTCCAGGTTTAGACCAGATTTAGTCCAAGTTTAGTCCAGGTTTAGTCCAGGTTTAGTCCAGGTTTAGACCAGATTTAGTCCAGGTTTAGTCCAGGTTTAGACCAGATTTAGTCCAAGTTTAGTCCAGGTTTAGTCCAGGTTTAGTCCAGGTTTAGACCAGATTTAGTCCAGGTTTAGTCCAGGTTTAGTCCAGGTTTAGACCAGATTTAGTCCAAGTTTAGTCCAGGTTTAGTCCAGGTTTAGACCAGGTTTAGACCAGGTTTAGACCAGGTTTAATCCAGGTTTAGACCAGGTTTAGTCCAGGTTTAGTCCAGGTTTAGTCCAGGTTTAGTCCAGGTTTAGACCAGGTTTAGTCCAGGTTTAGTCCAGGTTTAGACCAGGTTTAGTCCAGGTTTAGTCCAGGTTTAGTCCAGGTTTAGTCCAGGTTTAGACCAGGTTTAGTCCAGGTTTAGACCAGGTTTAGTCCAGGTTTAGTCCAGGTTTAGACCAGGTTTAGTCCAGGTTTAGTCCAGGTTTAGTCCAGGTTTAGACCAGGTTTAGTCCAGGTTTAGTCCAGGTTTAGACCAGGTTTAGTCCAGGTTTAGTCCAGGTTTAGTCCAGGTTTAGACCAGGTTTAGTCCAGGTTTAGTCCAGGTTTAGACCAGGTTTAGTCCAGGTTTAGTCCAGGTTTAGACCAGGTTTAGTCCAGGTTTAGACCAGGTTTAGTCCAGGTTTAGACCAGGTTTAGTCCAGGTTTAGACCAGGTTTAGTCCAGGTTTAGTCCAGGTTTAGTCCAGGTTTGGTCCAGGTTTAGTCCAGGTTTAGTCCAGGTTTAGACCAAGTTTAGACCAGGTTTAGTCCAGGTTTAGTCCAGGTTTAGTCCAGGGTTAGACCAGGTTTAGTCCAGGTTTAGTCCAGGTTTAGTCCAAGTTTAGACCAGGTTTAGACCAGGTTTAGTCCAGGTTTAGTCCAGGTTTAGTCCAGGTTTAGTCCAGGTTTAGTCCAGGCTTAGACCAGGTTTAGACCAGGTTTAGTCCAGGTTTAGTCCAGGTTTAGACCAGATTTAGTCCAAGTTTAGTCCAGGTTTAGTCCAGGTTTAGACCAGGTTTAGACCAGGTTTAGACCAGGTTTAGTCCAGGTTTAGACCAGGTTTAGTCCAGGTTTAGTCCAGGTTTAGTCCAGGTTTAGTCCAGGTTTAGACCAGGTTTAGTCCAGGTTTAGTCCAGGTTTCGTCCAGGTTTAGTCCAGGGTTAGACCAGGTTTAGACCAGGTTTAGACCAGGTTTAGACCAGGTTTAGTCCAGGTTTAGACCAGGTTTAGTCCAGGTTTAGTCCAGGTTTAGTCCAGGTTTAGTCCAGGTTTAGTCCAGGTTTAGACCAGGTTTAGTCCAGGTTTAGTCCAGGTTTAGTCCAGGTTTAGACCAGGTTTAGACCAGGTTTAGTCCAGGTTTAGACCAGGTTTAGACCAGGTTTAGTCCAGGTTTAGTCCAGGTTCCCTGTCCACCTTCAGCCTGGGCTGCAGAGGACGTGGAGGCTCCAGCCCCTCCAGAGAATATGTCTGTTATTTTAGAACATTTTGCAGCGTCTATAGTGAGATTTTTTCATCTTTTATCCCGTAACTTCTCCACACCCCCTTTTCTGCTGCTTCTCCATGTTTCCACCTCAACACTGAAACTGTCAGGATCAGTGCAGAGAAAGGGGCGGGACCGCTCTCGTAAGCTTCTATATCCTGATTGGTTTAGTCCACTGTCTGTATTGAAGATGGACCAATGGGACGCCTCCTCTAAACTGTCGGCCGGTCTCTGAGTAATACAAAAACAAAAACAAAAAACAGCATCGGCCCTGAGGACTGTCGGCCCACCGGGAAAATGCCCGGTATGCCGGATTACCAGTCCAGGCCTGGTGTGACTGTCCCACAAACGGAAGTGACGTGACAGAAACAGTGACACAAAAGCACACGTCATGAACATCAGATGTATTTACACATTTACACACTTAAATCAAACACATCTGCCCAGAAAAGGAAACACCTCCAGGTTTGTTCAGAAAAACAGGAACAAAATAAACTCCAAACACATGAGGAAGAGGAACATCACTGACAAACCCTGAATCACTGTTTCTTTGTTTACCACCGAAACCAATGAAACCATCCTGTGACTAAACACACACACATACACACACATATACACATACACACACATACACACACACACACATATACACATACACACAGATACACACATATATACACACACACACACACATATACACATATACACATACACACATATACACACACACACATATACACATACACACACATATACACATACACACAGATACACACATATATACACACACACACACATATACACATATACACATACACACATATACACACACACACATATACACATACACACAGATACACACATATATACACACACACACACATACACACATATACACACACACACATATACACATACACACATATACACATACACACATACACACAGATACACACACACATACACACATATACACATACACACATATACACACACACACATATACACATACACACACAGATACACACATATACACATACACACATATACACACACACACATATACACATACACACATACACATACACACACACACATACACACAGATACACACAGATACACACACACACACACATATACACACACATACACACATACACATATACACACACATACACACAGATACACACACACATACACACACACACATACACACATACACACATACACACATACACACACACACACACATACACACACACACACACACACACACACATACACACACACAGGAGGATTCATCAATCTGATCTCAATGTTCTTTTTCATTTTGTTTTAGTCCTGGTTTAGTCCTAATTTTTGTCTTAGTTCAACCTAGTGTTTTTCCTGGTTTGATCCTGGTGTTAGTCCTGGGCCTCCTGTGGACCTCCTCTGGACCTCCTCTGGACCTCCTCTGGACCTTCTCTAGACCTCCTGTGGACCTCCTATGGGCCTCCTGTGAACCTCCTGTGGACCTCCTCTGGGCCTCCTGTGGACCTCCTCTGGGCCTCCTGTGGGCCTCCTCTGGGCCTTCTCTAGACCTCCTGTGGACCTCCTGTGGACCTCCTCTGGGCCTCCTGTGGGCCTCCTGTGGACCTCCTGTGGACCTCCTCTGGACCTCCTGTAGGCCTCCTCTGGGCCTCCTCTGGGCCTCCTGTGAACCTCCTGTGGACCTCCTCTGGACTTTCTCTAGACCTCCTGTGGACCTCCTCTGGGCCTCCCGTAGACCTCCTGTGGACCCCCTCTGGGCCTCCTGTGGGCCTCGTCTGGGCCTCCTGTGGACCTCCTGTGGACCTCCTGTGGACCTCCTCTGGGCCTCCTGTGGACCTCCTGTGGACCTCCTGTGGACCTCCTCTGGACCTTCTCTAGACCTCCTGTGGGCCTCCTCTGGACCTCCTCTGGGCCTCCTCTGGACCTTCTCTAGACCTCCTCTGGACCTTCTCTAGACCTCCTGTGGGTCTCCTCTGGACCTCCTCTGGGCCTCCTCTGGACCTTCTCTAGACCTCCTCTGGACCTTCTCTAGACCTCCTGTGGGTCTCCTCTGGACCTCCTCTGGGCCTCCTCTGGACCTTCTCTAGTCCTCCTCTGGACCTTCTGTGGACCTCCTCTGGGCCTCCTCTGGACCTCCTCTGGACCTTCTCTAGACCTCCTCTGGACCTCCTCTGGACCTTCTGTGGACCTCCTCTGGACCTCCTCTGGACCTCCTCTGGGCCTCCTCTGGACCTCCTCTGGACCTTCTGTGGACCTCCTCTGGACCTCCTCTGGGCCTCCTCTAGACCTCCTCTGGACCTTCTGTGGACCTCCTCTGGGCCTCCTCTGGACCTTCTGTGGGCTTCCTCTGGACTTCCTCTGAACCTCCTCTGGACCTCCTCTGGACTTCCTCTGGACCTCCTCTGGACCTCCTCTGGACTTCCTCTGGACCTCCTCCCGACCTCCTCTGGACCTTCTCTAAAATGTTCAAAGTGAGGGTGCATTATTGAGACTGCAGTGACATCACGCTGGGGGTGTTCTTCCTGTACACCTATACCGGAACATTCAGCAGTTACCATGGAGACACAATGTACACATTAGCAAATAAGGACAAAAAAACGTTTTACAAATCATCTGAAAACTCAAGAAAAAAACACAAAATGGATTTAAAGAGCACATTTTCAGGAGCCTGATCAGTCTGAGCGTTCATGGTCCTGTTTAGGAGTTTGATTTTCGACAAAAAGTCAGCGTGAAACTGTTGGATAATGCCGGCGAGCTTCTAACTGTGATGTTATTTGAGAAGGACTTTCTTCTTGACAGTAAAAATCATCTCACCTGTTCCAGATAAGTCAGTTCTTTCTGGTCAGATAAGTCTAACGCGAGTAACAGAGCTTCAGACAGAGTCATACCTCTAGTTAGCTTAACACTCCCAGGGAATTTTCAGCTCCAAGATCAAACTAAACCAGCTCCACCACCAGGACTTACTCCTCACAAATGTACCGCCTCACTGATAACGCAGTACACACAAAAAATACCGCTGTAGTACACGCGATACTACAAAAATACTGCGTGTAGAGTACTTCATATTTGCTTTGGAGAGGAGCAGGATCTTAAACAGAGGTAAAGTCTGAGGAAAAGTCTTTGGGAAGAAATGTTGACGTTTCTACTACACCAGTGGCACCTTTAGGTCATTGGTTCCCAACCTTTTTTTGGCCTGTGACCCCATTTTGACATCACACATTTCTGGCGACCCCATAGACTTTTTTTAATTTTTTTATCATGTTTCAGTCTCGGCCTCAGGCACAATATTGTGTCAAATGGTTCGACGTGTCTGAGGCCTCGGAGAAACACTGACCTCTAGTGGACAAATTTAACCATTGCAAACCAACACACATCCCATGATTTGGGAAGTTCAAATGGATGGATGGGAACGGATCGCTTTTTTCCACTTGTAGATGCCATCGAAAATGAAACAAATGCCAAAAGTCGCCAGAAGTCACCAAAATCACCACTAACGTCACACAACACTCCTCACAAGAGTTTATTATATTGGTGCATCTTTTAGGTCGTTTTCACACCTTGTTTGGTTCGTTTAAAATGAACCAGAGTTCGTTTGCTCTTTTGATTCGGACCTTTTGTTCTGGTGTGAATAAAAAACAAAAATCTCGATCCGGAGCAAACAAGCGAACCGAGACCACCTAAAAAGCTCGGTCTCGACACGGTTCCATTCGAACTCTGGTGCGGTTCGTTTGAGGTGAGAATGTAGATCGGACTCGATCCGACACAAGTTGGCTTTTTGTACTTAACGAGCCCCCGTCGTATGTCGAGCATTATGGGAAACCGAGGCTGACGAAACTAAACTAAACTAAACTTACGAGGCTTACTTACGTTTTGTGTGAAGAACAAGAGTCAGAACTTGATGCTCACATGAGTTCTGTCCTCCGTAGTCGTCTTGTCCTGTGACTTCGTCATTTGTAAATTGATTGTAAAATAGTGTAAACCTCACGATGCTGCTCAAACATTTGTGCGAACTGTAAAAACTGAGCAAACCATATCGCTATGACGACACTGAAAACAGTAACTCCATGATTCTCCTCCTTCTGTGTTTGGACACGGCTCATTTCTGTCCAATGTCTGAACGACCTCAGCACACGTGGTTTTGTTTATAGATGTTGGTTCACTTGGGGAAAAACTGCAGTGTGAAAGCGAACCGCACCAAAATAAAATAAATTTTTAAAAAAATTTGGTCTGGACCAAAGCAAGTGAACTATCGGACTTTCCTGGTGTGAAAACGACCTTAGTCTGTAGCAGTTTAGCGCTTGTCAAACCGAGGAAGCGCGTTGAACACTCTGAACCAATCGCAGAGCCGAACATTCGCTGAGCCAATGAAACGCTTCGATCCACTGAAGCGATCGACACGCAGAGCGAAGCAGCGGGGGGGAGGGACCGAGACTTCGACACTTTGGTCACGTGAGCGGCTGCTGCGAGAACGAGACGTGCTCCTGAGCTCCGACTCATTTACCTGCAGTGTTGTATAGTAATGAAGTAATAATACTTCACTACTGTACTTAAGTACATTTTGGGAGACTTTGTACTTTACTTCAGTTTTTTAGAAAATTATAACTTTTACTTTTACTTCACTACATTTCTGAATTTAATTGCATACTTTTACTCCGATACATTTTCAATGTGCCGTTTAGTTACTCGTTACAAAAAAAACTCTACTGACTGAAGGAAGTCAGGACATGCCTGGGCTTGTTCGCTACTTGCGCATGACAATCAGCCTACACCTGTTGGTTTCATGCAGCTAGTTTAATCAATCAACATCCCTGATGGAAGAGGAGACAGCATCCACGTCGGCTACAAATGAAGGGGGACCTGACAATGAGCATCCCTGGCCGTACTTAAACACAATGTTCTCTTACGCTGATATGAAGGATTCGTCCTATCGAATGAAGTGCCTCTTGTGCCTTCCAAGAAACGTGGAAATCCTATCTTACAGAAACTCCCCGTCCAACCTCAAGAAACACATCGAGGTAAGTTCTAGATTAATGAAATTGTTAGCGTCTATATTCCAATTTCAGTAACCACAGCATGGACATTCTAGACACCGTTGTGAAACCTTGAGCATAACATGTAGAAATTAACTTTGTGTGACATTGTTTCGGTTACACAAAGCGTATTTGACGATGTTGGAGCTAACAGGCTACCTAGCTTTTTCGGCTCAAGGGAAGGCATAGCTGTAGGCGAAGTGTAACGAATGAGAAAGGACAAAAAATAACATTAACATGTGCCTACTTTTAAAAATGTAAACAAGCGCTGTGTGTTTGTGCTGTCTAAGTAACAAAGCGAGGGTTAGCTTCAGACTGCCTTTGCTTCATACTTTTACTTGTACTTTTAATTACATTACTTGAGTACATTTATTTTTACATTACTTGTCATACTTAAGTACAAGAACTTCCAGATACTTTAAGACTTTTACTCACGTAACATTTCAGTCAGTGACTTCCACTTTTACCAGAGTCATTTTTGGGAGGGGTACCTATACTTTTACTTGAGTTTGATTTTCCACTACTTTATACAACACTGTTTACCCGTCACTAGTTATTGTGGCTGCACTGCTCCGGACATTTCAGGCGACCCCGTTTGAATTCTAGGCGACCCCACGTGGGCTCGCGACCTGAAGGTTGAAAAACGCTGCCTTAGTTTATCCCCGCTCCTTTTCCTCTTCTCTTCTTCTTTCAGTGACCTCATAAACGGATTTTCTTTTGCGGCGAACTGGTCGTGGATTCTCATCCGCCATCGCAACAAACTTTGTACAAACTGCGAGGAAGCTCCAGTTGGAAAAAGCCGCCAAGAACCGCCGCGTTGGTCGAGTAAACGGCGTCTTGCGTCTGTGGAATGTGCGAGAGGCGAACGAAAAAACGCGTAATCCCAGGTTGAAGGTTGTAAAACGCTGTAGTACACCAAATGGACTTGAGCTTTAAGGGCCTTTAAGGGACACGAAAACGCTTACTGGTAAAAACGACAAAATATTTGATCGGAAGTGCCTTTCGATTAGAGCTTTAATCTGGCCCTCAGCTGATTTTCTATTCAAATATTTTAATTATATTTAAATTTTCTATTAAAATATTGGTAATTTTCTGCGCAGTTTAGCACAGCAGCGTCTCCAGAGCCTCTGTACGTGGCCCCTCCCACCAGAGCCTCTGTACGTGGCCCCTCCCACCAGAGCAGCACAAATGAAGACTCGCCTATTTCCAAACGCTCTTAAAGGACCATCGTTTTGACTGTCGACCGTGACACCCTCATCAGCAAAATGTCAAACATGAGAAAAGTGGACGCCGAGTGCAGGATTTTCCATGAAAATTTGACTAATTCCTGTTTGTTCTCGGAGGTGAAGGGGAAACCTGTACGCTTGTGTTGAAATTGCATTTTTCTTAAAGCTTCAGGTTGTTCATAATATTATAATATTTTGTAAAAGAAAGAGTTCATCCAATAAAAAAGACTTCTGTAATAGATTTGTGTTTCTCTGCACAATTATTTGGACTTATTGTTATTTTTGGGGTATATTTGCCATGAGTTTTCCCTTTGGGATCAAAAGTCGGTTGGATACGGCCCCCGGACCAGAATGGGAAGAGCTAGGAGGGAGGAGCTTGAGGAAGGAGATAGGAGGGAGGAGCTTGGAGGAAGGAGGGAGGAGGGAGGAGCTAGGAGGTAGGCGCTAGGAGGGAGGAGCGAGGAGGAAGAAGCTAGGAAGTAGGAGGTAAAAGCTAGGAGGGAGGAGCTAGGAGGAAAGAGCTAGGAGGGAGGAGGTAGGTGCTAGGAGGGAGGAGATAGGAGGAAGGAGATATGAGGAAGGAACTAGGAGGGAGGAGGTAGGAGGATTTGAGGAGGGAGGATGAGAGGATCCGACTCCGGATCCGGTGTTTTGAGCACGTGCTGTGGGGGCTGTCGCTTTTTTTACTATATTATAGCTATATTTTAGTTATTACTATTATTTAGTGTCTATACTCTAGTTATTACTATTATTATTTAGTGTTTTATGTTTGCACCTTATCACCGAGACAAGTTCCTAGTTTTGTGAACTCTGTTCACTTGACAATGACAATAAAAATCTTTCTGATTCTGATTCTGATTTAAACGGGCACGAGCGCCACGGAAGCACGTGCCGCTGCGTGGATCGATACTTTCACGTGAGATCAAACCCACAGTGAATCGAATATCACGGGAATCACGCACAGTGGGTTACGAAAGAACGTGCGCGTGTCCAGTTCCATAACACAGCAGCGTCTGATGTGATTGGTCAAGCTGGAGGAAGTTACCCGGAAGTGCGGAGCGTCAATAACACGTGCCTCGTTTTCACAATAAAATAAATTATATTATAACTTCATCACAACATTTCTCTGTGCAGACTGTAGCATTATTATTATTATGATTATTATTATTATTATTATGATTGTTATTATTATTATGATTATTATTATTGAATTGTATTTATTTATTTATTTATTTATTCATTTTTATTTTTTTTTATTTTAATTATATTTTGTAAATTCATCACAAAATTTCTGTCCAGACTGTGGTGAAAACATATAATACTAATAGCCTAATAATAATAATAATAATAATAATAATAATAATAATTATTATTATTATTATTATTATTATTATTATTATTATTATTATTATTATTATTATTATTATTATTATTATTATTATTATTATTATTTATTATTTAGCCTATTTTAATGATATTTTATGTGTGTTTTTACTTTAAACATTCTCCATCAGAGCAGTTTCTGGTAGAAACTAAAGTATTGAAAAGCCATACTGTGGATTATAGCCAAAGGAGCAATATTTCCATGGAAACAAGCAGGAGGAGGCCCACATCAGAGTCAGGTTTGTGGAGATGCGAGCCCGTGGACAGTAAGGACACGTGTTTTTCTGTGTTTTTCAGTGAGATAAACATCTATAATGATCGGCTCGTAGTTGTTCTTAAGATGCGTGAAAAGTCCCTCAGTCGTCCAGGTAGAATCCATAATAAAAGGAGAAATTCAATTTGTCAACTGGACAAAGTTTGTTTGGTTGAAAACGTTTCGCCGCTCATCCGAGAGGCTTCGTCAGTTCTGGTTCTGATGCTGGTTGGACCCTGTTTATATCTCGCTGCAGGGAGGAGCTCACTACACCGGAAAAGTTCTGAACCAATCCCAGCTAATCTGCTCTCTTTTGTTTTCCTCTGGCGTCTCATTTAGCATCTCTATTCAGCCCTCAGATGAGCTCACTACCCTGGAATAGTTCTGTAACTATCTCAACTAATTGCTCCTTTTGTTTTTCGAATGGCGTATAGTTTAGCCTCTCTATTCAAACTGACGACCGTCTCCGCCCCTCTGCCCCTGACTTGTAATGCTCTAATGCTTTCATTCGTCTGTTCTGACTTGGTTTGAGAATCGAATTATAAATGGGAGACAAGTTATGTCTAACTCCCCCATTTCTGTTTAACGAAGGATTCTCTTTTTTGACAAAAAAGATGCCATTTTTGTCAAAAAAGAGAATCCGAAAGCTAACCCAACTCACAGGTCAGATCTGTGGAGCGGCGACCCTGCTTACAGTAAGAACACATATTTTTGTAGGAATTAAATTATTTCGAAACAAAAACACTGATAAGTTTATTGCCATCACAAAATTTCTATGTGCAGACTGTAGCGAAAACATGAAAAAGCTTTAAAACATTATTATTTATTTATTTATTTATTTATGTATTATGTATGTATGTATGTATGTATGTATGTATGTATTTATGTATGTATGTATGTATGTATGTATGTATTTATGTATGTATGTATGTGTGTGTATGTATGTATGTATGTATTTATGTATGTATGTATTTATGTATGTATGTATGTATTTATGTATGTATGTATGTATGTATGTATGTATTTATGTATGTATGTATGTATGTATGTATGTATGTATGTATGTATGTATGTATGTATGTATGTATGTATGTATGTATTTATGTATGTATGTATGTATGTATTTATGTATGTATGTATTTATGTATGTATGTGTTTATGTATGTATGTATGTATGTATGTGTATGTATGTATGTATGTATGTATGTATGTATTTATGTATGTATGTATGTATGTATGTATGTATGTATTTATGTATGTATGTATGTATGTATGTATTTATGTATGTATGTATGTATTTATGTATGTATGTATGTGTATGTATGTATGTATGTGTATGTATGTATGTATGTATGTATGTATGTATGTATGTATTTATGTATGTATGTATGTATGTATGTATTTATGTATGTATGTATGTGTATGTATGTATGTATGTATTTATGTATGTATGTGTATGTATGTATGTATGTATGTATGTATGTATGTATTTATTTATTTATTTATGTATGTATGTATGTATGTATGTATGTATGTATGTATTTATGTATGTATGTATGTATGTATGTATGTATTTATGTATGTATGTATGTACAGTATGTATGTATGTATGTATGTATGTATGTATTTATGTATGTATGTATGTATGTATGTATGTATGTATGTGTATGTATGTATGTATGTATGTATGTATGTATGTATGTATGTATGCATGTATGTATGTATGTATGTATGTATGTATGTATGTATGTATGTATGTATGTGTATGTATGTATGTATGTATGTATGTATGTATGTGTATGTATGTATGTATGTATGTATGTATGTATGTATGTATGTATGTATGTATGTATGTATGTATGTATGTATGTATGTATGTATGTATGTATGTATGTATGTGTATGTATGTATGTATGTATGTATTTATGTATGTATGTATGTATGTATGTATGTATGTATGTATGTGTATGTATGTATGTATGTATGTATGTGTATGTATGTATGTATGTATGTATTTATGTATGTATGTATGTATGTGTATGTATGTATGTATGTGTATGTATGTATGTATGTATGTATGTATTTATGTATGTATGTATGTATGTATGTATGTATGTATGTGTATGTATGTATGTATGTATGTATGTATTTATGTATGTATGTGTTTATTTATTATTTTATTATGTATTATTTATTTCAATTATATTTTGTGTGTGTTTTTACTTTAAACCTGGATTTTCTATTTTTCCAGGCCATCTCACAGGTCAGATCTGTGGAGAGGCGACCCTGCTTACAATTATTATTATAGAAACAAAAACAGTTTATTTTCAGTTTATTGCCATATACGTTATACAATAATTCAAATACAATAGCATCTCCATGGAAACGGGAACAAACCACTCACCAGGTCACATGTTACACTGCATTTTGAATTGTATAATAGTACTTTTATGCAGTACAAGGATGGTATAGTAGTACTTTTATGCAGTACAAGGATGGTATAGTAGTACTTTTATGCAGTACAAGGATGGTATAGTAGTACTTTTATGCAGTACAAGGATGGTATAGTAGTACTTTTATGCAGTACAAGGATGGTATAGTAGTACTTTTATGCAGTACAAGGATGGTATAGTAGTACTTTTATGCAGTACAAGGATGGTATAGTAGTACTTTTATGCAGTACAAGGATGGTATAGTAGTACTTTTATGCAGTACAAGGATGGTATAGTAGTACTTTTATGCAGTACAAGGATGGTATAGTAGTACTTTTATGCAGTACAAGGATGGTATAGTAGTACTTTTATGCAGTACAAGGATGGTATAGTAGTACTTTTATGCAGTACAAGGATGGTATAGTAGTACTTTTATGCAGTACAAGGATGGTATAGTAGTACTTTTATGCAGTACAAGGATGGTATAATAGTACTTTTATGCAGTACAAGGATGGTATAGTAGTACTTTTATGCAGTACAAGGATGGTATAGTAGTACTTTTATGCAGTACAAGGATGGTATAATAGTACTTTTATGCAGTACAAGGATGGTATAGTAGTACTTTTATGCAGTACAAGGATGGTATAGTAGTACTTTTATGCAGTACAAGGATGGTATAATAGTACTTTTATGCAGTACAAGGATGGTATAATAGTACTTTTATGCAGTACAAGGATGGTATAGTAGTACTTTTATGCAGTACAGGGATGGTATAGTAGTACTTTTATGCAGTACAAGGATGGTATAGTAGTACTTTTATGCAGTACAAGGATGGTATAGTAGTACTTTTATGCAGTACAAGGATGGTATAATAGTACTTTTATGCAGTACAAGGATGGTATAATAGTACTTTTATGCAGTACAAGGATGGTATAGTAGTACTTTTATGCAGTACAAGGATGGTATAATAGTACTTTTATGCAGTACAGGGATGGTATAGTAGTACTTTTATGCAGTACAAGGCCGTGTTTGTGTAGAATGAGTTTCCTTGGGGGTGAGTGTTGTGAAGGTCCTGCCCGGATGTCCTCGCGCACATGATTCGCGCTTGACCGCGGTGCAGGCTGGGAACAGGATGCTGTCAGGCCGAGTGGAATAACGGCGACGAACCGCAGCAGCATCCTTTGTTTTCCTGGGCACGTAAAACAGGTAAGAACCGATGTATGCCCGCGTTTTAACCACATACCGACCGTGCGCGCAAAGTGCCAGCGTTACGCACGGGTTTGGCGCAGGGCACGACGCGCCTTTTGGCACCGGAGAGCCCCTCAAACCGCGGCTATTGTTCGGTCCAGTGTCACCGCAGCTAAGCCCCCGGTGCAGCCCGAGTGACCGTGTCGAAAAGCGGGGCTGGAGTGTCTGGAATGCGGCCTGGTTCGGTGGGATTTAAAGGCGCAGGGTGGTGGTGTCCGAGGCCCGGGAGCGCGTCACATTTTCGGCCTGGTGATAGACGGAGTCCCGCTGGAAGCTGCTGGAAGTGGACGGCGGGGCACTGCGCCAATCCCCGCCGGCCTACGGAGCGCATTGTCCGCGTCAGCTGTGGATGCCAGCCCCGGACACACGGACAAGCCCGAAATAACCAGTTTGCGCTTGCATTTTTGCGCATAATTTGCCTTCTCAAAGGAAAAAACACCCGCAAATTCTGAACCACTGACGCCCTGAGGTTCCACAGTGTATTTCCAGGTTTTTTTAGACACACCGAGACAACTTAATAACCTGAACCTTAATCTGTTTTTCATTAAATGGCCCCAATCAGCGCCAGAATCCTGCGGAGTTAAAGGTGTAATGACGCACGGCGCAGCACGGTGGCGCTTCAAAAACAAAACAAAATGTCACGAATTAAAAATAGTCCCGTAATTAATGAAGTGGATTATGTCATTTCAAAAACCGTGTCCAACCAAAACCTCCTCATGGCATCGGCAAAAGGAAATAGAAGAACAGAAAATAGTACGGCCTTTAATTTTGACATTTTTACTCTTCTTATTCACGGCCACAGTGGTCGAAAGTGTTCTCTGTGGTACCAGGACTAAACCAGGGCTAAACCAGGACTAAACCAGGGACTAAACCAGGGCCTAAACCAGGGCTAAACCAGGGACTAAACCAGGGACTAAACCAGGACTAAACCAGGACTAAACCAGGACTAAACCAGGACTAAACCAGGGACTAAACCAGGACTAAACCAGGACTAAACCAGGACTAAACCAGGGACTAAACCAGGCACTAAACCAGGGCTTAAACCAGGGCTAAACCAGGGCTAAACCAGGGCTAAACCAGGACTAAACCAGGACTAAACCAGGGACTAAACCAGGGACTAAACCAGGGACTAAACCAGGGACTAAACCAGGGACTAAACCAGGGCTAAACCAGGACTAAACCAGGACTAAACCAGGACTAAACCAGGCCTAAACCAGGGATAAACCAGGGCCTAAACCAGGTTTAAACCAGGTTTAAACTGGGGACTAAACCGGGAACTAAACCGGGAACTAAACCAGGACGAAACTAGGACTAAACCAGGACTAAAGCAGGGACCAAAACAAAAGCCAAACCAGGTCAAAATCAGAAAGACTAAACCAGGGCTAAACCAGGACTAAACCAGGACTAAACCAGGCCTAAACCAGGTTTAAACCAGGTTTAAACCGGGGGCTAAACCGGGGACTAAACCGGGACGAAACTAGGACTAAACCAGGACTAAAGCAGGGACCAAAACAAAAGCCAAACCAGGTCAAATTAGAAAGACTAAACCAGGACTAAACGAGGACTAAACCAGGACAAAACAGGACAAATCCAGGGACTAAAACAGGACAAAACCAGGACAAAAGAAAGGACAAAACCAGAGCTAAACCAGGGACAGATCCAGGAACTAAACTGGGGACTAAACCAGGACTAAACTAGGACTAAACCAGGACTAAACCAGGACTAAACCAGGCCTAAACCAGGTTTAAACCAGGTTTAAACCGGGGGCTAAACCGGGGACTAAACCAGGACTAAACCAGGACTAAATATTTCTGGCACTGGTGTATTCTGAAGGATGGTGGTGGTTGTTTTGATGGACCATAGTCACAGAATGGCCGCCACGTCTTTGTAAATGTGCCCCAAGGCAGCTGTGGCTCATTTTTAGTATTTCAGATCTGGACTTTTTTATTTTTATTTTTCTGTCTTTTAAAGTGTGATGTTTTCTGTTTTATTTACAGTTTAATTTAATATGTGTTTTGAAATGTGTGAAACAAATGTGTACAACATCAGCCCCACGCTCCCTGCACTGTCCTGGTGATCAGGGAGAGTTTAGTATTGATCTGTGATTAGTCACACCTCAATCACTGACAAGTAACAGAGGAGGAGCAGAGGAGGAGAGGAAAAGAGGAGGAGGAGGAGGAGGAGGAGGAGAGGAAAAGAGGAGGAGGAGGAGGAGTGAAAGCTGAATCCAGGTCAAGTCAATTTGATTTCACATGGAATCAAAACATGAGTCACAGAGATTTACTGACCCAAGAGTGAACTGAATCTGAACCAGGACTAAACCTGGACTAAACCAGGGACTAAACCAGGGACTAAACCAGGGACTAAACAAGGACTAAACAAGGACTAAACCAGGACTGAACCTGGACTAAACCAGGGACTAAACCAGGGACTAAACCAGGGACTAAACCAGGGACTAAACAAGGACTAAACCAGGACTGAACCAGGACTAAACCAGGGACTAAACCAGGACTAAACCAGGACTAAACCAGGACTAAACCAGGACTAAACCAGGGACTAAACCTGGACTAAACCAGGGACTAAACCAGGGACTAAACCAGGGACTAAACAAGGACTAAACCAGGACTGAACCAGGACTAAACCAGGGACTAAACCAGGACTAAACCAGGACTAAACCAGGACTAAACCAGGGACTAAACCAGGACTAAACCAGGACTAAACCAGGACTAAACCAGGACTAAACCAGGACTAAACCAGGGACTAAACCAGGGACTAAACCAGGGACTAAACCAGGGACTAAACCAGGACTAAACCAGGGCTAAACCAGGACTGAACCAGGGACTAAACAAGGACTAAACCAGGACTGAACCAGGGACTAAACCAGGACTGAACCAGGGCAAAACCGGGGACTAAACCGGGGACTAAACCGGGGACTAAACCGGGGACTAAACCGGGGACTAAACCGGGGACTAAACCGGGGACTAAACCAGGACTAAACCAGGGCTAAACCAGGGCTAAACCAGGACTAAACCAGGGACTAAACCAGGGACTAAACCGGGACTAAACCAGGACTAAAACCAGGGACTAAACCAGGGACTAAACCAAGACAAAGCCAGGACTAAACCGGTGACTAAACCGGGAACTAAACCGGGACGAAACTAGGACTAAAGCAGGGACCAAAACAAAAGCCAAACCAGGTCAAATTAGAAAGACTAAACCAGGACAAAACCAGGGACTAAACCAGGACTAAACTAGGGACTAAAACAGGACAAAACCAGGACAAAAAAGGACTAAACCAGGGACAGAACCAGGAACTAAACTGGGGACTAAACCGGGACTAAACTAGGACTTAACCAGGGACCAAAACAAAAGCCAAACCAGGTCAAAATTAGAAAGACTAAACCAGGACTAAACCAGGGCTAAACCAGGGCTAAACCAGGGCTAAACCAGGACTAAACCAGGACTAAACCAGGTCTAAACCAGGACTAAAACCAGGACTGAACCAGGGACTAAACAAGGACTAAACCAGGACTAAACCAGGACTGAACCAGGACTAAACCAGGACTGAACCAGCACCAAACAAAGACTGAACCAGGGACCAGGCAGGATTATCAGTTTTTTATCAGTGCATCAATCAGACGTCACATATTTCATTTAGTTTGGTTCACGTTGGTAAAAGGTGCATCATTTACAAGTACAAATGTAACTTTAAATAAAAATTTAAAAAATTAAATTAACCTCAGAAAAAACCCTCTGAGACGTCCTGTTTAAACAGATCCATTCTGTGTCTGCTTTTGAACGTTCAGACTCCTGTGGCTCCTGCTGATGGTTCTAGTTTAGTTCTGGTTTAGTCCTGGTTTAGTCCTGCTTTAGACCTGCTTTAGACCTGCTTTAGTCCTGCTTTAGTCCTGGTTTAGTCCTGGTTTAGTCCTGCTTTAGACCTGCTTTAGACCTGCTTTAGTCCTGGTTTAGTCCTGGTTTAGTCCTGCTTTAGTCCTGTTTTAGACCTGCTTTAGTCCTGGTTTAGTCCTGGTTTAGTCTTGCTTTAGTCCTGGTTTAGTCCTGCTTTAGACCTGCTTTAGACCTGCTTTAGTCCTGGTTTAGACCTGGTTTAGTCCTGGTTTAGTCCTGCTTTAGACCTGCTTTAGTCCTGGTTTAGTCCTGGTTTAGTCCTGGTTTAGTCTTGCTTTAGTCCTGGTTTAGTCCTGGTTTAGTCCTGCTTTAGACCTGCTTTAGTCCTGCTTTAGTCCTGCTTTAGTCCTGGTTTAGTCCTGGTTTAGTCCTGGTTTAGTCCTGCTCTAGTCCTGCTTTAGTCCTGGTTTAGTCCTGCTTTAGTCCTGGTTTAGTCCTGGTTTAGTCCTGCTTTAGACCTGCTTTAGTCCTGGTTTAGTCCTGGTTTAGTCCTGGTTTAGACCTGCTTTAGTCCTGGTTTAGTCCTGGTTTAGTCCTGGTTTAGACCTGGTTTAGTCCTGGTTTAGTCCTGCTTTAGTCTTGCTTTAGTCCTGGTTTAGTCCTGGTTTAGACCTGGTTTAGTCCTGGTTTAGTCCTGGTTTAGTCTTGCTTTAGTCCTGGTTTAGTCCTGGTTTAGTCCTGGTTTAGTCCTGCTTTAGACCTGCTTTAGTCCTGGTTTACTCCTGGTTTAGTCCTGGTTTAGTCCTGGTTTAGTCCTGGTTTAGACCTGCTTTAGTCCTGGTTTAGTCCTGGTTTAGTCCTGGTTTAGTCCTGGTTTAGTCCTGGTTTAGTCCTGCTTTAGTCTTGCTTTAGTCCTGGTTTAGTCCTGGTTTAGACCTGGTTTAGTCCTGGTTTAGTCCTGGTTTAGTCTTGCTTTAGTCCTGGTTTAGTCCTGGTTTAGTCCTGGTTTAGTCCTGCTTTAGACCTGCTTTAGTCCTGGTTTAGTCCTGGTTTAGTCCTGCTTTAGTCCTGCTTTAGTCCTGCTTTAGTCCTGCTTTAGTCCTGGTTTAGTCCTGCTTTAGTCCTGCTTTAGTCCTGCTTTAGTCCTGGTTTAGTCCTGCTTTAGTCCTGCTTTAGTCTTGTGTTTCAGTGTAGGAGTTTCAGTAGTGACGCTGCAGTAGAAATATAATAACATTACATAATTCTGATGTTTTTATTGTTCTAGTGGTACTCTAAGCTCCAGAGTACACAGATACTACAGTACTGAGTGTGTGTACTCCAGAGTACACAGATACTGCAGTACTGAGTGTGTGTACACTCCAGAGTACACAGATACTGCAGTACTGAGTGTGTGTACACTCCAGAGTACACAGATACTGCAGTACTGAGTGTGTGTACTCCAGAGTACACAGATACTGCAGTACTGAGTGTGTGTACTCCAGAGTACACAGATACTGCAGTACTGAGTGTGTGTACTCCAAAGTACACAGATACTGCAGTACTGAGTGTGTGTACACTCCAGAGTACACAGATACTACAGTACTGAGTGTGTGTACTCCAGAGTACACAGATACTGCAGTACTGAGTGTGTGTACTCCAGAGTACACAGATACTGCAGTACTGAGTGTGTGTACTCCAGAGTACACAGATACTGCAGTACTGAGTGTGTGTACTCCAGAGTACACAGATACTGCAGTACTGAGTGTGTGTACTCCAGAGTACACAGATACTGCAGTACTGAGTGTGTGTACTCCAGAGTACATAGATACTGCAGTACTGAGTGTGTGTGTACTCCAGAGTACACAGATACTGCAGTACTGAGTGTGTGTGTACTCCAGAGTACACAGATACTGCAGTACTGAGTGTGTATTCCAGAGTACACAGATACTGCAGTACTGAGTGTGTGTACTCCAGAGTACACAGATACTGCAGTACTGCATGTATGTACTCCAGAGTACACGGATACTGCAGTACTGCGTGTGTGTACTCCAGAGTACACAGATACTGCAGTACTGAGTGTGTATTCCAGAGTACACAGATACTGCAGTACTGAGTGTGTACTCCAGAGTACACAGATACTGCAGTACTGAGTGTGTGTACTCCAGAGTACACAGATACTGCAGTACTGAGTGTGTGTACTCCAGAGTACACAGATACTGCAGTACTGAGTGTGTGTGTACTCCAGAGTACACAGATACTGCAGTACTGAGTGTGTGTACTCCAGAGTACACAGATACTGCAGTACTGAGTGTGTGTACTCCAGAGTACACAGATACTGCAGTACTGAGTGTGTATTCCAGAGTACACAGATACTGCAGTACTGAGTGTGTACTCCAGAGTACACAGATACTGCAGTACTGAGTGTGTGTACTCCAGAGTACACAGATACTGCAGTACTGAGTGTGTACTCCAGAGTACACGGATACTGCAGTACTGCGTGTGTGTACTCCAGAGTACACAGATACTGCAGTACTGAGTGTGTGTACTCCAGAGTACACAGATACTGCAGTACTGAGTGTATACTGCAGTACTGAGTGTATACTGCAGTACTGAGTGTGTACTCCAGAGTACACAGATACTGCAGTACTGAGTGTGTGTACTCCAGAGTACACAGATACTGCAGTACTGCGTGTGTGTACTCCAGAGTACACAGATACTGCAGTACTGCGTTGCACAGCTGTTGTTTACATCCACATAAGCTCCACGTGGATTTATTCACAGGCTTAAAATCGCAGGTTTTATTCTGCCTTTTCCAAGTATATCGGATATTTAAAGCTGCATCATGGAACTTCTCTTCTTCCGGCACCTGCTTGTTTCCATGGAGATGTCTCTGCTTTGTCTGTCTTTGGGCCAATTTTGATTTAGAATTTAGATTTTCCCCACATTGTGCCATTTAAATTGAAACACAAACTCACCCACAGCACGTTCCTCACCAGGGATGCACCAGTATCGATAATCGTATTGAATATCGGCACTGATACTGAAAAATTAGCTGGATCGGGTATCGGTTCCATGATATTGGTTCAGTCGATATCCTGGTTGGGATGTTTAGATGGAATAAGACGATTTACAGGCTGATTTTTTGTTTGTAACATTACAGTTTACATAATATTGGATCTCATATCTGAGAAGTTAACTGTGTCGTTAAAGGGACAGTGTGTAAGATTTTTACCCGTTAATGACCGAAATTGAAGATACCCATTCAAAAATACAGTGTTTTCCAAGCCTTTTCACTTCCATCATGAAATCAAAGTATTCTTTTGGACTTAGATATAGTCACATAAAAGGGGGATCTTCCCCATGCAGAGGCAGCCATTTTGAATACGAGAGCCGCAGAAGGACATTTGGGCTCCGCCTTCGCCTTCGGCAAGGCTCGTGGTTTTGGGTAAACAACACAAGCATGCTGCCGGATCAGACGTCGTAATGGATCTAACACGTGTTTTGGACTAAATTGTTTGACTGGATTTTATTAGCTTGAGAGCAAGTTTATGGTGAAATACAGAGTTTGACCTGTGCAAAGCATTCTAAGGTAAGCTAACCTCGTTTTGTGCTTTTCCGTATAAAAGCCCCATGTGCTCGGGGAGTGATTGTTGTGCCGGGAAATGAATTGCATAGTCAAAAAGAGGAGACTGTAAGGTTTCATTTAATGTGTAGAGTGTCATGGTACATGATCGGGAATGTGTGTTTTCATGAGAAAAGAAAAATAAATAACACTGAGTCATAAATATATCATAGTATTATTATATTGTATATTCCTCAATTAATTATTCCTTAGTAAAAAGCAGACAAATGTATTGATGCTGAATAACAAAATACAGTAATCCCTCGCTTTTTTTTAATAGTGTAACATTCTGTTCTCCGTCCTGATTGGCTAAGAGACTAAACCAGGACTAAACGTGGACTAAACCAGGTCTAGACCAGAACTAAACCAGGTCTAAACCTGGACTGGGCCTGGACTAAACCAGGACTGGACCAGGTCTAGACCTGGACTAAACCAGGATTAAATCACCACGTGCTGCTGCTGGTTTCGTGTGGCTGGTTTGTGGCTCGGGCTGAGACTACGCATTCCGGGCGCCGCGAGAAGTGTGCACCTGGTTTAGTCCAGGTCTAGACCTGGTCCAGTCTTGGTTTAGTCCAGGTTTAGTCCTGGTCCAGTCTTGGTTTAGTCCAGGTTTAGACCTGGTCCAGTCTTGGTTTAGTCCAGGTTTAGTCCTGGTCCAGTCTTGGTTTAGTCCAGGTTTAGACCTGGTCCAGTCTTGGTTTAGTCCAGGTTTAGACCTGGTCCAGTCTTGGTTTAGTCCAGGTTTAGACCTGGTCCAGTCTTGGTTTAGTCCAGGTTTAGTCCTGGTCTAGACCTGGTTTAGTCCGCGTTTAGTCCTGGTGTAGTCCGGGTCTGATCCCCCCCCCCCCCCCCCCCCCAGGACGCAGAACACAATGTTACACTATAAAAAAAATTGAAATTGAAAAAAAAAAAATCAGGAGTTAAAACACATTTTGAAAATAAAAGAATAAAAGAAGACATTCAAAAATTAATTTTGCATAATTTTCAGTCTGTATAAAATTAAAAATAAATATCGGTATCGGCCAATATCAGCAACATTAATATCGGATATCGGTATCGGCTAAAATGTTCTCATCGGTGCATCGCTAGTTTAAATAAAGCTTTATATAATCTTCTTTACACCAAAACTAAATATCGGTCTGCTGGAGATTAAAGGCCGATAAATGGGCGGACCGATATATCGCTCTGACTTCAGGCTCGGCGATCAATCGAACTGATTCAATGAAATCATGTTTTTAAAATGTGTAAAGTCATGAAATCAAGGAAGGTTACTTCAGGGTTATGGTGCGATTTAAAGATTTGGCATTGTAAAAAACTTTGTAAACATTTTGTAAAAAATAAAAACAAAAAACGTTAAAATAACATTACATTGCATATTTGTACAAATGTAAATGAAGTGACCTAAGCCGGTCGTACACTGCGCGATATTTTTGATTGTTTCACTCCAACTGTACGACCAAATCGCAGGGTTTAAAAGTTCACAGTTCACGATTCGTTTTCTCAGCCGAAGCACGACACACGATTAAGCCAAACGTCATCCCGATCCCGAAAACAGTCGCACGAGTGAAAAATCAGTTCAAAAAGGGCCAAAAATTGCACATTGTGCATCCGGCTTTACTGTGGAACATTCTAGGTACACTTCTATGGAAACGAGCAGGTGACACGTTACACAATGCACCTTTAAAATCTACTAAAAAATAAAGATGGAGCCCATATTTTTATTGCAGTTTGGCCCAAAAATCTGCATTTTTTTAAAAGATTACTGGTAAATTTAGTTTCAAGCAAATTCAACACCAATTTATTTATCCACCTGAACCGGACCTTTTGTTGTGCTAACCGTGTGCTAAAACAGTTTGACAATGCTTTTTGGCTAATGGGCTAACGCTAATTCAGCCTGATTTGATCCGTTAGTGTGCTAAAGCTATTAGCCCGGGCAGACACGGATTAGCCACAATCTGCATCACTTGGCACACACTTCCACTCCTGCGCTGGAGCTCGCAGAATTCCGGAGAGGATAGAGTGGATTTTAGGAACAAAATAGTTGTAAACATTAAAGTAAAAGTTTAGGAAAGTTGATTTTTTTTTTCTCTGCATTTGACCCATTCTTCAGTGTCTCTGGATTTAAACCCGTCAGGAGTAGCATGCTGGAGGATACCCACAGTGCATACAAGTATTTTTTAGCCTGATTTTCACCTGATTTAGTCTGATTTTGGCCTGATTTAGCTTGATTTTCATCTGATTTAACCTGATTTTGGCCTGATTTAGCCTGATTTTCATCTGATTTAGCCTGATTTTGGCCTGATTTTGGCCTGATTTAGCCTGATTTTGGCCTGATTTAGCCTGGGTTGGTGTGTAGCTTCTTCTGGGTCGTGTTTGGTGATGCTTCCAGACCATGTGCACCGTGGTGCTCTGCTTCGTCCTTCGTCACCTGCTGCAGTTCCTCGTCTCGCTGTGGAACTCGCGCTCCTGCTCCTGTGGTGAGACTCTGAGGTTTTCAAAGCAGCCGTGTTTTAGTTATATTTTAGTTAAACTTTTATTTTGAAGCATTTTCTGTATTGTTTCTGTGTTGCACTCATGGATCTGTTGAAGTAACTGGAGGGTGTTGCTGCTTGTGTCTCGAGTTGGCGGAGTGGACACTTAGGGTGACCAGACGTCCCTATTTACCCGGGACAGTCCCAGTTTTGAGCCCTGTGTCCCCTGTCCCAGCAGATTTATCCAAAACCATTTATTTGTCCCAGTTTTATACAAGAAATGTCCCCGATGTCCCTATTTTTGACCAATTTAACACCAGCCAACAGTAAAGAGAGTCATTTGTTTTGGTTAAATACAGAAAATTTGATTTAAAAATGACCAAAACACAAAGAAAATGTGAACAGGCCAAGTGCACAACAATGTTCCTTAATTGCGCACTCGTTTGACAATTTTTTTTACTCCCAACCATCCTAAACCGGGGGAGTCGCAGTTTTTGATTTCAAAACTCTCGTCACTCTACACTCACTGCAACTTCAGCGAAAAATTCCCAGGATTTTTCCCGTAGAGCGCAAAGTAATCACAAACTGCTCGTGCTCGGCTGGCAGGGGCTGACGGGGCACCTACAGTTTTCAAAAGGTTTTGGATTTTTGTGGCGATTTTTATCTATTTTTAGAACTTTGTCTCAGCTCAATAATCCTTCAGTTGTCTTAAAAACAGCTTTTTAATCGTTAAGTTTTGTTTAGAGTCAGGGTGTGGGTGTGGGAGGAGGGTTATGGATTTAGTTTCAAAAATTATATTTAAAATGTGAGAAAACGTAGGTACGCTCCCTTGGCTCTACCAGCTTTTCCAGTCCATTCTATAAACATGACGGTTTCCAAAGTCCTGCACGGACAAATGAATACAATAAACAACTACAGATGCACCCATGTGAACATTTTAGCAGATACCGATATCCGATATTAATGTTGCTGTTATCGGCCGATTCCGATATTAGCCGATATGGATATTTATTTATTTTTAATTCTGAGATCACATTTTATACAGACTGAAAATCATGCAAAATGATTTTTTGAACGTCTTCTCGTGTTTTGACTCCTGATTTTTTTTTTCAATTTTGTTTTTGTGTATAGTGTACATTTATTTATGTATTTATTTATTTTATTTTTATTTATTTATTTTTTAATAGTGTAACATTGTGTTCTACGTCCTGATTGGCTAAGGGACCTTTGCCGATTGATGTTAGACCAGGTCTAAACAAGGTCTAAACCTGGACTGGACCAGGACTAGACCAGGTCTAAGCCCCTCCCCCCCACGCTTCACTATTATTTTTTTTTTTTTCTTCCCCTGGCGGCACGGTGGCTGAGTGGTTAGCACTCATGCTTCACAGCAAGAAGGTTCGGGTCGCCCGGGCCTTTCTGTGTGGAGTTTGCATGTTCTCCCCGTGTCTGGGTGGGTTTCCTCCGGGCACTCCGGTTTCCCCCACCAACCCAAAACATGCTCCAGGTAAAATCCTCCAGCTGAGGTCCTGAACAAGACTAAACAACAAAATCATGGGGATGGTCCCGGGTCAAATGTAGAAACACTTTCTCCTGTGTAAGATCAATAAAAGTCAATCTTCTAATCATTAACCACTGTAAGGCGCTTTGTGCTAAATTTTTGTATGAAAAGCGCTTTATAAATATTGTTTGACTGATTGATTGATTATACATTTTGTTGAAAATCTGCGAAAGTTTGAGTGTTTAAACGAGAGAGAAATGTGCGAAAACGTTAATTCGAGGGATTAATATCGGCCCACTTTAACACATCGGGCCGATACCGATATGTTAAACCTTTGGTGCCGATACCGATGTTAATGCCGATATATCGTGCATCCCTATAAACAACAATAAATCATAAATAAAAACAATAAATATAAGTGTTAAAATGCATAAAGCTAAAAAATTATAAAACAGATCAAAATAAATAAATACAATTTTAAAAAACTTGTGTTAAAAGCCGGAGAATAAATCCAGATACAAATGAAGACGATCAAAGCTCCAGGGAAGAATTTGAGCAGAATTTTTGGAGTGAAATGAAGAAATTTGCTGGAGATTGTGTTAAAGCTGCGCCGTGTGACTGTCACCTGCATGCTTTTACTTTGCCTGGAATGTTCCACCGTCTGGCATTAAAACTTAGACGTAGACAAACTTTATTGAGCCACAAGGGAAATTATTTGGACACATCAGAATATAAGATAATTACAGAAGTCGACAGAGGCCATATTCATAAGCAATATTTTTTCTTCCTTGTTATCCCCAGATAACGAGATAATTAATTTGAGATCTCGAGAAAACTGAAACGTCGACGGCCACGTTGTGACAGTCTGACTTCAGGGCTATTTCTCATTCTGAATAGACGTGTTTTTGGTCATTAGAATGTCTGGAATAATAATCGATCAGCTGATAAGGCAATATTTTGAAAATTATACTGGTATCATGGTATTTGACTGTATTTGTTATATATGCATAACTCGGGTGTTAATCCCATTTCCTGATAAGTTAGAGAATAATTCCTGCAGTAAATGTGACTTGGTAAAACATCTCTGGGTCCAGAGCTTTAATCATCTCCTTGAAGCTCCTTTCTCAGCAGGACTAAGTGGTTCCATGTGTTTGGTGAAGTGGACAGTAACAGCGTTGTTAATATCGTTCCACCGTTTGCTTTTCTTGTCGTAGGCGGTCCCCTTGGCAAACGCGTCTTTGAGCGACGTCTGAGTGGCGTTTTGTGTCGCGGCGCCGACTTGAACGTTCCCTGCAGACGTGGAAGAGGATGCAAACTGACAGAAAATTGACCAAAAATTTACTGAAATTTGACAGAAAATTGACAGAAAATTGATCGTAAATTGACCGAAAATTGATCGAAAATTGACTGAAATTGACCGAAAATGGACAAAAAATTTGCCCAAAATTGACCAAAAATTGATCGAAAATTGACCGAAAATTGACCGAAAATTGATCGAAAATTGACCGAAAATTGACGAAAAATTTATATTATGGTATTTTTCAAAATTTTATCTGTGTCACGGTATTTGACAGTATTTTTTTTTTTTTTCTTGTACTAAGTGGTTCCATGTGTTTGGTGAAGTGGACAGTAACAGCGTTGGTAATATCGTTCCACCGTTTGGTTTTCTTGTCGTAGGCGGTCCCCTTAGCGAACGCGTCTTTGAGTGACGTCTGAGTCGTTACAGCTTTAGCCCGACGACATTAACAGAATATATTTACATGAATAATTGACATGAATATGCAAACTCCGCACAGAAAAGCTCGGGCGACCCGGGGATCGAACCCTTCTTGCTGTGAAGCATGAGCGCTAGCCACTCAGCCGCCGTGCCGCCTAAGAGGAACAACATGGATGAATGGATGGATTAAAAAAAATAGAAAAAAGACACCGGCATTTGGTATGCACTGGTATACCGCCCAGCCCTAGGAGATTGCATTACGTCTTTTAATTCGGGATCATTTCAAGATTAGTCCGCGGCACCTCCGTAGTGTTTTCTCGAGATCACGAAATAACAGTTTTGTTTTCTCGAGATCTCAAGTTAATTTTCTCGTTATTAAGGTGGAAAATAATCATTACGAACATGGCCTCTGTCGGCTTCCCTATATAATAACAAATAGTAATAAACATAAATGGTAATAATAAATGCTAAATAAAATCATGTCAAATAAGGCAGAATTATATCAATGTAAATGTACAATTCAAAATAAAATAGAAAAATAAGAAGTATCTGCCTTACATTTAATCAATAATAAGTGCATTCTTATTGTGAGTGGGGTCACCTTTCCATAGATCTGGTTTGTAACTTAGCCTTGTGTTGTTTAATACGTTTAATGCCATACTGTGGAATGTTCCAGGCCAAGAGATAACATCTTGGTGGCGCACCGTCCACCAGAAAGGTTGCGTAGTTTTGTCGTTTCAGTGTGATTTACGAGGTTTGTTCCGCTCGTCTGTGCCTCTGTTTAGCAGCATTAGCGTAGCATTAGCGCAGGTTAGCGCAGTTAGAGGACAGATTAGTTTGTGTTTAAATCCCGTCGCAGAAACATATGGCGTCTGTGAAACCGCTCGTGTTCGGGTCTAATCCAGCAGAGGGCACAGACTGCAGCACGAGAAGGAGAAGGGTAAATACAGCGTGTTCACGAACCCGGAAAAACAGGACGATTACCCGGATGTGGGGCTCAAAATCAAACGCGTTCATAAAGCAACCGTACAGAAAAAAATCTAAACTTCGCAATAAAACTTCCACAGCGGAATCCAAAACTTCTGATCCAGTTGACCAGTCGTACAGAGATAAGTTGGATGCCAAAGAAAAGGAGCGTTACATGAACAAACTTGAATTAATATGGGGCAAGAAGATCCGTATGAGATGGATTTAAAGGGATAGTGCGTTTTTTTTTATGTTAATCTGTATGGGTTTCCTTCTAAAAGTTCCGTGTGTTGACACCGGCTTACCTCTGACAGTCTCAGATGATCCCGGTTCGGCTCGCTTTAGATTTAGCCCTAGATTAGACCCGGGATAGTCCTGGTTTAGATCTGGTGTAGCCCTAGATTAGACCTGGGATAGTCCTGGTTTAGATCTGGTTTAGCCCTAGATTAGACCTGGGATAGTCCTGGTTTAGATCTGGTTTAGCCCTAGATTAGACCTGGGATAGTCCTGTTATAGACCTGGTTTAGATCTGGTTTGGCCCTAGATTAGACCTGGGATAGTCCTGTTATAGACCTGGTTTAGATCTGGTTTAGCCCTAGATTAGACCCGGGATAGTCCTGGTTTAGATCTGGTTTAGCCCTAGATTAGACCTGGGATAGTCCTGTTATAGACCTGGGATAGTCCTGTTATAGACCTGGTTCAGACCTGGTTTAGCCCTAGATTAGACCTGGGATAGTCCTGGTTTAGATCTGGTTTAGCCCTAGATTAGACCTGGGATAGTCCTGGTTTAGATCTGGTTTAGCCCTAGATTAGACCTGGGATAGTCCTGGTTTAGATCTGGTTTAGCCCTAGATTAGACCTGGGATAGTCCTGGTTTAGATCTGGTTTAGCCCTAGATTAGACCTGGGATAGTCCTGGTTTAGATCTGGTTTAGCCCTAGATTAGACCTGGGATAGTCCTGGTTTAGATCTGGTTTAGCCCTAGATTAGACCTGGGATAGTCCTGGTTTAGATCTGGTTTAGCCCTAGATTAGACCTGGGATAGTCCTGTTATAGACCTGGTTTAGATCTGGTTTGGCCCTAGATTAGACCTGGGATAGTCCTGTTATAGACCTGGTTTAGATCTGGTTTAGCCCTAGATTAGACCTGGGATAGTCCTGGTTTAGATCTGGTTTAGCCCTAGATTAGACCTGGGATAGTCCTGTTATAGACCTGGGATAGTCCTGTTATAGACCTGGTTCAGACCTGGTTTAGCCCTAGATTAGACCTGGGATAGTCCTGGTTTAGATCTGGTTTAGCCCTAGATTAGACCTGGGATAGTCCTGGTTTAGATCTGGTTTAGCCCTAGATTAGACCTGGGATAGTCCTGGTTTAGATCTGGTTTAGCCCTAGATTAGACCTGGGATAGTCCTGGTTTAGATCTGGTTTAGCCCTAGATTAGACCTGGGATAGTCCTGGTTTAGATCTGGTTTAGCCCTAGATTAGACCTGGGATAGTCCTGGTTTAGATCTGGTTTAGCCCTAGATTAGACCTGGGATAGTCCTGGTTTAGATCTGGTTTAGCCCTAGATTAGACCTGGGATAGTCCTGGTTTAGATCTGGTTTAGCCCTAGATTAGACCTGGGATAGTCCTGGTTTAGATCTGGTTTAGCCCAAGATTAGACCTGGGATAGTCCTGGTTCAGATCTGGTTTTGCCCTAGATTAGCCCTGGGATAGTCCTGGTTTAGATCTGGTTTAGCCCTAGATTAGACCTGGGATAGTCCTGGTTTAGATCTGGTTTAGCCCTAGATTAGACCTGGGATAGTCCTGATTTAGATCTGGTTTAGCCCTAGATTAGACCTGGGATAGTCCTGGTTTAGATCTGGTTTAGCCCTAGATTAGACCTGGGATAGTCCTGGTTTAGATCTGGTGTAGCCCTAGATTAGACCTGGGATAGTCCTGGTTTAGATCTGGTGTAGCCCTAGATTAGACCTGGGATAGTCCTGGTTTAGATCTGGTTTAGCCCTAGATTAGACCTGGGATAGTCCTTGAACAGTATAGGCATGTCAAACCAAGCTGCGGATTGGTTTGCTGACTACCTGTCAAATAGAAAACAGTGTGCACATGTCTGGATCTTTTTCAACTTCCCTTAAGGTCACAAAAGGAGTGCCACAGGGCTCAGTGATGGGACCCATTTTATTTTCAATTTATATCAATAATTTATGTTTTAATTTGTCAAATGCCACTTACCACTTTTATGCCGATGATACGGTAATTTATTGCTGCTCTACCTCACTAGTACAGGCCTTCGAGTATTTACAATCTGCTTTTGATATTGTTCAGACACGTCTGCAGTCCCTGAAATTAGTTTTAAATGCTGAGAAAACTAAAGCTATGGTGTTTTCTCATAAATCAGACCCCCAGGATTTCGCGGGCATTTTTTGTGATTGTTTCGAGCTAAAATGCCTGAATTTGCGGGAGCTTTTCCAAAAAGTTGCGATGAAAGTTGCGGTGCTTTTAAGGTTTTTGTTGCGGGAGGAAGTGAAAGTTGCGATAAATAGTCGTGATTTTCCCTTTTTGTAATTAAAATTGAGTAATATTTTGAATACTGAGTTATTACTGACAAAGAATAATACAAAGACACAGAGATCACAGATATGGTCCTAAAACAACCTTACCAATATCGAAAATAAATTACTACTAGGAGGGGAACTGTTTCGCGCGGTCTTTTGCTGTTATTTTTGTGGGCAAATGGCGCCGCAGACATGTTTCTTTGCCATTAGAAGTCGTGTCTCAATTCCCAGAGCGCGCGGCTCGGAGCGTGGCCCGAAGGGCATGTGCGTCACACATTTCGCCAGAACACCGGCGTGACGACTGCTGTCCCACTTCTTTTTTGTCCCATGCGCAGTTAACACGCGGTCCGAAGACCACAGTCGTTAAGCGGTCCGCGGACTGCAGTCGGGGCTGAGCAAGTGTGCACCTCCTTGACTGCAGTCTGAGCCCCCTTCGGGCCGCGCTCCGAGCTGTGCGCTCTGGGAACTGGGACACGGCCGCAGTTTAGTTTTGTCACACGGAAGTAAAGCAGAATGTTGCGGCTTCCAAACTCAAACCTTTTAGCGGCCGAGAATATGAGGTTGGGTCCTATGGCTCGCAGATTTGTGACGCGCAAAGAGGAGGCTATGGTGACAGATACGCTGAGATCCAGATATGCGTTTTGTGCATTTATTACAAAAAGAGCGCACACAGCTATGACAGCACAGCAGGATGAAATGGAACTCATGAAAACCAGCAGGATGAACAGATTCACGTGAAAGATGAATGAATGGTTTGCGGTCAACAAAAAATACGGCTGCACCCCAACCCTGACTCTCTCCTCTGTGTGACAGGTGAGCGCGCTTTTACACGCACACACTTCCGTACGTGCACACACCCACACTCACGTGACCCACCGCCTCTGCCGCACACACACACACAAACGCACCGTGCACCTCATCTCAGTTATGTCTCCTACACAGAAGGAAGTTGGTCGGCGTTCAATACGTCGCCGATGATTGGTCAAAATTAGTAAAAATTGCGGGAAAGTTGCGGTGATTGGTCAAAATTGCAACACCGCCCTGAATTCGCGGGGATTGGCTGAAGTTGCGTTGAAGTTGCAAATCGCAACATCGCGAATTCCTGGAGGGTCTGATAAGTGTCTTTTTCCTGAGGACATGCCTGAAATCAAAACTGTCCAAGGAAGATCAATAGAACTTGTCAGCAGTTACAAATACCTTGGTTTTCTGCTTGACTCTGAGCTCTCGTTCAAAGTACATATTGCCAATCTGGTGCGCAAACTAATAGTGAAACTGGGTTTTTATTATCGTAATAAATCTTTGATAAAAGGAGAAGTTCAATTTGTCAACTGGACAAAGTTTGTTTATAAGTTTGTAAAGTTTGTAAAGTTTGTAATAAATCTTGTTTCTCACTCAGAGCTCGTAAACATCCTGTTTCAGCAACTTTTGTTCCTCTGCTGGATTATGGTGATGTCTTGTACATGACTGCGTCCTTAAACACAGTGTATCATTGTGCTTTGAGGTTTGTGACTGGTTGTAGTTGCCTTACTCATCACTGTGAACTGTACGCCAAAGCAGTGTGGCCTTCTCTGAGCACACGAAGGTACACTCACTGGTTGCCAGGTCTGGACTGGGACAAAAAAATGGCTCTGGCATTTTTGGCTTAGACCAGCCCCTCATAATTAGTCCTGGTTCAGACCTGATTTAGACCTGATTAGTCCTGGTTTAGTCCTGGTTTAGTCCTGATGTAGTCCTGGTTTAGTCCTGATTAGTCCTGGTTTAGTCCTGGTTCAGACCTGATGTAGTCCTGGTTTAGTCCTGGTTTAGTCCTGGTTTAGTCCTGGTTCAGACCTGGTTCAGACCTGGTTCAGACCTGGTTTAGTCCTGGTTCAGACCTGGTTTAGTCTTGGTTCAGACCTGATGTAGTCCTGGTTTAGTCCTGGTTCAGACCTGGTTTAGTCCTGGTTTAGTCCTGGTTCAGACCTGATGTAGTCCTGGTTCAGACCTGGTTTAGTCCTGGTTCAATCCTGATTTAGTCCTGGTTTAGTCCTGGTTCAGACCTGATGTAGTCCTGGTTCAGACCTGATTTAGTCCTGGTTAAGTCCTGGTTCAGACCTGGTTTAGTCCTAGTTCAATCCTGATTTAGTCCTGGTTTAGTCCTGGTTCAGACCTGATGTAGTCCTGGTTCAGACCTGATGTAGTCCTGGTTTAGTCCTGGTTCAGTCCTAAGTTGTGGGCCGGTCTCTAAGTAAAAAAAAAAAAAAGAAGGGCATCGGCCCCTAGGACTGTCGGCCCACCGGGAAAATGCCCGGTATGCCCAATTACCAGTCCAGGCCTGCTGGTTGCTATTGGTTTACAAGGCACTCGTCGGCTTGGCACCCTCGTATCTTTGTACATTGCTTCAAAGAACTACCAATGCTTATGCCCTGTGATCTAGTGACATTTTTCAACTGCAACTTCCTCGTGTTAGGACTGAGTTAGGAAAGCAGGCTTTTAGCTTTTCCGCTCCATCGGCCTGGAACACTCTTCAAACTGAACTGAAAATGACTGAACTTGTCTCCTTTTTATATAATCGGCAAAAAAAAAAAAAACATAAATCAGTGTCTGTGTTTTTAAATGTACTGTCATTTTAACTAACGCATTTTATCGCTTGTGTTTACAATTGTTTGCACCTTTTTAATATCATTTGCACTTAAAGGGATATGCCACCCCCAGGTCAAATTTGGGCATCTCCCCACAGTCCAGAGACTAAAATAAGTGGTGGAAAGCGTTTTCCTGCTCACCCAGCCATTGTCCGAGTCTGTCGCCACGCGGTATCTGCAGCTCCTCCGCCTTAGACTGGAGTCTAACGGCGCCAGAGAAAGATTTCGGCCAAAAGGAATTAATTTGCTCGATGCGTTTCCCAATTACTTTCTGTGTAGTGCGCATTCATATCGAGTGCAAATAAATGTGCAAATCAACACGGAGAGCTTGCCTTGGTCATTTTGGGTGGGAACTATTTTCCAGTGCGGAAGAATACAGCCGTATCACGCAGCACGCTGTGCAACAGGGGAACTCCCTTCCCGGTGCGTAACTGGGATTCCCCTGGCAGCGTGCTGCGTGATACAGCTGTATTCTTCCGCACTGGAAAATAGTTCCCACCCAAAATGACCAAGTCTAGCTCTCCGTGTTGATTTGCACATTTATTTGCACTCGATATGAATGCGCACTACACACAAAGTAATTGGGAAACACATCGAGCAAATTAATTCCTTTTGGCCGAAATCTTTCTCTGGCGACGTTAGACTCCAGTCTAACGCGGAGGAGCTGCAGATACTGCGGCGGTCAGTGGCGACAGACTCGGACAATGGCTGGGTGAGCAGGAAAACGCTTTCCACCACTTATTTTAGTCTCTGGACTGTGGGGAGATGCCCAAGTTTGACCTGGGGGTGGCATATCCCTTTAATGTAATTTACTGTTTACAACTATTGCACTTTACATTTGATATTTTACTGTTATTTTACTCTGGACGTTGCTGCTGACCTCTTGGCCAGGTCACCCTTGTAAACGAGGTCTTGATCTCAATGGGTTTTTTACCTGGTTAAATAAAGGTTAAATAAAAATAAATAAATAGTCCTGGTTCAGATCTGGTTTAGCCCTAGATTAGACCTGGGATAGTCCTGGTTCAGATCTGGTTTAGCCCTAGATTAGACCCGGGATAGTCCTGGTTCAGATCTGGTTTAGCCCTAGATTAGACCTGGGATAGTCCTGGTTTAGATCTGGTGTAGCCCTAGATTAGACCTGGGATAGTCCTGGTTTAGATCTGGTTTAGCCCTAGATTAGACCTGCGATAGTCCTGGTTTAGATCTGGTTTAGCCCTAGATTAGACCTGGGATAGTCCTGTTATAGTCCTGGTTCAGGTCTGGTTTAGCCCTAGATTAGTCCTGTTATAGACCTGGTTTAGATCTGGTTTAGCCCTAGATTAGACCTGGGATAGACCTGGTTTAGATCTGGTTTAGCCCTAGATTAGACCTGGGATAGACCTGGTTTAGATCTGGTGTAGCCCTAGATTAGACCTGGGATAGTCCTGTTATAGACCTGGTTTAGATCTGGTGTAGCCCTAGATTAGACCTGGGATAGTCCTGTTATAGACCTGGTTTAGATCTGGTTTAGCCCTAGATTAGACCCAGGATAGTCCTGGTTCAGATCTGGTTTAGCCCTAGATTAGACCTGTTATAGACCTGGTTTAGATCTGGTTTAGCCCTAGATTAGACCTGGGATAGTCCTGGTTTAGATCTGGTGTAGCCCTAGATTAGACCTGGGATGGTCCTGGTTTAGATCTGGTTTAGCCCTAGATTAGACCCGGGATAGTCCTGTTATAGACCTGGTTCAGATCTGGTTTAGCCGTAGATTAAACCTGGGATAGTCCTGGTTCAGATCTGGTTTAGCCCTAGATTAGTCCTGTTATAGACCTGGTTCAGATCTGGTTTAGCCCTAGATTAGTCCTGTTATAGACCTGGTTCAGATCTGGTTTAGCCCTAGATTAGTCCTGTTATAGACCTGGTTCAGATCTGGTGGTTCTTGGAGTGAACATTTCCAGAGCCGCTGACCTGGAGTGTGACCTATTGTGCGTGTTCTGGGATGATACGAGGAATCGGAGTGTTTGAAGCAGAGTCGGACAGACACGGGCAGAAAAGGCAAACCCGGCACAGAAGAGCCGCCCTGGAATCGGATCTGGGACCTTCCTGTTGTGAGGCAGACGTGCTTGAGTCGCTGCTTCTTTGATTGCACCAGTTGGAAGTTGGTGAAATCAAACTGTATCTCCACCATTTAATCCGTTCCCACTTTTGACAACTTCCTGTCATATTTTAAAACGCGGTCAGGACGTCGTCACCTTCTTGTTTCTATGGATATATCATTGCTGTGCCTGGAATGTTCCGCAGTGTGACATTAAACAGCTCTACTTTACATTTATTCAAATACAGGTTTTTATACCTCGAAAAAAACTGCACTGACCTGTAACTTGGTCTGGTTTGGTCTCCAAGAAGATAGAAAAGAACATTCCAGACAAAGCAATAACATCTCCATGGAGAAAAGTGCCAGAAAAGTTACACAATGCAGCTTTTAAATGAAGATCTGTGGGTGATTTTGAGCCGTGAATGGAGCTGAATCCATGTTTTGGGCTCCAGCGTTCCTGTAGTGTTGGTGTCACCTGCTCGTGTTGGCTCTGGCCCCGGCGCTGGCTGTGGGCCCCTGCTCTGAGGCCGTCTGTGCTCCCGCTGCATGCTGGGAAATGTAGGAATAAAGGGCGGATTCAAAGTGTAGGCAGGAGCAAAGGCAGAGGAGCAAAGACAGAGGAGCAGAACTAGAGGAGCAAAGCTAGAGGAGCAAAGCTAGAGGAGGGGAACGAGAGGAGCAGAACGAGGGGAGCAGAACGAGAGGAGCAGAACGAAAGGAGCAGAACGAGAGGAGCGGAACGAGAGGAGCGGAACGAGAGGAGCGGAACGAGAGGAGCGGAACAAAAGGAGCGGAACGAGAGGAGCGGAACGAAAGGAGCAGAACGAGAGGAGCAGAACGAAAGGAGCAGAACGAGAGGAGCAGAACGAGGGGAGCAGAACGAGAGGAGCAGAACGAGAGGAGCAGAACGAGAGGAGCAGAACGAAAGGAGCAGAACGAGAGGAGCGGAACGAAAGGAGCGGAACGAGAGGAGCAGAACGAGAGGAGCAGAACGAGAGGAGCAGAACGAGAGGAGCAGAACGAGAGGAGCAGAACGAGGGGAGCAGAACGAGAGGAGCAGAACGAAAGGAGCAGAACGAGAGGAGCAGAACGAGAGGAGCAGAACTAGAGGAGCAGAACTAGAGGAGCAGAACTAGAGGAGCAGAACTAGAGGAGCACAGCTAGAGGAGCAGAGCTAGAGGAGCAGAGCTAGAGGAGCACAACTAGAGGAGCACAACTAGAGGAGCAAAGACAGAGGAGCAAAGACAGAGGAGCAAAGACAGAGGAGCAGAACTAGAGGAGCAGAACGAGAGGAGCAGAACGAGAGGAGCAGAACGAGAGGAGCAGAACGAGAGGAGCAGAACGAGAGGAGCAGAACGAGAGGAGCAGAACGAGAGGAGCAGAACGAGAGGAGCAAAGCCAGAGGAGCAGAACGAGAGGAGCAGAACGAGGGGAGCAGAACGAGAGGAGCGGAACGAGAGGAGCGGAACGAGAGGAGCGGAACGAAAGGAGCGGAACGAGAGGAGCGGAACGAAAGGAGCGGAACGAGAGGAGCGGAACGAGAGGAGCAGAACGAGAGGAGCAGAACGAGAGGAGCAGAACGAGGGGAGCAGAACGAGAGGAGCAGAACGAAAGGAGCAGAACGAGAGGAGCAGAACGAGAGGAGCAGAACGAGAGGAGCAGAACGAGAGGAGCAGAACTAGAGGAGCAAAGACAGAGGAGCAGAACGAGAGGAGCAGAACTAGAGGAGCAGAACGAGAGGAGCAGAACGAGAGGAGCAAAGACAGAGGAGCAAAGACAGAGGAGCAGAACGAGAGGAGCAGAACGAGGGGAGCAGAACGAGAGGAGCAGAACGAGAGGAGCAGAACGAGAGGAGCAGAACGAGAGGAGCAGAACGAGAGGAGCAAAGCCAGAGGAGCAGAGCTAGAGGAGCAGATTATGTTAAAATAGTTCAGATTAAAGTCTAATGAAGACAGAGCAGAGCCTACAGTTAGCATCAGACTCCAGCTGTTTCACACCTCCCGGTCAGTGCTGGGCCTGGTCAGTACTCGGGACGAGAGGAGACTGCCGTTGTGTCCTTTGGCAAGACACTTCATCCACAGGCCTCGTGTGAACATAAAACACCTTCTTGTACATGACGCCCTTGAAAATGTCGTTGTGTTGTGAAACCTTCAGTGTGACGGTGGGTTTTGTTCCGTATCGTTTCAAGGATAACGCCGTAAATATCTGTTTTACCCCAGAGTGAAAGTTATTATTAGAACTCTGTAAATACACAGTGAGTCAGGAAGATTGAGATTAGACGCGTGATTTGGAGTCTGAACATTGAGTCCTCACGCTGATGAGATTTTAAAAAATGTGAAGAAACAAATGCTCTACCTGATTTTTACGCTCTTTAAAAACGTGAAAATCAGTTTGCAGTTGTCCAGAGCGGAGTTTTGACTTGCCTTGATGGTAAAGATAACAAAAACTAGCAAGGCAACGCACACTTCCTGATGATCAAACCGTTATTAGATGAAGACCGTACACTGTGGACTTGTTTAATAATTAATAATCATCTGTATTGACATGGGGAAATTTGACTCTCAGGTGTTGGGTTATGCAAAAACGAAACAGACACGAGCTCAAAATGTCGTCTTCAGTCAGTTGAACGCGTTAAATAGATGAATTAATTACACTGCAAATCAACGCATTATAAAAAATTTACGTAATTAATTATGAGCGGCAATTCAATGCGCATTTTAAATTTGGCGTGCGGCGAGCGAATCGCTGCCAGGGCCTTTGAACGGTGAGTTTATTTATAAAAACGAAGACGGGACGATCGACAAGAACGCCGAGATTTGGAGCTTTTGTCAAAAAGAATTTTCCGATCACCGAAGCTGCTCCAGTCTGACGGATCAATTGAACGATAAACACGTCCGGACGAAGTTCCATCGTTACCGGTGATAGAGCGAGTGTGAGCGCACTTCAACAAACCAACGAACCAACGAACCACCAAACCAACGAACCAACAAACCACCGAACCACCAAACCAACGAACCACCAAACCAACGAACCACTGAACCACCAAACCACCGAACCAACGAACCACTGAACCACCGAACCAACAAACCACCAAATCAACGAACCAACGAACCACCGAACCACCAAACCAACGAACCACCAAACCAACGAACCACCGAACCAACAAACCACCAAATCAACGTACCAACGAACCACCGAACCAACAAACCACCCAACCACCAAAACAACAAACCAACAAACCACAAAACCACCAAACCAACAAACCACCAAACCACCAAACCACCAAACCAACAGACCACCAAACCAACAAACCACGCTCACAGAATTTGGGAAACAAATTAACAAAGTGACCGGAGAAAAACTGACAAACTCAATCGCAAACTGGGTTCTCTCTCTCTCTCTCACTCTTAAAATGCAGTTAATTACATTAATTAATTAAAAATCCTGTAATTAATTAGATTAGGGATACACATCTGTTATGGCCGATAACCGATATTAACCAATACCGATATTTATATTTTTAAAATTCTGACATAACATTTTATACAGACTGAAAATCATGCAAAATGAATTTTTGAATGTCTTCTTTTATTTTCAAAACATATTTTGACTCCATAAAACTTATTTTATTCCCAAAACCCCTGTGAGAAAGTTTAGATTAAAAAACACACCAGGATGATAAATCACCATGTGCCGTCCTCACCACACGTGACTGTGAGGCTCGACAGCCAGAGAACTAAGAAAAACTCCGTACACAAGGCGTTCTTTTCTTCTTTTATGGAGGTCTTATATATTTATGTAGTAACTGAAACATAGAACACAGAAGGCACATTACTGATGTCGTACACATGTGATGAACAAAATACGAGGAGCTTAAACAGTTAGCTCCGTGAAACCACAAGTTCAGGTCTTGTTCAAATGTAATATTTACATCAGCTTAATCAAAGTGTGAACATAAAATAGTCACAAAGGCAAAAGTTTGCTGAGGTTCTGGATAGGGGTGTGCAAAATAATCGTCATGACAACGCATCGCGATACTTTCACAATATACTGCATCGATTCTTGATGCCAAAAATCGATTATTATTCATTAATAATTTAATATAAATAAATAAATTATTAGTTTATTTTTTTATAAATCCTGTGCACTTTTTTCTGTGTGAAAGGGTATTGTTTGTTATGATGGTAACTACCTCCAAAATGGCAAATGTTTGAACATCATTTTTTGTTTTAGAAAAAATCCTCTGCACTTTTTTGTTATTGGTTTGGTTTATTTGTTTTTGTTATTTCTGTGAGTTCTGTATCTATTGAAGACACTACCCAGATACACAGCCACTGATATTTAAGTTATCCTCTTTTTTTTGGTACATTTTCACTGAAGTATGTCGAATATATTGCAATGCATCGCAATAATTCAAGTATCGTGATGCATCGTGATAGTATCGCATCGTGGCATATGAATCCTGACTTCTTTGCCAATACCCACCCCTAGTTCACACGTATAAAACGTATTGATCGTGAACACGAGCGTCTTCACGCTTCATCCGTATAAAACAGAGCGGACTTTAACACAGGGACGCTCACTCTTTACTCCAAACAGAACCATCCTTAAAGGTGAAGATTTCTCACTCTGATTTTACCGAACTCTTTTTAACAATTTACAAATATGAAATGAACTCATTTATCACCTTTAACTTATTGATCTTACGAAATATTGATGTGTTTTAACTAGGGATGGGGATTCGGTGAAGTTTTCTTCGTCGATCGTCGGGAGAATTAATGAGTAATAATGGGTTAATCGTTAACATATTTTGTATTAAAAAGACAACAACCATTCACTCATGTGTGTCGCTTTTACTATGTCTGTCGAGGCTGTGGGAACAGGCGCTTCTCCACGGGAAAGTAAATCTGCAAATCAACATGCGTAGAGGTGGATTAAAGCGAGGCCACACGCATCCTGCAGCCTCTGCTAGCGCGCTCGGAGTTTGCCACTTTGGGATCCGAGCTAACCGCTGCTAGCCCGCTGTCTCTGTCCTACCTCCTCCACACAACCCAGCCGTATCTGCAGCAATATTTTATTAAGTCGTGAAAACCTTTGCCCTCCACGGCACTGATGGGGAGCATGTCTGTTTCCATCATCTTCGCTATCAGTTCGGTGACCTTCTCTGCCCGTTGAGCACTGCAGCTCCTCCTGGTTTGTGCTAGAGCAGAGTCCAGGCTAGCCTGTGATAGAGATGATGACCAGACTTGGATGCGCGGTGTTCAAATGATAAATCATTTGTGTTGTCGATGAGGTATATTTGTATGCTGCATTGCAGTGCTTGCAGTGCGCTTGGTCATTTTCTAAATTAAAGTGGTCCCACACAACACTTCGCCGCGACCTCTTCATGTTTTGGCCATTGACCTACGGAAGCTCGCATATATCAACTGAGGCGACTGTTTTTGGGGTTTTTTTGGTTTTTTTTATCGGTTTGTCGACGAAAATGAACTTTCTCAGTGAAATTCTTAATGATCACTTATCGGTTAATCGATTAATTATGCCCATCCCTAGTTTTAACACAAACACATGACGCACCACGTCACTCTTAATCTGGTATTTATAGTACTGACAAATATCGGTCGTTAATATCGGCCCAGTTTTACACATGGGGCCGATATCGATATGTTAACATTTTGGCAATATCGGCCGATACCGATGTTAATGCCGATATATCATGTATCCCTAAATTAGATTAATTTTGTTTAATCGCCTGACAGCACTAGTGCATTGTGTAACTTTTCTGCTAGTGTCTTCCACCTTGTTTCTATGGATACGTCATTGCTCTGCCTGGAATGTTCCACAGTGTGACATTAAACAGCTCTACTTTACATTTATTCAATCACAGGTGATTTTAGAGCTCAAAAATCACTAGAAAAACAGACATTCTGACTGTGAGCGGGGTCTCCTCTCCACAGATCTGAGCTGTAACCTGGTCTGGTTTGGTGTCCATGAAGATAGAATGGTTTAATGCCATACTGCGAAACATTACAGACAAGGCAACAACAACATCTCCATGGAGAAAAGCGTTTGACGGACCCTCCGCCTGTGAAGTTGCACAATGATCCTTTAAAACGGCTTCTCCATACAGATGATTTTTGTCTTTCTTGTGTTTCAGCGGTGGCTCCCAGTGAGACGCCGGAGCGTTTGGACGAGGGACGCAGCAGGACCCAGGACTCCGAGCACAGAAGGAGATAAGCCCACACACCGGTCAGTACAAGCACACTTACAATTCAACAGAAATCCTCTAAACTTTCCTTAAAGAACACAGATGTACCTCAAAATGGACTTTTTGAGCCTTTAATATCCTTGTCCTCTTGTTAGAAACATACTTTGAGCGGTATGACCAAAACTTTATATCACCGTATTTTTCCAAATTAAATCGGTGTCACGGTATTTGACGATATATTTTTTTTCATGTACTAAGTGGTTCCATGTCTTTGGCGAAATGGACAGTAACAGCGTCGGTAATATCGTTCCACCGTTTGCTTTTCTTGTCGTAGGCGGTCCCCTTAGCAAACGCGTCTTTGAGTGACGTCTGAGTGGCGTTTTGTGTCGCGGCGCCGACTTGAACGTTCCCTGCAGACGTGGAAGAGGACGCAGATCTTAGTTTCGTGCGTTCTTCATATTCCAGGACGTGTTTGTGACGGAGGTGGTGAAGCAGATCGCTCGTGTCGCCTCCTGTGGCTACGACTTTAGCCCGACGACATTTACAGAATACGGTTGTTTAATCGGCGTCAGATTTTTTAAAGCCGAAGTTCTTCCACACGACTGACACGGCTCCTCTTTTCTTTTTCTAAACCAGGACTAAACTGGGATTAAACTAGGACTAAACCGGGACTAAATCTGGACTAAACCAGGATTAAAACCAAGACTAAACAGGACTAAACCGGGACTAAATCTGGACTAAACTGGGATTAAACCAGGATTAAAACCAAGACTAAACCAGGACTAAACCGGGTCTAAACCGGGACTAAACCAAGACTAAACTGGGATTAAACCAGGATTAAAACCAAGACTATACTAGGACTAAACTAAGACTAAACCAGGACTAAACCAGGACTAAACCAGGACTAAACCAGGACTAAACCAGGACTAAACCAGGACTAAACCAGGTCTAATCTAGGTCTAAACGGGACTAAACTAGGATTAAACCAGGACTAAACCAAGAGTAAAACCAGGACTAAACCAGGACTAAACCAGCACTATACCGGGACTAAACCGGGTCTAAACTGGGATTAAACCAGGATTAAAACCAAGACTAAACCAGGACTAAACTAAGACTAAACCAGGACTATACCAGGCAACGAAGACGCAACTGGGAGTCTTGCCAAACAAAGGACACTGATATATGGACCGATGTGACGTAAACGTGTACGCAACGTCAGCAGATTTGACCAGAGTTTTGCGTCTTGGGCAGTGTAGATGAAAACGCTACGGCGAAGCATATTCAAGTTTTCCACTTTGGAAAGCGGTTTCAGCTTTTTGCGTTTTTAAGCCCCGAAAACGCCGTCACCGTCTAAACGAAAGGCACTTCCGAGAAAATATTTTGTTTTTACCCGTAAATGTTCTCATGTAAACAGGCCCTTAATGATTTAAAGATCCCATGACATGGTACTTCTTGATGCTTTTATATGGTAGTGCCCTAATACTGTAAATGAATCCTTCAAAAATCAAAATCAAGCCTCAGTGCATGAGAAAGCCTCATGAAGACAGTCAGTCATAAATATGTCTCTGAAACACTTTATTCTGGGTGTTGTTGCTTGAATGCAAATGAGGAGGACAGAGACAGGCCAGTGCAGCGGGTGGGGGTGTGGCCAAATACGCCGCTATTTTCAGGATTAGCGGTGCGATGTGCGCTGTCACCCACTTCTGTGTTTTAAGCGCGAAGGAAGATATGAGACGCTTTCCATTAAAAAAAAAAAAACACATTTCCACAGAAAATTAAATGAAACCACTGCTGTTTCAGAGGTTCGGAGGCTCGGATAAAGGACATCCGAGCCTGGAAACACTCTCACGTGTCTCCAGGCAAATTTAAAAAAACAAAACGCATCTCGCATTTTGTAGCTCGTTTGCGGAGACGGTGGGAAGACATCCAGACAGGGGGTGGAAACCTTTCCACGAGTGTGACGTCAGAAATTTCCCTTGTTCAAACGCGGAAAAGGATCGCAAATGCTCAGTTTAGACATTTCGCAACTTTTAGCCATTAATCAGATTAAATATGATTAATGCCATACTGTGGAACACTGGAGGCAGAACCCAGGAAAGTTCCATAGTGCTTCTTTAACAGCGCTGATCATACAGAACATTTCATGACAAAACTGCGGTCATAATGCAGTGCGGTAATAAAGTTCCAGAAGCTCCTGGCGTCGGTTAAACGGACTCTGTGACCCCGGGACACAGACGTGTCTTTAGTTTGTGAGACGCAGATTTACTGAGATATTTCCTCCTTCTGTGACTCCGAGGGGCCACAAAGTACAGACAGAGGCCCCTGAGAGGGGAGGAGAGGAGGACAGAGGAGGACAGAGGAGGAGAGGAGGAGAGGAGGACAGAGGAGAGAGGAGGAGAGAGGAGGACAGAGGAGGCCGGAGGAGGAGAGGAGGACAGAGGAGGAGAGGAGGACAGAGGAGGAGAGGGGGACAGAGGAGGACAGAGGAGGAGAGGGGGACAGAGGAGGACAGAGGAGGAGAGGGGGACAGAGGAGGAGAGGAGGACAGAGGAGGAGAGGAGGACAGAGGAGGAGAGGAGGACAGAGGAGAGGAGGACAGAGGAGGAGAGGAGGACAGAGGAGGAGAGAGGAGGACAGAGGAGGAGAGAGGAGGACAGAGGAGAGAGGAGGACAGAGGAGGAGAGGAGGACAGAGGAGGAGAGGAGAACAGAGGAGGAGAGGAGGACAGAGGAGGAGAGGGGGACAGAGGAGGAGAGGAGGACAGAGGAGGAGAGGGGGACAGAGGAGGACAGAGGAGGAGAGGAGGAGAGGGACAGAGGAGGAGAGGAGGACAGAGGAGGAGAGGGGGACAGAGGAGGAGAGGAGGACAGAGGAGGAGAGGAGGACAGAGGAGGAGAGGAGGACAGAGGAGGAGAGGAGGAGAGGGGGACAGAGGAGGAGAGGAGGACAGAGGAGGACAGAGGAGAGAGGAGGACAGAGGAGGAGAGGAGGACAGAGGAGGAGAGGAGGACAGAGGAGGAGAGGAGGACAGAGGAGGACAGAGGAGGAGAGGAGGAGAGGAGGACAGAGGAGGAGAGGAGGACAGAGGAGGAGAGAGGAGGACAGAGGAGGAGAGGAGGACAGAGGAGGAGAGAGGAGGACAGAGGAGGAGAGGAGGACAGAGGAGGAGAGGAGGACAGAGGAGGAGAGGAGAACAGAGGAGGAGAGGAGGACAGAGGTGGAGAGGAGGAGAGGAGGACAGAGGAGGAGAGGAGGAGAGGAGGACAGAGGAGGAGAGGAGGACAGAGGAGGAGAGGAGAACAGAGGAGGAGAGGAGGACAGAGGTGGAGAGGAGGAGAGGAGGACAGAGGAGGAGAGGGGGACAGAGGAGGAGAGGGGGACAGAGGAGGAGAGGGGGACAGAGGAGGAGAGGAGGACAGAGGAGGAGAGGAGGACAGAGGTGGAGAGGAGGACAGAGGAGGAGAGGAGGACAGAGGAGGAGAGGAGGACAGAGGAGGAGAGGAGGACAGAGGTGGAGAGGAGGAGAGGAGGACAGAGGAGGAGAGGAGGACAGAGGAGGAGAGGAGGACAGAGGTGGAGAGGAGGAGAGGAGGACAGAGGAGGAGAGGGGGACAGAGGAGGAGAGGGGGACAGAGGAGGAGAGGGGGACAGAGGAGGAGAGGAGGACAGAGGAGGAGAGGAGGACAGAGGTGGAGAGGAGGAGAGGGGGACAGAGGAGGAGAGGGGGACAGAGGAGGAGAGGGGGACAGAGGAGGAGAGGAGGAGAGGAGGACAGAGGAGGAGAGAGGAGGACAGAGGAGGACAGAGGAGGACAGAGGAGGAGAGGAGGACAGAGGAGGGACAGTGGGACAGAGGAGGGACAGTGGGACAGAGGAGGGACAGTGGGACAGAGGAGGACAGTTGGACAGAGGAGGGACAGTTGGACAGAGGAGGGACAGTGGGACAGAGGAGGGACAGTTGGACAGAGGAGGGACAGTTGTACAGAGGAGGGACAGTGGGACAGAGGAGGGACAGTGGGACAGAGGAGGACAGTTGGACAGAGGAGGGACAGTTGGACAGAGGAGGACAGTTGGACAGAGGAGGGACAGTTGGACAGAGGAGGGACAGTTGTACAGAGGAGGGACAGTTGTACAGAGGAGGGACAGTGGGACAGAGGAGGACAGTTGGACAGAGGAGGGACAGTTGGACAGAGGAGGGACAGTTGTACAGAGGAGGGACAGTGGGACAGAGGAGGACAGTTGGACAGAGGAGGGACAGTTGGACAGAGGAGGACAGAGGAGGACAGAAGAGGACAGAGGAGGAGAGGAGGAGAGGGGGACAGAGGAGGACAGAGGAGGACAGAGGAGGACAGAGGAGGGACAGTTGGACAGAGGAGGACAGTTGTACAGAGGAGGACAGAGGAGGAGAGGGGCGGCAGTAGCTCAGTTGGTCGAGTGTTTGTCCACTGATCCAAAGGTAGAAACATCAGTGGTGGAGCAGGTATGATTCCAGCTCCCACAGATGAATGCTGCTGTTGTGTCCTTGGGCAGGACACTCGCCCCCAGTGTCTGTGTACACCGGTGTGTGAATGTGTGAGTGGTTCCTCGTTGTGAAGGCCTTGAAGGTGGAAAAGCGCTGGATAAAGATTTACCTCGGAGCAGAGGATTCTCCGTGGACACTTCTTGGTGCTGTAAAACTCTGGGTAATGGAAAAGTTGAGCGGCTCAGTCCTGGTTGTGATTTTCCTGGCAGAATCCCCGTGAGCCGGGATGATATTTGTGCAGTCAGCCCTAAGTCTGGATGTTGTGGTTTGTGACTCATCTTTTAGCTTTTTGCTCTTTAAACACGGACACAGCTGCACCTCCTGCAGGATAACGCTCCACACTCCCTCCGAACTCCCTCCGAACTCCCTCCACACTCCCTCCGAACTCCCTCCACACGCCCTCCCAACTCCCTCCACACTCCCTCCACACTCCCTCCGAACTCCCTCCACACTCCCTCCGAACTCCCTCCGAACTCCCTGCGAACTCCCTCCACACTCCCTCCGAACTCCCTGCGAACTCCCTCCACACTCCCTCCGAACTCCGAACTCCCTCCACACTCCCTCCGAACTCCGAACTCCCTCCACACTCCCTCCGAACTCCCTCCGAACTCCCTCCGAACTCCCTCCGAACTCCGAACTCCCTCCACACTCCCTCCACACTCCCTCCGAACTCCCTCCGAACTCCCTCCGAACTCCCTCCACACTTCCTCCACACTCCCTCCGAACTCCCTCCGACCTCCCTCCGAACTCCCTCCACACTCCCTCCGCCCTCCCTCCGAACTCCCTCCGAACTCCCTCCACACTCCCTCCACACTCCCTCCACACTCCCTCCACACTCCCTCCACACTCCCGCCCCCCTCCCTCCGAACTCCCTCCCAACTTCCTCCACACTCCCTCCACACTCCCTCCACACTCCCTCCACACTCCCTCCACACTCCCTCCGAACTCCCTCCACACTCCCTCCACACTCCCTCCGCCCTCCCTCCACCCTCCCGTGGGAATGTGCACGTGTTGGGGTGATGATAATTGCACAGAACCTCTTCACGTCCTCGTTTTATTACAGTAGAATTACACACAGCGGACCACAGGTTTTATTTAGACTCCTGCCCCGGTGTCCTTGAGTAAACAGAGGAGTTCAGTGAGGAAAAGGAGGAGGAGAGGAGGAGAGGAGGAGAGGAGGTACAGAGGCGGTACAGAGGAGGAGGAGAGGAGGTACAGAGGAGGAGGAGAGGAGGTACAGAGGAGGGAGAGAGGAGGTACAGAGGAGGTACAGAGGAGGTACAGAGGAGGTACAGAGGAGGTACAGAGGGGGTACAGAGGAGGTACAGAGGAGGTACAGAGGAGGAACAGAGGAGGTACAGAGGAGGTACAGAGGAGGTACAGAGGAGGAGGTACAGAGGAGGTACAGAGGAGGAGGTACAGAGGAGGTACAGAGGAGGGGGAGAGGAGGTACAGAGGAGGTACAGAGGAGGTACAGAGGAGGGGGAGAGGAGGTACAGAGTAGAGGTAAGATCGGGCCTAAAAAATCCAGCCCGACCCGACTCGGCCCGCGGGTATTAAAGCCCGACCCGGCCCGAGCCCGACCAATTAACTTGATTTGCAGGCCCGAGCCCGAAGCAAACCCGAAATTTCATATTTTATTTGTGAGGGGCGTTTTTTTGAAACAAATGATAATATAGATGTTTGACGATCATCAATTTTGCTAGTACAGCTGTTTAAATGCCTGCTCAGCGTCGAATGTTCCCCCTAATGTTTTATGTGTCTGAGCAAACACACTAACTCCCTGAGCGCTCCTTGGAACCCTGTGCGCGACACCCGACATGCACCCCCCCCCGCGCTACACGCGGAAAGAGCTGCGCGTGCTCGCGGCTTCCGCGTGCTCGTGGCTTACACCGGTAGAAGTTTAATACGAGACACATACTTTTGTTTCTGAATACTGGACGATTCCCCCGTATTCAGATGACCCCGCGGCTGAAAAAAAAGCGGAACTCTTTCATCCCTGCGCTGCATAAGGTTTTCTTGTGCGCTGAGAATGTGTGAGCAGTGCGCAACTGCACAGGCGCGCAGCTTAGAGGGAACGTCGAGGTGCCAGTCTTTTTGCTCTCGTATGAAAGCAAAGCGCCACATTGACTACATTCAGCGAAGCCAACGCAAGTTTCTGTAGCATTTTCAACAATCAATTTGAAGCTTTTCCACACCTCACTCTTACCGGTGCGTGTTTGTCTTTTCAGTTCTCCTGTCTTTAGTTTATCCTTCACTTCTTGCTCCTCCATATTGGGGATACCAGGTCAAAATAGATGCGGACTTGCGGAGGGGAAGATTATTAAGAGCGGCTCCTGTTTAATAGTTAAATAGCAATTACCTTACAGCGCCTTCTCTGTTTTATCCAAATTATTTATTTTAAAACAAGTATTCCTTAGTTTAGTATCCACACATCGTTTTATTATACATTTTTATAAACATATATATATATTTTTTTTAAAAGTCAGCGAGAGAGAAGCCCGAGCCCGAGCCCGACCCGAAGCAATGATTGACATTTTAGGCCCGAACCCGACCCGAAATTCGGGTCGGGTCTGGTCGGGCTCGGGCTCGGGCTTAAGATCTTACCTCTAGTACAGAGGGGGTACAGAGGAGGTACAGAGGAGGTACAGAGGAGGAACAGAGGAGGTACAGAGGAGGAACAGAGGAGGTACAGAGGAGGAACAGAGGAGGTACAGAGGAGGAACAGAGGAGGTACAGAGGAGGTACAGAGGAGGAGGTACAGAGGAGGTACAGAGGAGGAGGTACAGAGGAGGTACAGAGGAGGAACAGAGGAGGTACAGAGGAGGAACAGAGGAGGAACAGAGGAGGTACAGAGGAGGTACAGAGGAGGAGGTACAGAGGAGGTACAGAGGAGGTACAGAGGAGGTACAGAAGAGGTACAGAGGAGGAACAGAGGAGGGAGAGAGGAGGGGGAGAGGAGGGGGAGAGGAGGGAGAGAGGAGGGAGAGAGGAGGTACAGAGGAGGTAGAGAGGAGGGGGAGAGGAGGTACAGAGGAGGTACAGAGGAGGTACAAAGGAGGTACAGAGGAGGTACAGAGGAGGTGCAGAGGAGGTACAGAGGAGGTACAGAGGAGGTACAGAGTCCTCTTTTGTTTAGTTTGAGGAAATCCTTCTTTTAAAAGTGGATCCTGGATAATTAAAGGTTTTATAAGAACAGTTACAGTTAGAACACTTCACACAGACAAGAACAGCCAAACAGGAAGTGAGCAACAACTACTAATGAACTACTACTAATGAACTACTACTAATACTACTACAAATACTACTACTACTACTACTAGTACTTGTACTTCGTTATACTTCACCTCTCGATGTTTCTGTGCAGTTGTAGTACTTGTACTTCGTTATACTTCGCCTCTCGTCGTTCCCGTGCAGTTGCCGGGCCTGTGATGTCATAGTGGTTCTCTCTCCTGATTGGCTGTTCCTCTCTTCTCTCTTTCAGGTGCAGTTCTGAGCGGCGGAGGAGAGGGAGTCCGTTCTTTTGTGCCTTATTCAGAAACATCCTCCACTTTGCACCGGACACTTCCAAATATTTACAATATTTACAATTTAACACATTTACACAGGTCCAGTAACGGTCTACTTTTTCCAGACTGTTTTAAAAACTAGATTCACATTTTGGAGCGCGTAATCTAAAGGTCAAAATATATTTCCCTATTGACAATTTCCTTTTGTTGTTGTTGTTCTATTTTTAGAAATCAGAAATCAAAATCTGCATTTGAAACTAGCTGTTTTTTTGTTTGTTTGTTTTTTTAGAAAAGTTGCGTCAAAGTTGGCTACAGAACTTAAAAATTGTACGTTTTTGTTGTGAAATTATTTATGAAAAGAATTATATTTTTAACTTTCTTTTTTCATTTTTAAACTTTCATGTTTTTTTTTTATTACGTTTAAATTCTGAAACAATTTCACATCCAGTTCAGATACATAGGTCAAATTTAAGATACACACAAGACTAGATTGTTTAATATTTAAGAGGTTTAAAAAAAAAAAAAAATTGGAAACTTGCATAATTATATTTCTTTAAAATTTGTTGCATTTTCTTTTTAATTTTTGCAATATTTCCCGTTAAATTAGCCTGTAGAAAAAATAGTGGGCGTTCCCGTGGGCGTTCCCGTGGGCGTTCCCGTGGGCCATGTAAAGTGCAGATTTCGCGTCGGTCTCTCTCTCTCCTCTTCAGTCTTCATGTTTTGGGGGCCCCCCGGTGCCCCCGCCCTCGCTGGACCCCCCCGCCTGCACCACGGCTGCTCCGCCCGCTCACCTGGTTGCCATGCCCACGGAGACTCTGGCCCCGCCCTCTCTGGCAGATAACAAGGCTCCAGGCCCCGCCCCACCGTTCGGCGCCTCGGTGCCGCTGCGGATTCTCAACAAAGGGCCCGACTACTTCAGGAGAACGGTACGAAGGCGGGGTTATGCCAAATGTACTACCGTGTTCATGTTGTTTCCTCATCTAAACATGCCTTTTTAGAACTTTTAGAACTCGTGCTGTCAGGCGATTAAAAAAATGAATGGAAGCGTTTGTCACTCACTGTGTTCTCCAAATCCGAACCCGTTACTCGGCGTTTGCGCGTAAATGAGATAAATGGAGTCAGGTCTGGACTGGGACAAAAAAATGGCCCTGGCATTTTTGGCTTAGACCGGCCCCTCATAATTAGTCCTGGTTTAGTCCTGGTTCAGACCTGATTTAGACCTGATTAGTCCTGGTTCAGACCTGATTTAGTCCTGATTTAGACCTGATTAGTCCTGGTTTAGTCCTGGTTCAGTCCTGATTTAGTCCTGGTTTAGTCCTGGTTCAGACCTGATTTAGTCCTGATTTAGACCTGATTAGTCCTGGTTTTGTCCTGGTTCAGACCTGATTTAGTCCTAGTTTTGTCCTGTTTCAGACCTGATTTAGTCCTGGTTCAGTCCTAAATTGTGGGCCGGTCTCCAAGTAAAAAAAAAAAAAAGAAGGGCATCGGCCCCTAGGATTGTTGGCCCACCGGGAAAATGCCCGGTATGCCCGATTACCAGTCCAGGCCTGAATGGAGTTTTAGGCAGCTGACTTACCAAAAGTGTGATTCTGATTGGCTTGCAGAGCGTTCTCCTTCGTTTTCAGAGGCGAATTCGCCGTTTGCGTGTAAAAGAAGGGTACAAACGAAGGGAAATGTCCAGTGTAAGTGTAAACGGGGCCTTATTTTGGAAAACGAAGGGAGAGAAATATTTGTTTCTCAACATGCTGTGTTGTACCTGATTTTAACCGTCTTAAAAATGTGAAAAACAGAACTACCGGTAATCCATTTTCATTTTTATTCATTATTTTCCTGTTGTGTTTTACCTTTATAGTAACATAATAGTAACATCAACTAGCATGCTAACAGCACTCTTTCTGGTTTATGGATGATTAAACTCTTTATAATTGTATGTTTCGTGATGAATACGGTTTATTATTGGACCATTGTGTAACTTTTGCGGTGCTTTTTTTCCGTTGAGATGGTATTGGTATTTGTCTGGAATGTTTCACAGTATGGCTTTAAACCTTTCTATCATACACTGCGGTCACATGGTAGGATTGGATTGGATTCCTCCAAATCCGATCCCGTTATTCGGCAGGTGGTCTGTCCTTAGATCCAAGTGCACATGAAGCACGTGTAATCGGATAATGGTCAGCGTCCTGGCCGGCTCCGCTACGCTGTGTGGCGCTGTCGTCCAACTACTTCAATAAAAACACAACAAACTATGTGGCGGTTACAAAGACGGCGCTCGAGGAGTTTGAGCAGCATTGGTGTACGTGTTGTGCATTCTTTCTTCGCAGCCATGATTTCGTCTGACTTTTCCAGCAACAGTCGCTACTTATGTTAAGTTCATATGTCTAGCATTCTACAGGATGCGTGAACAGTCCCTCAGTCGTCCAGGTAGAATCCATGATCAAAGGAGAAGTTCAATTTGTCAACTGGACAAAGTTTGTTTGGTTGAAAACGTTTCGCCGCTCATCCGAGAGGCTTCGTCAGCTCTGGCCCTCATGCTGGTTCGACCCTGTTTATATCTAGCTGCAAGGGAGGAGCTAGCTTCCCTGAACACAGCTAGCTCCTCCCTTGCAGCTAGATATAAACAGGGTCGAACCAGCATGAGGGCCAGAGCTGACGAAGCCTCTCGGATGAGCGGCGAAACGTTTTCAACCAAACAAACTTTGTCCAGTTGACAAATTGAACTTCTCCTTTGATCATTCTACAGGATATATATTTGGCAACAGATGATGATGACCAATAAGCGTTATAGCTGTATTTTAAGTATTCTCAGAGTTATTTGACATCAAAATTGGTCTCGGGTGCAGAAATGTAATTTTTCAACAACTTTTTTACAAATTTAAATTTAGGTTTATTCAGCTGCTCCATTTTCCAAACGTTTTAGATAAGGGTAATAAATATACAGAGAGTTGTCATGATGATCAACTAGTAAGGTTAGTGTACCGTCTGTAGTTATTGAGTTATTTGGCATCAAAGTTGGTCCCAAATGCTGAAATGTCAGTTTTTCGTAAGCTTTTTTGCATTTTAAAGTTGCATTTATTCTGCAGCTGTTAATTTCACATATCTTTAATTTAGGATACTGCATATTTGTGAACTTTTAATGACAATTAACAAACATGAGTACTTTATTTACATTACTTTTTTAGTTATTATTCCTCAAAGTTGGTTGCAGATGCTAAAATGTCAATTTTTAAGCACCTTTTGTCAGCTTTAACATAATGGATCTCAATAACTGCAGGGAATAGCAGCATTGGTGTACGTGTTGTGCATTCTTTCTTTGCGGCCATGATTTCGTCTGACTTTTCCGGCAACAGTCGCTACTTATGACGGCGTCGGCGCCTCCTGCCATTTCCGGGTGAAATCCCTGGCGAAAATTCCTGCGCATGCGCAGTACGCCGATCCAATCCGATATCGTGCAAAAGGCGGCACCGAGCGGATTACTATCGGCCTAAGCCAGGGGTTCCAATCGGATTCGGGAAACCAATCCCTATACGATCCTTAGCCTGTGCACATGAATCCGACACGATCCCAATCCGTTTGCAGTCGGATTACACTCGTCCATGTGACCGCAGTGATAATGGAGACCAAACCAGACCAAGTTAGAGGTCAGATCTGTGGAGAGGCGACCCCGCTCACAGTCAGAATGTCTGTTTTTGTATTTTTGAGCTCTAAAACCACCTGGGATTGAATAAATGTAAAGTAGAGCTGTTTAATGTCACACTGCGGAACATTCCAGGCAAAGAAATGACGTATCCATAGAAACAAGCTGGTGACACAGTGCGCCTTAACTGTGTTGTAATAATTTGTTTCCAGGTGGAGCCGAACCCGAAGCGCCTGAGTGCGGTGGAGCGTCTGGAGGCGGACAAAGCCAAGTATGTCAAGAGCCAGGAGGTCATCAACGCCAAACAGGAGCCCATCAAACCGCCGGTGCTGGCCAAGCCCACGGCGGCACTCCTGTCTCGCAGAGAGAGGGGGGGTCCAGGAGGGGGCGCCGGGGGAGCTCTGCCCTTCAAAGCCTCCAACAACAACTCCAAACCCGAGCACTGCGCCAAAGGAGGAACCAAACGGGACAACCTCAACCTGGAGATCCTCAAGAACCTGCTGAACTCCGGGCCCGGGGCGGAGGGCTTCGGGGGAGGAGCCAAGAGCGCCGTGCTGAGGTCGTCAGGGGGAATGGCACGCAGCTGGACCCCGTCTGGGTAAGGGGCAGGGCTTGTGTGTTTTAACGTGGTAATATGTAGAGCTGGGCGGTATGACCAAAAATGTATATCACTGTATTTTTCAAAATTATGATAAAAGAAGAAATTCAATTTGTCAACTGGACAAAGTTTGTTTGGTCGAAAACGTTTCGCCGCTCATCCGAGAGGCTTCGTCAGTTCTGGTTAGAGTGCTGGTTAGACACTGCTTATATCTCGCTGCAGTGTCTAACCAGCACTAGAACCAGAACTGACGAAGCCTCTCGGATGAGCGGCGAAACGTTTCCGACCAAACGAACTTTGTCCAGTTGACTAATTGAATTTCTTCTTTTATTTATTTTTTACGGTATTTTTTTCATGTACTAAGTGGTTCCATGTCTTTGGCGAAATGGACAGTAACAGCGTTGGTAATATCGTTCCACCGTTTGCTTTTCTTGTCCCTTAGCGAACGCGTCTTTGGTTGACGTCTGAGCGGCGTTTTGTGTCGCGGCGCCGACTTGAACGTTCCCTGCAGACGTGGAAGAGGATGCAGATCTTAGTTTCGTGCGTTCTTCATATTCCAGGACGTGTTTGTGACGGAGGTGGTGAAGCAGATCGCTCGTGTTGCCTCCTGCGGCTACGACTTTAGCCCGACGACATTTACAGAATACGGTTGTTTGATCGGCGTCAGATTTTTTAAAGCCGAAGTTCTTCCGCACGACTGACACGGCTCCTCTTTTCGGTACAAGTTCCTCTGTGTCTGTAACATTTTCTCCGTCCATGTTGTACGTGTACCGCCCAGCTCTAGTGTGTACGACATGAAAGACGCTGTACCTGATTTTTACCTTCTTAAAAACATGAAAAATAGAAGTTCATTTTAAACATTTCGCAGTGGTCTAAAGTTATTCCTCATTTACCTTGTACACTCAGAGCGTCTGTACTTGTGTATTTATTTTTAATGTATAGAAAATGGGTCCAGAGTAGTTTTCAGGGTGAGCAGTGGACTTCCTTTGTGCCCTAAATGTTTTTTAATCATGAAAAAGTCTCAGTTATGTGACAAATCAGTGATTAAATACATTTGTTTCTTAAAATCGGATTCACAGTTCATTAAAAATTAGGAATAATTTTTAAAAATTCCTCTTTTTTACTCTGCTCTTTTGCCACTCCCTATCTTTTTTCCTTCTCTCTCTCTTCCTCTCTCTCGCACTTTGCCCTTCTCTTCCTCTCTCCCCCCCCCCTCTCTCTCTCCTCCTCCACCTCTTCCTCTCTTTCTTTTCCCTCCCTGTCTTTTCCTTCTCGCCCTATCTCTCCACCTCTCCCTTTCCCCTGCTCTCTCTTCTCCTCCTCCCCTCTCTCTCTCCTCCTCTTTCTCTCTTCCTTTCTCTTCTCTCTCTCCTCTCTCTCTTTCCCCCTCTGTCTGTCTCTCTCTCTCTCTTCTCCCCCTCTTTCTCTCTTTCTCTCCCTCTCTCTCTCGCTCTTCTCTCTCTCTCTTTCCCCCTCTGTCTGTCTATCTTCTCTCTCTCTCCCCCTCTGTCTCTCTCTCTCCCCCTCTCTTTTCGCCTCCCCTCTCTCTCTCTCTCCCCCCCCTCTCTGTCTCTCTCTTCTCCTCCCCCTCTTTCTCTGTCTTCTCCCTGTCCCTCTCTGTCTCTCTCCCTCTCTCTCTCTCTTCTCATCCCCCTCTCTCTCTTCTCCTCACTCTCTGTCTCTCGGTCTTCTCTTCCTCTCTTCCCCCTCTCTCTTCTCCCCCCTCTTTCTTTCTCTTCTCCCTCTCTATCTGTCTCTCTCTCTTCTCCCCTCTCTCTCTCTCCTCCTCCTTCTCTGTCTCTCGGTCTTCTCTTCCTCTCTTCCCTCTCTCTCTTCTCCCCCTCTTTCTTTCTCTTCTCCCTCTCTATCTGTCTCTCTCCCACCTCTCTCTCTCTTTCTCCCTCCTCTCTCTCTCTCTCTTCTCCTCCTTCTCTGTCTCTCTGTCTTCTTCCTCTCTTCCCTCTCTCTCTCTCTCCCTCTCTCTCTTCTTCTCCCTCTCTCTCTCCCTCTTCCTCCCTCTCTCTCTCCCCCTCTCTCTTCTTCTCCCTCTCTGTCTCTCTCTCCGCCCTCTCTCTCTCTCTCTCTCTCTCTTCTTCTCCCCCTCTCTCTTATTCCTCCACCCCCCCCCCCTCCCCCCTCTCCCCTCTCTCCACAGGGTGCCGTTGACCTACAGATCGACCATGACCCTGAACGAGCCGGCGTCCGACTCCGCTCCGAGCCCGGGCACCTCTCACTCCCTGCGCTCCTTCTCCCACTCGCTCAAAGTTCTGCCCATCACCAGCAGTGGGCGCTGTAGCCCTCAGCTGGGCGCCAACCTGAACCTGAGCCGCCGCCGCGCCGACTCCACCGTCCCCGAACGCTCCTGCTCGCCTCTTCCTCCTCTCCTCACCTCGCACTCTTCCTCCGATCTGCTCAGACTTTGCAATGGGAAACCTCTTCGCGCCGCTCGCTCCAGTAGCTCGTCGGCACCCCCTATCCCGCCAAAACCCAACCCGGCGTCGCTCCCTCCGCCCGCCCTCTCCCTCTCTTTACCTCCTCCACGCCCCGTGCAGTCCCCTTCGCCGTACGACAACACCACCCCTCAGTCCCTCCCCTGCGATCTGCCCGATTCCTCAAACGCCGACGGCAACAACGAATCTTCGGTCACACGGCGCTCATCGCTACATCGCTCGAAATCGGATTTATCAGACCGCTACGCACGAGCCGGCGCCGACGTGGAACGCTTTTTCAACTACTGCGGCCTGGACCCCGAAGAGCTGGAGTCGGTCGGTCCGGAGAACTTTGCCCGGGCGAATTCCGATATCGTTTCGCTGAATTTCAAATCGGCGTCCATGATTTCGTCCGATTGCGAACAGTCGAGGAGGTCTTCGAACGACGGGCTCTCGGACGCGGACGACGAAGAGGAGGAGGAGGCCGGAGAAAGGGTTCCGTACGGGATTTCGGCGGTAGAACGGAACGCGAGAGTCATCAAATGGTTGTATAGCATCAAGCAAGCGAAGGAGAGCCAAAAAGTGTCGCACGTTTGAAAGACGATTATGCAAGGCCGGAGGCCTGGGACGATTTCGAAGTTGCACAAGTAGGAATGGAAGGAGAAAGACTGCTGACCGATCAAAAACTATGAAACACGAGATGGAAAAAAAGCTGAAGAACAAAATTTTAAGAGAAAATTTCAAGTTTGGGCGAAAGTAAAATGTGAAATGAAACCTTTCGCCGAATCGTTTTGGACGATTGAACTCGACTATAAAGAACAAGAGTCAAATGCACTATGATTGTTACATAGTTTGTCTCTTCAAAACATGATTCAAACCAGAGATGTGTTCAACGACTGGATGGAAGCTCGGTATTTTCAAATCAAAACATCCACCCAAAATTTTGGTCTCTGCTTTGTCGAGAACCAGCACTGAAGGAACCGAATATTACAATTAAAGGTGGATTTTGTAACTCCATGGAGATATTACCTGGAATATTCCACAGTACGTCATTACACTTGTTTAGGGACAAGAGGGGAGTCCACTCGCAGTAAGAATACACGTTTTTAAGGTAAACGGAGAAATTTAATTTGTCAACTGGACAAAGTTTATTTGGTCGAAGACATTTCGCAGCTCACCCAAGCTACTTCGTCAGTTCTTGAACTGGACAAAGTTTATTTGGTCGAAGACGTTTCGCAGCTCATCCAAGCTACTTCGTCAGTTCTTGAACTGGACAAAGTTTATTTGGTCGAAGACGTTTCGTAGCTCACCCAAGCTACTTCGTCAGTTCTTGAACTGGACAAAGTTTATTTGGTCGAACACGTTTCGTAGCTCATCCAAGCTACTTCGTCAGTTCTTGAACTGGACAAAGTTTATTTGGTCGAAGACGTTTCGTAGCTCATCCAAGCTACTTCGTCAGTTCTTGGATGAGCTCCGAAACGTCTTCGACCAAATAAACTTTGTCCAGGTGACAAATTAAATTTCTCCTTCTACCTTGGATTCTACCTGGACAACTGAGGGATTCTTCACACACCTTAAGTACACGTTTTTAAGTAAATAAAAACCTTGATTGTTGAGTAAATGCAAGATATAAATGTTTAATGCCACACCTGGACATTCTAGGCAAAACTACAACATCTCCATGGAAACAAGGAGATGTCGGACCCTTCAACCTGAAAAGCATTGTGTAACTTTTCTGGTGGAGGCTCCGTTAAACGCTTTTCTTCATGGAGATGTTATTGCTTGGTCTGGAATGTTTCACAGTGTGGCATTAAACCTGTTTATCTTCATGGAGACCAAACCAGACCAAGTTACAGGTCAGATCTGTGGAGAGGCGAGCCCACACACAGTCAGAATGTTTGATTTTTCACACTGTGGAACATTCCAGGCCATAGAAACGAGAAGGTGACGGGCCAACCAACCTAAAATTTGAACAATTTGACAAAATTTGACAGTGAAATACTGGAAAGTGTTTTGAAATGTGTCAGTTTGGATTTTTATTCAAGCCATTAACCAGTTTAATGGCGTGACTAAATATCGAAGATTTGAGGAGAAAGAAATGAGTCCACAGAGCAGTGCAATATTTGGACTAAAGCAGAGGTACAGTCCCTTTAAGATTAAAATTTTGTATTTGTTCAAAAATATCAACAAAGCTGCTAATCAAACTGCTAATCGCGGAGACGAGACTGTTTCTCCATCCAGTTGTTGTAACACATCTGTGGACCGGGCCTTTAAAACAGCGGACACTTTGACTTTTTAAAATGTTAGAACTGAGTGACGATATACAGTATACGATTTCACTTTAGGTTTTCCTCGTTTTTTCTTATCAGTATTGTCAAAAGTGTTTCGTGAACGTGCGTTTGAACTGGAGACGGGTGTGGGATTTATTACATAGTATAAAATGCCAAATTGGTCAACAAAACAATTACATTTCTAAGTTACACATTCTTACTTTTATACACTTTTGGGCAGAGTTCGATTTAAAGGGCCCATATTACACTGTTTTCTGATCTGTTCTAATGTCGTTTCCTCATCACAAACACACCTGGAGTTGTGGTTTTTTTTTTTTACGGCTGTCAGTTAATTAGATTAATTAATTACACTGCAATTAATTATGAGCGGCAATTCAATGCTCGCATTTTAAATTTGGCGGGCGGCGAGGAAATCGCTGCCAGGGCCTTTGAACGGCGAGTTTATTTATAAAAAGAACGAAGACGAGACGATCGACAAGAACGCCGTGATTTGGAGCTTTTGTCCAAAAAAAAATTCCGATCACCGAAGCTGTTGGTGATCGGCAGGTTCCATCGTTACCGGTGATGGTGCGCACTTAACCAAACCACCAAACCATGCTTGCAGAATTGGGGAAACGATTGAGCAAAGCGACCGCAGAAAAACTTGACAAACTCAATCGCAAAGTGGGTTCGCTCGATCGCTCACAATCTCTCACTCACACTCTTAAAATGCGATTAATTAGATTAATTAATTACAAATCCTGTAATTAATTAGATTAATTTTAGGGCTGTCAGTTTAAAGTGTTAATTAATTTGTTTAATTTGTTTTATGTCTAGGACTGCAGATGGAAATTAGCACTGTGCTAAATCCGGCATAGTTACGTCGGTTCGTGTGATCTTATACAAATTGTTCGTATGCATTGTCCCTTCCAAATAAACGAAGGAAAAAAAAAAAAAAAAAAAGATTAATTAATTGCGAGCAAATCACCTCCAGGGCCTTTAAACGGCGAGTTTGTTTATAAAAAGAACGAAGACGGGACGATCAACAAGAACGCCGTGATTTGAAGCTTTTGTCAAAAAGAATTTTCCGATCGCCGAAGCTGCTCCAGCCTGACGGATCAATTGAACGATAAACACGTCCGGACAAGTTCCATCGTTAACGGTGATAGAGCGAGCGTGAGCGCACTTCACCAAACCAACAAACCAACAAACCAACAAACCACCAAACCAACAAACCAACAAACCACCAAACCAACAAACCAACAAACCAACAAACCACCAAACCAACAAACCAACAAAACTCGCTCGCACAATTTAGGAAACGATTGAGCAAAGTGACCACATGAAAACTGACAAACTCAATCGCAAAGTGGGTTCGCTCGATCATTCACAATCTCTCACTCACACTCTTAAAATGTGATTAATTAATTACAAATCCTGTAATTAATTAGATTAATTAGTTTAATCGCCTGACAGCACTAGTTTTTTGTTTCATTCGCACATGTTTAACACAAACTCTGCAGATTATATTTAGGCAGAGTTCTTCTCTCAAACGGAAAACGCTCTGTTCTCAGAATCATTTGGATTATTTCAGTCCATTTCTACTGAACTAAAGCTAAAAGGAGCTGTTAACCTGAAAAAAAAATACCACTTCATGACATCACAAGGTGGAACAGAGCGTTTGGAGCTTTGGAGATGTAAACAGACGAATAATAAAGAGTTACTCAAACGTGTAAATTAAACAAAACACAACTCCAGGTGTGTTTCTGAGGAGGAAACGACATTAAAACATGAACTTAAAGCTCACACTTTGCGTAATACAGGCCCTTCGGGGATTGAACATCGTCATTGTGAAACTCGAAAAGTCTCACAATAATATTACAAACTGTATTGTGACCAGCAAACTATAATAAAAATAATCATAGTTGTATTTTTTTAAGATTTGAAATCGTTATCAGGGCAATAAAGAGTCCAAACACAAATGAAAAGACCTTTTATAAGAAAACCAGCAGCATTATTACATCAAAAAAATGTCCAACACGAATAAACCATTTCTCATTTTCATCCATGCAGTTTATTCGTAGATATTGTATAAACACTAAAGGCTTCCAGTCACCAAATTTCAAAATTTATTTGGCTGAAAATGTATTTTACAGCACGGTCCGTGAGAATTCCAGCGTCGACCTGCCGTGCGTTAATACTGCAGACCTTTTATAAGAAAACCAGCAAACGAATAAACAATTTTTCATCAATACAGTTTATTCGCAAATATTCTATAAATACTAAAGGCTTCCAGTCACCAAATTTTTACTTTCATTTGGTTCATAACGTATTTTATAGGACGGTCGGTGAGAATTCCAGCATCGACGTTACGTACGTTAATACGGTTAATACGTTAATGCGGTAACTGCGAATTAAACAACTTGGAACCGTGCGTAATTCAGTTTTAGACTTGGACAAGGTATTGCTCCACAAGGGAAATTATAACGCACTACTACGGAAGCCGACAGAGGCCGTGTTCGTGAGAAAACAAAACTGTTATTTCGAGATCTCGAGAAAGCAAAAAATTATCCCGTCTCAAAACATGAAACGTTGTGGATGTTGTAGTTCCAACATATCGCCACTAGATGTCACTGTGGAGAGAGTTTCGAACTGTGTTTCAGCTCCGGCACAATCGCTTCAGCTGCTTCGGTGTTTCATGACGCCTCACTTTGACGAAGCCGGGCCAGTCTACTGCGGAGGTGCCGCGGACTAATCTTGAAATTATGCCGAATTAAAGATCGGTACTTGGTACATGGTACTTGCTTTTATATGGCGCCTTAGTGGTTCCCTAATACTGTAAATGAATCCTTCTTCAAAATCAAGCCTCAGTGCATGAGAAAGCCTCATGAACACAGTCAGTCATAAATATGCCTCTGAAACGCTTTATTCTGGGCGTTGTTGCTTGAATGCAAATGAGGAGGACAGAGACAGGCCAGTGCAGCGGGTGGGGGTGTGGCCAAATACGCCGCTGTTTCCTGGATTAGCGGTGCGCTGTCACCCACTTCTGTGTTTTAAGAGCGGAGGAAAATACAAGACGCTTTCTATTAAAAAAAAACACATTTCCACAGAAAATAAAATGAAACCACTGCTGTTTCAGAGGTTCGGAGGCTCGGATAAAGGACATCCGAGCCTGGAAACACTCTCACGTGTCTCCAGGCAAAAAAAAAAAAAAAAAGCATCTCGCATTTCGTAGCTCGTTCGCGGTCCAAACTCTCCAGAGACGGTGGGTAGACATCCAGCCGGGGGTGGAAACCTTTCCCCCTGAGTGTGACGTCAGAAAGTTCCCTTGTTCAGAATCGCCCGTTTGGACTGTTTGGGGGGGGGCTAAACAGGGTAGGGGAGCTCACATTAACGTTCAAAAACCTCAGAAAGTGAAAATTTCATGCCATGGGACCTTTAAAATACGTAACGCAATCTCCCCCTGTGTCAACCCCTGATCAATATATTGCCTTATCAGCTGATCGATTATTATTCCAGACATTCTAATGACCAAAAACGCGTCTATTCAGAATGAGAAATAGACCCGAAGTCAGACTGTCACAACGTGGTAGACTTTTCAGTTGTTTTCTCGACATCACGGAATAATTATCTCGTTATCTCGGGATAACAAGGAAGAAAAAATATTGCTTATGAATATGGCCTCTGCCGACACTCCGGCTTCGCGGCGTGCGTTAAAACTGCATAACGAGCGCCTCCTCGTTACTTAAACGTGTCAGTGTAGAATAAAAATAATAATTTGACTAGTGGACGAATGTAAAAATGAATCTCTGAATATGTGACTGCGAAAACAATAGTTGCAGCCTGAATGTAAAACACAAGCTTTTATTTAGTTTCTGCAGTGGAGACTACATAGACCATGATCCTTTGCTCCATTTCACTGCGGCCAAAACTACTGTGATCATTTTATCACTGTGCAGGCCCCAAAACCTCTCACTTTGCCAAAAATATGTACATTTATACAAATATTTTAACATTTCCCCTTCATCTTTTTGATAATTCCACTTTTCTTACGGTGAAACTGTAGCTGACGCAGACTGTTAAGTGTCCGTTCTACATTTTATACCATTTCAGCGTTGTATTTTGGAATTTTTCATAACGTAAATTATTATAAAAAAGATAAAAATGTGTATTATTGTAACTGTAAGATGCATCCAAAGGGAAGTGAAGGTTGGGAACTTTGCTTTTTTACGACTTCTGTTGACGATCGGGCTGTGCGTAAACGTGCAGCTGAGAATATTTGGCGTTTTAATTACAATTTTTGACAATTTAGTTTAAACAAATATCCATATTCTAAATTGTTTGCTGGTCAAACCTTTGCGAAACTATAACGTAAGGACTAAACCAGGGCCCGAGACGAGAACACGCTGTTATTTGAATTTAAAATATCTTGATTTGAGCACATTTTGGTGATAGAGAATTGTATTTTTCCACCTGTGACTGAACACACACTGGTTTAAATGGGCGTGACTGACGGGTGGATCAGCCAATCAGGGACAAGCGTGGTCCGTCAGTATCAAAACAAATACGGCTGCTCACGAAAAACTATGAAAGTAAAAAAATATATATATATAAAACACAGGGAATGAAAAACTTCTGCATTTAACTGTGAATCTGAGAGAGAAATGTGATTTTGTTTTGTTCGATGGTGAGACTGATGTCAATCTTTATTAAAAAAATAAAATAAAAATATCGTTCTGGATTTACCAGGCAACAAGATCAGGACTTAAATATTTACATTTCTACAAGCGATTTTCTTTCTTTTGGCTCAGTTTAGATCAAAAGCGTCAAATGGATGACCTCATTCCAACTCATAATCCTGTATTTGTTACGCTTTTTCTGTTCCGATACCAATTCCAATACCGTGGCTTTAAATATCTGCTGATACCCGATATCTACAGGTATCAGTGCAGGGACTCCAATTAGACTTTACTGTTCTAAAAACTACACAAATTGTACGACAGAATGTGTGATGTAGCTCTTTTTTACCTCTCTGGTAACTACAGAACATCTTTGTATTAAAATTAGGGCTGTCAGTTTAACGCGTTAATTAGCGTCTAATTAACGCGTTATAAAAATGAACACAATTATGAGTGTCAATTCAATGAGCGCGCAGGTTAAATTTGGCGTGCGGCGAGTGAATCGCTGCTTTGAACGGCAAGTTTGTTTATAAAAAGAACAAGAACGTCGTGATTTGGAGCTTTTGTTAAAAAGAATTTTCCGATCACCGAAGCTGCTCCGGCCTAATCTGGGAAATCCCAGGCTGCTTACGTTTGTTCCGATCTGAAACACAGCCTGGCAACTAGGCTCAGCGAGGGCTCCTGATTCTGGGAGCCAATCAGAGAGCGGGGAGGGGTGGAAAGACGGTGACACGTACTACGTGACAAATGGAAACTTGTAGTTTGAACTAACAACTGACATGATTGGCTCTGGGCTACGTATACGCCAAATGACAGACATTCGTAACGCCCAATAAACGGCCGTTGGCGATCGTAAACCACACCTCCACTACGAGATATTCAGTAGGTGCTCCCAGACCATATCTCACTGTGATATGGTCTGGTGTAAACCAGGCAAGCTCCAGCCTGATGGATCATTTGAACAATAAACACGTCCAGACAAGTTCCATTGTTACCGGTGATAGAGCGAGCGTGAGCGCACTTCACCAAACCAACAAACCAACAAACCAACAAACCACGCTCGCAGAATTTGAAAAACGACGAATTCAGTCGCAAAGTGGGTTCGTTCGTTCGCTCGATCGCCCACTTACTCACAATCTCTCTCAAACTCTTAAAATGTGATTAATTAGATTAAGTAATTACAAGTCCTGTAATTAATTAGATTATTTTATTATTTTTTAAAGGGAAATGAACGTTTTTTTTTACAATCTGAGCCTTCTTTCGGCAATAAAACAAGTAGTTTTACTCACCCATAGCAGTTTGGTGTCAATTGGAGCAGTTTTGTAGAAGTTATGTTGTAGCCGTTCTGTTCTACTAATGATCCCGTATCCGTTAGCGTGAGTGCTCGGGGCATTACTTTGCGGTGTCTAAATAACACAAACTTTAGCACTTTTCAAATCACAGAAGATCGCTGTGTCAGGGTAGACTTTTAGTGGATTCCAAAACAGCCTGAAACCCGATATCCAGCTATAGTTTCATTTGATGACGTCATCAGAGAGGACAGTGCACATGCGTGAACTCAGCTGTTTTGTAAACGCCGCTAGTCCGAAAGAAGCTAACTGTCCGCTCTGATGACGTCATCAAATGAAACTATAGCTGGATATCGGGTTTCAGGCCGTTTTGGAATCCACTAAAAGTCTACCCTGACACAGCGATCTTCTGTGATTTGAAAAGTGCTAAAGTTTGTGTTATTTGGACATCGCAAAGTAATGCCCCGAGCACTCACGCTAACGGATACGGGATCATTAGTAGAACAGAACGGCTCAACATAAGTTCTGCGATACTGCTCCAATTGACACCAAACTGCTATGGGTGAGTAAAACTACTTGTTTTATTGCCGAAAGAAGGCTCAGATTGTTAAAAAAAAAACATGACTTTTCCTTTAATCTCCTGACAGCCCTAATTAAAAGCTCAAAGATTCTGAGACTTTCTGGACCAACTATCAACAGGAAACTCTTATGACGTGAATTTACAGGCCCGACCAGGATATCGGCATACACGATATATTGGAGCCGATTCCGATCCAGCAAACGTTCAAGGATCGGTATCGGCGCATCCTTAAAGACTTTTTCAAATATTGTGATTCCAGTTTGTGTTCTAGTTCTGTGGTTCCTTGTGTAGAAGCCACATGTCCGCTGTGTTGAAGGCCCGCTCATGTTCTACTGCTAAAGCTGCATTGTGTAACTTTCCCGGTGGAGGGTCCGTCCGGTGATTTTCTCCGTGGGGATGTTCTCGCTTCGTCTGGAGAACCAAACCAGACCCGGCTCAGAGTCAGAACGCTGGTTTTGTTTGAGGCGTTTTTGAGCTCTAAAGGTAAAGTCGAGCTGTTTAATGTCACACTGCGGAACATTCCAGGCAGAGCAGTGACGTATCCATGGAAACGAGCAGGTGACGGACCCCCGACCGAACACTTACGCAGTGCACTTTAAAAAAAAAAAAAAAAAACGTTCCCACATCCTCAGAACAAACTGAACTCTATCTGTCAAATTCAGTCTCCTCACATTGCCCGACTGCTGTTTCAAACCGCCGCCGTGTCCACGAGCGACGCATTTGTGTCCGTTTGCGTCAAGAAAATCGTATTTATTTTCGACAAATCGGATTACAGTCCTCTGCTGTTTGAGTTCCGAGCTGTTTTTTGTCACTATTGCTGTTGAGGATCGTTTTTAAACACTTAAAATGGCTGGAGAACGGACTAAAAGGGGCGTTTTAATACAATCCTGCCATGTCTCAATTCGCAGCGTGCACAGTTCGGAGTGTGGTTTTAAGGGCACTCCGCGGACCGCATGGGCGTCGGCGAAATGCGACAGGTCCCGCAACTATCGGATGCAGCCGCCGACTCCATTTTCTCCCGTAGAAGAAGTAGCGTGCTGGCATGTATGACTGCGCGAAGTGTGCGTGGATGCATAGTTGGTCCACGCCCCGATTTCCATGGAAACGACTGCGGTTTTCAGGGTGCATTTTAACTAAAACGAAATGGGACAGCAGTTGTCGCGCCGGAAGTGATGTACGTGCCCTTAAAACCACACTCCAAACTGTGCACACTCCAAATTGAGACACGGCTTTTGTATAGAAATGGACAGAGCTAACCCGCTAGCCGCGTTCTAGACAGGAAGTGAGCATGGGGGCACTTCCTGCTCCATCGTCTCTGGCTCCAAATCACTTGATATTGTAACAGGAAAGTTACACAGTGCAGCTTTAGATGGAGACCGGCTTATGTTTTTTGAGTCCGTTTTCTTCAGGTATTTGGTTCTCGAACTAAATTTGACTCGAAATGACATGTTAAAAGTATACATGGACAATCCAAAAAGGTCGATTTGTGTCAGATGCCCTCCCAGAATGGATCGTATCACTGATAGAAATGATCAGGGGGAAGAAAAAAACATTTGTGCGTTTGATTTTTGGTGATTTGTGGTGAAAAGACCAGAGAATGGGACCAAACACTGGCATCCTCCACGTTCTGCTGTGTCCAAACAATCTGATATGTTTTTAAATGTTGTGGTTTTTATTTTTAACCATTACAAGTTGAATATGACGCACTAAATGTCACATTGTCCCATAATAAACAAGCCATAGGAAGTACAGGGCCACACGCTAAGATAATGTCCTTTATACCAGTCAAACCTCTTACGACGGAAGTCCACAGAGGACATTTTCATAAGCAATGGTTTTTCTTCCTTGTTATCCCGAGATCATTTGTGATCCCGAGAAAACAAAACAATTAATTTGTGATCTCGAGAAAACAATGAATTCGTGATCTCGAGAAAACAACAATGAATTCGTGATCTCGAGAAAACAACAATGAATTTGAGATCTCGAGAAAACAAAACATTTAATTCGTGATCTCGAGAAAACAAAACAATTTGTGATCTCCAGAAAACAAAACATTTAATTCGTGATCTCGAGAAAACAACAATGAATTCGTGATCTCGAGAAAACAAAACATTTAATTCGTGATCTCGAGAAAATAACGATTAATTTGAGATCTCCAGAAAACAAAACATTTAATTCGTGATCTCGAGAAAACAAAACAATTAATTCGTGATCTCAAGAAAACAGTGAATTCGTGATCTCGAGAAAACAACAATGAATTCGTGATCTCGAGAAAACAAAACATTTAATTCGAGATCTCGAGAAAACAAAACAATTAATTCGTGATCTCGAGAAAACAAAACAATGAATTCGTGATCTCGAGAAAACAACAATGAATTCGTGATCTCGAGAAAACAAAACATTTAATTCGTGATCTCGAGAAAATATCGATTAATTTGAGATCTCCAGAAAACAAAACATTTAATTCGTGATCTCGAGAAAACAAAACAATTAATTCGTGATCTCAAGAAAACAGTGAATTCGTGATCTCGAGAAAACAACAATGAATTCGTGATCTCGAGAAAACAAAACATTTAATTCGAGATCTCGAGAAAACAAAACAATTAATTCGTGATCTCGAGAAAACAAAACAATGAATTCGTGATCTCGAGAAAACAACAATGAATTCGTGATCTCGAGAAAACAAAACATTTAATTCGTGATCTCGAGAAAACAACAATTAATTTGAGATCTCGAGAAAACAAAACATTTAATTCGTGATCTCGAGAAAACAAAACAATTTGTGATCTCGAGAAAACAACAATGAATTCGTGATCTCGAGAAAACAAAACATTTAATTCGTGATCTCGAGAAAACAACAATTAATTTGTGATCTTGAGAAAACAAAACATTTAATTCGAGATCTCGAGAAAACAAAACAATTTGAGATCTCGAGAAAACAAAATTATTTTGAGATCTCGAGAAAACAACTGAAACGTCGACCTCCACGTTGTGACAGTCTGACTTCGGGTCTATTTCTCATTCTGAATAGACGTGTTTTTGGTCATTAGAATGTCTGGAATAATAATCGATCAGCTGATAAGGCAATATATTGATCAGGGGTTGACACGGGGAGATTGCATTACATCTTTTAATTCGGGATCATTTCAAGATTAGTCCGCGGCGCCTCCGCAGAAGACTGGCCCGGCTTCGTCTTTACCGACGGAGATACAGAGTTTTCTCGAGATCTCGAGTTAATTTTCTCGTTATTAAGGTGGAAAATAATCATGACGAACATGTCCTCTGTCGGCTTCCGTATCTTACCTCTGGGCACTGGGAGACGATTATTTTGAAGCTGGATATTGTTAGTGAACATTTTACACTTTCTCTGTCTGTAAATGTAAAAACGGTTCCATTTTGCACAGTCGTCTGCGTTGTTGTTGCGCTAACGCTCGCCCCAGGCTCATCAAATGTGACTTTGGACAGTTTTTAGACGCAACAAACAACAGTTACCCAAAGTTACCAAAAGTTGTGACGATAAAAATCATTTCAAAAACTACTCAAATATTATAGGGTGACCAGATTTTCAGAATCAAAAACTGGGACACTTCTGTTTTGGGGAGGTTGGTAATAATAATAAAATTGTGAATCGTGCGTAATTAAGGAAAATTGTTCTGCACTCGGCCCATTCATGACGAACATGTGTCAGTTTAGTCACGTTTTCTTTGTGTTTTGGTCGTTTTTAAGCAGTTTTTCTGTATTTTAGCTTAAAAAATGACAGTTTATGCCTCTTTTTACTGTTGGCAGGTGTTAAATTGGTGAAAAATTGGGACACTTGGGACATTTCTTGTATAAAACTGGGATAAATCATGGTTAAAAATGATTTTAAAAAATGGTTTTGGATCAATCCAGTGGGACAGGGGAGACGGGGCTCAAAACTGGGACTGTCCCGGGTAAATAATCTGGTCACCCTACTCGAATAAGCTGTTGGATGTTTGATTGGCAAAACAACTGATTGAACAATTGATTAGATATTCTGTTATTTCAATTAAAAGGTCCAATATTACGCCGTTTTCTGATCTGTCTCGATGTCGTTTCCTCGTCACAAACTCACCCGGAGTTACGTTTTGCTTCATTCACGCACGTTTAACGCAAACACACCAGCATATTTAGGCTGAATTCTTCTCGGAAAAACACTCTGTTCCACCTCGTGATGTCACAGGAAGCGCTCCGCTACGTTTTGTAAACTCCGCACACCTTCACTAGAATGAGCTGGTTCGTTTCAGCCCTGGAATCGCTGATTTCTACTGAACTAAAAGGAGTAAAAGGAGCTGAAAACTACCATTTCATGACGTCACAAGGTGGAACAGAGCGTTTTGAGCATCGGAGATGTAAACAGACGGATGATAAAGCATTTCTCAAACGCGTGAATGAAACAAAACGCAAAAAAACGACATTAGAACGTGACTTGAAGCTCACAAGAGTCAGTTTTGCGTAATTCAGGACCTTTTAATAAAAGACATTTTATGAATTTGAGCCTGACTCTCCTCCGCTATGAATTTCCATGTCTTCCGCTGAGCACGCTAACCTGCTGCACTGTCGTGTCTGCATAATAAAACCTCTCTCGGGTTGACAGATAGAGTTCCATACGTTCCCGTGTGTAAAATTGTACAAGAACGATGTATATATTTGATTTAAACGTGTTGAATTTTCTGTTTTTGTCCCGTCTTTAAACGTTGGTGTCGCAGCGGTTCGGGTTTTGGACTTTTGTTTGTGGATAAAGCGGACGGATGGACGCGCTGTGGAGATGCGGAGAAGAAGAAGAAAATGTGGAGATTTCAGATCCATAAAAGTTTACGGAGAATCCTTGTGGCTGGAATCCTGCTGGACTCATGTGGCTGTGTGTGTTTTTCAATGTGAAACTTTTACTTTTGGCTTGAATTCAGACGTGTGTTCGATTCTTTTGCATAATTTCAAATAAATGGCTTCTTTCGCCACCTCTTGCCGCTCGGCCCCATGTCTGAAATCTTTCATAAGTTCATGTAGACGGTTATTTTATTTTTTTCTTGTATATTTTTTCTCTGCAGGTTTAAGGATCAAGTTGAAATCTTCCTTATAGTAAAACTTGAGAATTTACAAAGATACAGCTTTAATTTTCACAGCTCAGAGAAGGAATCTTGTCATTTTAAAGCCACAGTGTGTAACTTTTCAGCTAAAAATAGACCAAAAATAAAAAGTATGTTTTTTTTTTTCATTTTCCTTTTGTTCTCTTCTGTTTTTCTTGCTCTAAAAAACATGTGTCCTTACTTTGAGCGGGCTTCCATCTCCATAAGCCTCACTCCCATTTGGCCTGCTTGTTGCCATGGAAACAATCAACAGGTTAAACTAAACCAACTGAACTGAACTTTTGAAGTCGGCATTTTTCTATCAACCAGGCAGCTGCATCAGGCCCTGTTTCCATGGAAATGTAACTCCTTTAACTACAATATTCCACAGTATGGCATAATAACGTATCTATCTCCATCGAGAATGTTCCCAAGTATGGCTTTAATGTTCTGTGTCCATGGAAACATGCAGGTGACATGGCGCCTCCAGAAAGTTACATTGAATTCAGTGGTTTAATATTTTATTATTATTTACCTTTATTTAACCAGGATAAAAACTCGATGAGATTAAAAATCTCTTTTACAGGAGTGTCCTGGCCCAGAGGCACCAGCACAGAGACAAAACAGCTTGCCTGGTGATCCAGGGGTTGGTGGTTCAAATCCCGCTCTTGACGGGTGGACCGGGTGTGATCCCAGCTCCCACAGATGAGTGCTGCCGTTGTGTCCTTGGGCAAGACACTTAACCCCACCTCGCCCACAGTGTCTGCGGACACTGGTAGCCTCCATGGCAGACGTGAGCCACCTGTGGGAGGATTCTCCAGCTGAGGTCCTGACCAAGCTGAAGCAAGAAGATCATGGAGATGGTCCCCGGGCGCAGTAATGTGCTGCCCACTGCTCCTGATGACAGGATGGGTTAAATGCAGAGGACAAATATCGTTGTACTTGTGACAATGACAATAAATAAATATTCTATTCTATTCTACACATAAAAGCATCATAAAACGAGTCTTATGTGAAACATTTACAAATTGATCATTTTGTTTCAAGTTCAGTTAAAAGTGACTTAAAAGAGTTCAATGACACCAGATCTTTCAGTTTAAAATCCCTCTGGAGTTCATTCCAGGAATGAGCTGCAGCAAAACCAAAAGACTTTTTACCAAGTTGTGTTTGAGCTCTGGGCACAGAGAGGTGTGTGTGTGTGTGTGTGTGTGTGTTTGTGTGTTTGTGTGTGTATGTCTGTGTGTGTGTTTATATATCTGTGAGTGTGTGTGTGTGTGTGTGTGTGTGTGTGTGTGTGTTGTGTTTGAGCTCTGGGCACAGAGAGCAGGAGCAGCTCCTGAGAGCGGAGACTCCTCACCTCTGTGAGCTGCTGGAGATCGGACGGCACCAGCACAACACGACATTTAGAAATAAAAACATACCAATGCTTCAGTCTACGACTGGTCAGGGAAGGCCACAGTGATGGGTCAGGGACCTCATGTTTGTAATGAAACCTAGTGCACCATGATACACAGGGTCAAGAGCTGCAGACAGTCTACAGAGGCATTCATGTAAATGACATCACCAACATCAAGAACACAGAAAAGCAGCATTAACACGTTTTTTACGAGCCTCAAATGACAAACAGGATTTAATTCTAAAATAGAAGCTCAACTTCAATTTCAGTCTGTGAACCAATTTTTGAATATGTGGCTTAAAGGAAAAGCAGTCATCAATCAAAATCCCAAGATATTTATATTCTGACACTTTTTCAATTGTGGTGATTTGGGGGAGATGTTGAGGTGTTGTTTTAGATTTGGAAAAAAACATGTATTTAGTTGTATCTGAGTTTAAAACAAGCTTGAGATGATAAAAGTTTTTTTGTAACAGTGGAGTTTGGACAGTGCGAGCTCTGCTGAGGGGCTGAAGTCTATAGAACGGTGTCATCGGCATAAAGGTGTAGCTTTGCATTTGCATTTTAATAGCGAATAGTCGTTCAATATTAATGATTAACCCTGTTGCTATGGTAACTATGGCACAGATATGGCGAGGAGCTAAACATGTAGAAAACTTTGGCTTTTTAACAGGTTTATAACAACAACCAAAAGAAGCCAAAGAAGAACATGAGACTGTGGAGCTCTGGCACAGCGTCAGGAAAAGTCGTTTTTAACAGTTGAAAAATGAAACGCAGAGTCACGGTGTCAGTTTGGTTGTTTGGTGAACGAGCCACACAGACGCCGAGCTGAGCCGGGGGTAAAAGGTCACGTCTCCTCTGCAGAAGAACGTCCGCTCAAAGTGAACGCTCCAAACGCTTTAAGAGGAAGGGTGAACACGGCGAGTTTAAGAAGTGTTTGGACTTCAGAAATAAGGACGACACAGACACTACAGGAGACTATTTATTTGGTTTATAAGCAGGGACGCACCAAGATGAAAATTTTAGCCGGGATTAATGTTACTGTTATCAGCCAATACCGATATTAGCCGATACCGATGTTTATTGATTTTTAATTCTGAGATCACATTTTATACAGGCTGAAAATCATGCAAAATGAATTTTTGAATGTCATTTTCAAAATAAAAATGATTTGACTCCTGATTTTTTTTTTTTTTTCAATTTCAAATTTTTTTTAACATTGTGTTCTGCGTCCTGATTGGCTAAGGGAACTTTGCCGATTTAAAGGGATATGCCACCCCCAGGTCAAATTTGGGCATCTCCCCACAGTCCAGAGACTAAAATAAGTGATGAAAAGCGTTTTCCTGGTGACGCAGCCATTGTACGAGTCTGTCGCCACTGACCGCCGCGGTATCTGCAGCTCCTCCGCCTTAGACTGGAGTCTAACGTCGCCAGAGAAAGATTTCGGCCAAAAGGAATTAATTTGCTCGATTCATATCGAGTGCCGAAGCACGCAGTACGCTGCCAGGGGAATCCCTGTTACGCACCAGGAAGGGAGTTCCCCTGTTGCACAACGTGGTGTGTGCTTTGTCTGTCTTTTTCCGCACTGGAAAATAGTTCCCACCCAAAATGACCAAGTCAAGCTCTCCATGTTGATTTGCACATTTATTTGCACTCGATATGAATGCGCACTACACACAAAGTAATTGGGAAACGCATCGAGCAAATTAATTCCTTTTGGCCGAAATCTTTCTCTGGCGACGTTAGACTCCAGTCTAAGGCGGAGGAGCTGCAGATACCGCGGCGGTCAGTGGCGACAGACTCGGACAATGGCTGCGTCACCAGGAAAACGCTTTCCACCACTTATTTTATTGCCTGGAAGAATCCATGACTCATCGCTGTACCAGCGAGTGAGTCTGGTAACGTTTGATCCACAGAATACGCTGCGGTTGCGCGTAGACAGACAGCTAAGTGAACCAATCAGAGATTGCGCCATCTTGATTCAAAACTGAGGCGGAACTTCCGCTGCCTAAGAGTGACTTTGCGGGCAAAGGCGGGTGCACTGACGTCACCATCTTTGAACGAATCAGAATCGCGGAGTCGGTTTGGAACCGGAGGAGCGAGAGTGGATGGAGGGTGTCCAAATGGTATCGCGCTGTATAGGAAATACAGAGAGATATCATTTGGCTGGCCAGGTAACTTATTTTAGTCTCTGGACTGTGGGGAGATGCCCAAGTTTGACCTGGGGGTGGCATATCCCTTTAAGATAAGATAAGATAAGACTTTATTGATCTCACACAGGAGAAATTTACTTGTCACAGTAGCTCCAGGTAGGGACAGTTTGAGCAAGAAGACAAGTGCATGCAGCAAGAATGGCATAAAGATAGGTGATAATAATAATAAAAAAATAAGTAATAAATCGAATAATAATAATAGCAGTAATAATAATAAAAACAGTGACAGGGAGAATATTGAAAAATTTGAAAAACGATATTGCACGATAGGAGTATTGAAAAAACAACAATATTGCACATTGGGAAAACGATATTGCACGTCTGGACTATACAGTGGAGACGTGCAATATCGTTTTCGTTTGCCCCCCCCCCCCCCGTTATGGATGAAGAACACAGGTGCATTTTATTGATGGCATTTTGAATGCACAGAGATACCGTGATGAGATCCTGAGGCCCATTGTTGTGCCATACATCCATGAACATCACCTCATGTTTCAGCAAGATAATGCACGGCCCCATGTTGCAAGGATCTGTACACAATTCTTGGAAGCTGAAAATGTCCCAGTTCTTGCATGGCCAGCATACTCACCGGACATGTCACCCATTGAGCATGTTTGGGATGTGCTTGACAGCGTGTACCAGCTCCCACTAATATCCAGCAACTTCGCACAGCCATTGAAGAGGAGTGGACCAACATTCCACAGGCCACAACTGACAATCTGATAAACTCTATGTGAAGAAGATGTGTTGCACTGCATGAGGCAAATGGTGGTCACACCAGATACTGACTGGTTCTGAGTCCCCAGACCCCCAATAAAGCAAAAAAAAAGCACATTTCGGGGTGGCCTTTTATTGTGGGCAGTCTGGGGCGCACCTGTGCACTGGTCATGATGTCGGATCGGCATCTTGATGTGGCGCACCTGTGAGGTGGGGTGGATTGTCTCGGCGGGGCAGAGGTGCTCGCTGTCACACATTTGGACAGATTTGTGAACAATGTTTGAGAGAAATAGTAGTGTTGTGTATCTGGAGTGAATTTTGGATCTTTGGGTCCATCTCAGGAAAAATGGGAGCAAAAACAAAAGTGTTGTGTTTATATTTTTGTTGAGTATATATTTTTTGCAATAATATGCCTTTACACGTGATGAATTTTGCTTTAATATATCAATAAATTGATTTGTTGTCATTACCAATACGTCTTGTTATCATTATGAAAGTTCAGAAATACACAATTGTCCTCATACTTTTATCAGACAGTGTACTGTTCATAAATACATGTTCATAAATACATGTCTGAATGTGAACAAAACTAAAGAGATGGTGTTTGATCCTCATGACCCTGTGGTCACTGAGGCAGACAAATAGAGCAGGTTGCATCTTTTAAATATTTGGGTGTGTACATTGACAGTTTAAATGGGATGTACATGTTGATTTTCTTTGTTCCAAACTGTCCCAGAGGCTCCACTTTTTAAGGAGACTGAGGCTGTTTGGTGTGAGCACAAAAATCACTTTGTGCTCACAATCTGAGCCTTATTTCGGTAATAAAACAAGTTGTTTTACTCACCCATAGCACTTTGGTGTCATATGGAGCACTTCCAGAGATGTTTTAGATTTGTGATCTCCATAACGTGAGTTCTCGGGGCACATGTTTGCGGTCTCCAAATAACACAAACTTTAGCACTTTTCAAATCATAGAAGCCCGATGTCTTTAGTCTACGCTTTCGTTTGAGTCAAAAGTGGCCTGTAATCCGAGATTTATCCATAGTTTCGAGTAGATGAGGAGGCCAGTGCGCATGTGCGGACTGTGCTCTCAGCTCCCGGGACCCAAACATGAAACGCAAAGCTGTAAATTATGGATACATCTCAGATTACAGGCCACTTTTGACTCAAATGAAAGCGTAGACTAAGACACCGAGCTTCTATGATTTGAAAAGTGCTAAAGTTTGTGTTATTTGGAGACCACACGGGGCATATTACATGCTTGGGGAATATATTATATGCCCCGAGCTATGGCTAGAAGTCGCGCTAGGCTAACGCTAATCTAAAACATCTCTGGAAGTGCTCCATATGACACCAAAGTGCTATGGGTGAGTAAAACAACTTGTTTTATTACAGAAATAAGGCTCAGATTGTAAAAAACGTTACTTTTCCTTTAACTGTCCAGTGTAAAACCAAAGTTGAGAAACTGGTAAATAAGGCCATGAAGGTGATTGTCAGGAAAGAGTTTCCTTCTCTGCAGGACGTTTTTCAAGACTCTCTGCTCACTCAGGCCAGACGGACTGTCGGGAACCCCTCTCACCTGTTGCACGGGGAATATGAAATGCTCCCATCAGGCAGACGCCATCGAGCGCATAACTTTAAGAGTAACAGATATAAACTCTCATTTGTGCCTCTTCTGTTGCACTCTTGAACAAATTTGCACAAAAAAGGAGCACTTAGTCACTTTATATTGAATGGTGCAATAATTATTGTGCAATAACAGTTTGTGTGATAGGGCTTGTGCAATAATTATCTGTGCAATAATTATCTGTGCAATAGAGCAGGCACATAAAAACAAAAATAGCCAAAAGTCTCTCAATTATAAATAAAGCTAAGTACAACCTTGATCACAAAGCACTTCATATTCTATATTGTTCATTGATTCTTCCCTATTTATATTTATATATATTGTGTTGAAGTTTGGGGTAATAATGACCAATGTTCAATTAATCCACTATTTCTTCTCCAGAAAACGGCCGTGCAGCTTCTTAGAACACACTCATGATCTTTTTATTCAAAGTTATTCAGATTTAATGACCTTGTAAAATATTATACAGTGATTATGCTGTTTAAAACATTTAATAAACAATTGCCAAAAAATGTGCACAAATGTTTTGCTCTTAAAGAGAACATTTATAATCTGAGAGGTTATGGACACTTCATTTTGCTGAATGTTAGAAGCTGTTCGTAAAAGTTTCTGTGTGACGTGTGTGGGGTGGGAATGTGGAATGTTCTGGATTTACAGCCAAAGCTCTGCCAAAATATTCACAAATTTAAGTTCTTGTGTAAAGACCTGGTCTGGTCTGAATACAGAGACGAGTTTGAATCGTCCAAAAGCACTTTTCTGTATCAGTTTTGTTTTTGTTCCAAAAATGGAATTTTCCTTTGTTTTGTTTTTGTGTTTCTTTCAGCTGAGCTGATAAGGAAGCTAATTAATAATTTAAGTTGTGTTTTGGAAGACAGAGGTGGGATTTCATAAGTTTTCTTCTTCCCCTTTTCGAGCAAAAAAAACAAATGTATTTGACTGTATATTGTTACCTCTAATTATTTCCTTGTGTTGACCTGCTCGAAATGAATAAATAAATAAATGAATGAATGAATAAACAGACAATGGGCGTCAATGATGAACAAATGTATCTGGTGATGAGCAGCGACTGTTTTCTGTCTGTCTGTATGCGTGAGCGGAACTGTGTTTTTACGCTGCAGCAGTGAGACCAAGACAAATTTCCCCTTGGGGACAATAAAGTTTATCTTATCTCATCTTATCTCATCTTATCTCATCTTATCTTATCTTATCTTATGTTCAGTTTTCCACGTTGAGCCTAAGGCCCTGTCCCCACGACAACGTTCCTGTTTTTTTTTTTACCCGGGGTGAAAAAAAGTGTCGTCCAGACACGTGTTGAATCAGAAAACATTCGTGTCAAGATGAGCACGGAGCGCTGAGTGAAAACGATGTAGTACATATGTCACACCGATAAGTGGCGCTGTAAACCGGAAAGAGCCAGAGCCACCAGTAACGCAAGACTACAAAGAGCACATGCGCATAAAGTCCTTTCTCTTTCGTAAACAAGCAAACACGTGTACTTTAGGGACCGTCAAAAAAAGCGAATTTATTTTGTCCCCCTGCAATGCTCCAGCAATGTAGCAGCGACTCACTCCGGTAATGTGAAAATGCTGACCGTCCCTAACAGACGCCACAGAACGAAGATTTGCGCTGCGTGAGCAGAGTTTTTGCCTATAAATCGATAGTTAGTATTACTTGCTATCGTTTTATTAGATAGACATTAACAAGTAGAACTCTCGTTAACCTTGCTCGTTACGCTGGATTACAAAACACAACAGTATCAGCAGAACGTCGACTGGGAGTCCTGCCCAAGCAAATACTCGGACATTATGTTGGCTTTTTTTTTTATGTTGGCGTGAATATACTACCGGGGACACGGCCGAAGGGAAAGATTTTTCTCATGATCCCCATACCATCACCAAAGTGCATCTAACAACAAAACTGTAGGCAGTAAGGAACAAATACAAACCTGCCTTTGACTCTGGGCGTCGCAGTGGCGTGTGGTCCTGTTATATTTTGAGCTGTGCGAACAAATCTGGGGTGGATCACCAGCTACTACAGCCATTACAGCCGGAGTGGAAACCTGGGATTTGTTAGAGGACGACCCCACGTCTACGAGATCGCTGTGTTCTTCACCTTCCCCGGATTCTCCTCAGACAAGCGAAAACAGAAATGCTTTTATATTTTTTGTGTGTGATACTGCATGTGCCTGTTTGTAAAAGATACATTTTCATTCAATAAAAAAGACAAGAAATGGTTGCTCTTTTTCTTTATTTACAGCACACAACACACTCAAATTGGTCTGGGCTCCTCATTGTCCACTATCTGCCTTTTCATTGACGGAATTTTTCAGTTTTAAAATACGTGTTTAGCTGCAGCGGGGTGAAAAGAATCCGACGTGCGTAAATGTGCATGTATCTCTGCTGCTGTCGCAATGCATTGCAGATAAACAGAGTTTGATGCAGCAGTGCAAATAAACTTCCAAATGTCTGTAAAATATACTGAAGTCCATTGTCCGCGATGGCTGATGTTATCTGGTCGTTACCTGCGGAAGGCGCAGGGTTACCTTCTGGTCACCAATCATGTGATGATTACGGCAGCGCGACGTCATCATTTTCACACCAGTCGCGTTTTTTTGCCGCCCACATGCCAACGCGACGGGGGGCGTTCTCCGACTTCTCCACTCTGGAACCCGTTTTTGAAAAACACCGTTCTCACCCCCAAAAACGCCGGCGCCGTCTGGACGACAGGCCCAAACGCGCACAAACTTCTCCGTTTCCTCCAAAAAACGTTGTCGTGGGGACAGGGCCTAAGTCAGTGGTTCTTAACCTTGTCGGAGGTTCTGAACTAGGACTGTGCAATTAATCAAATTTTGATCACGATTTTGATTTTGGTGTCAAACGATCTCAAAATTGCGTGAAGAGTCCCTCAGTCGTCCAGGTAGAATCCATGATAAAAGGAGAAATTCAATTTGTCAACTGGACAAAGTTTGTTTGGTTAAAAACGTTTGGCCGCTCATCCGAGAGGCTTCGTCAGTTCTGGTTCTGATGCTGGTTAGACCCTGTTTATATCTATCTGCAGGGAATCTTTATATATCTTTATCTTTATATTATATCTAGCATTATTTATTAATTATTTTATTTATGCAATCAATTCTTATTTTTAACATTTTAACACACGCCCATCACCTCGTTCCCATCAGGCTACAGTAATAATGAATATTTAGTGTAAATCAGGGACGTTTGCTGTTTCCTTTGAGAGACGAGTTCAGAAATGCTTCACCTCAGCACGTGCCTCTCTCAAAGTCTGTTCCTTTTCTTATTTTTTATGTCCAGCGTCCTCGAAAAGGATCGCTCGTAAAGATATGTTGTAAAAAACTGTATAAAACTTTCCAGGGCTTTCCTAGAAATAACAGGATACGTTTCCATTTGTCGTGATCACCTGCAGCCGGTGATGTCCAGGTGGGGCGTGTCATCACCAATCACATGACCTCCACCGAACCCCAGACACTGGCCGTTTCCCAATTCAGCGACGGCACGCTTGTGAGTGTGCCGTCGGTCTGTCGTCGAGACGGCGCATACTCGCTCTGTCCTTAGTGCACTACGTTTCTCACATGGCCGCCTGAGAAATGGAACAGGTCCCGCCTCAGCTCAATGAGCTGGGTGGTCTGCTCCTTGTTCCCTAAAGACAAAAATATTATACTATTGCGACTAGTAATACTTGGAATTGGGACATGGCCAATGTTCCCCCTAATTTTTAATGTGTCTGAGCAAACACACTAACTCCACATCCGAAATGCATCCCCCCCGCGCGCGGCTCGCACTTTGCAGATATAAAAAAAATGCCCCCGCGGCTGAATAAAAAGCTCTTTCGTCCCTGGTTTACAGGGCGCGACACAAGTTTTCTTGTGCGCTGAGAATGTGCGAACAGTGCGCAGCTTAGAGTAAACGCTGGACATGGCGATACTGTAGAATATCCAGCATTACAACAGCAAAGGAAATATAGAAGTGTAAGGGGAAAAAGCATGTGAACGGTAATACAGGTGCCGTGATCTATGCCGTTACGGCTACCGTCACACATGTTTAGCGTAGTTTATGAAGAGTTTCATGTAGCATAGTTGTAGGTGAGGTGAACCAGTACGTATATTTTATAGTGACGTCGCAACTCTCACTTGTGGATGTCGCTGGCGAGTCGGTCTTTGTAGTCCCGCGCTGTGCATGCTGGGGCTTTTAAGTGTGCGGAGCGTGCATGTTTGCACACTTGGTCCACGCCCCGATTTCCATGGAAACGACGGCGCCGTTCAGAGCTCGTCTTGACGGTGCAGGGGGAAAAAAACGAATGGAACGACCCTTGTCGCGCCGGATATGACGCATATCCCGTTCCAAGGACGCTAACAAGCGTGCCGTCGGGGAATTGGGAAACGGCCACTGACTCACCGAACCCCGAGAGTTCCACTGAACACAGGTTAAGAACCACTGGCCTAAGTATCAGACATATAGACTGAGAATTTTATCTGCAGTTTGTAACTTTTCGTTTTAGAGTGAATGATGGAATAATGCACCACATGAGTTTACTTACTGGTTTTTATTATTATTACTTATTTTATTATTATTTATTTAGTTTTATTCTTGCTGCATGCACTTTTCTTTCTTGTTCAAACTGTCCCTGTCTGGAGCTACTGTGGCAAGTAAATTGTACTAAACCAGGACTAAACCAGGACTAAACCAGGACTAAACCAGGACTAAACCAGGATTAAACCAGGATTAAACCAGGATTAAACCAGGACTAAAGAAGGACTAAACCAGGATTAAACCAGGATTAAACCAGGACTAAACCAGGACTAAACCAGGACTAAAGAAGGACTAAACCAGGACTAAACCAGGACTAAACCAGGACTAAAGAAGGACTAAACCAGGATTAACCCAGGATTAAACCAGGATTAAACCAGGATTAAACCAGGACTAAACCATGACTAAACCAGGACTAAACCAGGACTAAAGCAGGACTAAAGAAGGACTAAACCAGGATTAAACCAGGATTAAACCAGGACTAAACCAGGACTAAACCAGGATTAAACCAGGACTAAACCAAGACTAAACCAGGACTAAACCAGGACTAAAGAAGGACTAAACCAGGACTAAACCTGGACTAAACCAGGACTAAAGAAGGACTAAACCAGGACTAAAGAAGGACTAAACCAGGACTAAATCAGGATTAAACCAGGATTAAACCAGGACTAAACCAGGACTAAACCAGGACTAAACCAGGATTAAACCAGGACTAAACCAGGACTAAACCAGGACTAAAGCAGGACTAAAGAAGGACTAAACCAGGACTAAACCAGGACTAAAGCAGGACTAAAGAAGGACTAAACCAGGACTAAACAGGACTAAACCAGGACTAAACCAGGACTAAACCAGGGCTAAACCAGGATTAAACCAGGACTAAACCAGGACTAAAGAAGGACTAAACCAGGACTAAACCAGGATTAAACCAGGACTAAACCAGGACTAAACCAGGTCTAAATCAGGACTAAACCAGGACTAAAGAAGGACTAAAGCAGGACTAAACCAGGACTAAAGAAGGACTAAACCAGGACTAAACCAGGATTAAATCAGGACTAAACCAGGACTAAAGCAGGACTAAAGAAGGACTAAACCAGGACTAAACCAGGATTAAAGAAGGACTAAACCAGGACTAAAACCGGGACTAAACACTAGCTAGCTAGTGGCTAGTCACACAAACCTGGTTAAACACCTAGAATTAAAACTGGACTATTATTTATGAAGCGCTTTTCATACAAAAAAATGTAACACAATCTTATCTTATCTTATCTTATCTTATTCTTTCATTCAAAATGGTTAAATGACTAAATCTGGTCACTGTTTTGGGTCATGTGTGTTAAGTTCAGTGATGCCCACAGAAAAGAGGCAGTTGGGGGGGTTGGTTTGCCCTTCAGGTCAGAGCAACTGCCCCTCAGAATTCCCGTCCACGTCCCTGATTAGTAAAAAAAAAAGTCCCGGCAGGAGTTTGAGTCGTTTGGTGAAGTAACCTGTGAGTTTGCACATGCTCAGTACAGCTCCGGTTTAGAGATGAAATCAGGATGTCTGCGGGCCACAGTATCCTCGATACTCGAACAAAAACCCAGTGACAGTCTCTTGGTTTCTCATAACCGAAATACTGGCTTATCCAGGAGACTGAAATCAAGATACTGTGTTTACGCAGACACTCCCAGGATGCTGGAAACCCGGGATACTGGAGCGCACGCACACGCACTCACTGATCCGCATCTCCAGTTGATATCTCTGAGTAAAACTTGTCATTTGAGAGTTCACAGAGTATTATGTGTAAATGTTATGAACAGTTAAGTTACATTTAATTCCACAGTGACATCAGCCGTTTGGAATGAAACCACAAAGGCCCTGGACATAGAGGAGATATCAGACACGTGCTCTTTTTTACTGCCCTGTCCTGTCCACACAAAAGACATGGACCTTATTTCAAAATCGTGGAACAAACGGACACTGACGAGTGAAACGAGTGCGTTTATAACCCGAACAGCTTCAGAAACACTCGGCTAGTGAGGCTTTCATATATGTGTCCCACCACGGCAAACTAGTCCACAACTAAAGGACTAAACAGGACTAAACCAGGACTAAAGGAGGAGTAAAGCAGGACTAAACCAGGACTAAACCTGGACTAAACCAGGACTAAACCAGGACTAAAGCAGGACTAAACCTGGACTAAAGCGGGACTAAACCAGGACTAAAGCGGGACTAAAGCAGGACTAAAACTGGGACTAAACAGGACTAAACCTGGACTAAAGCAGGACTAAAGCAGGACTAAAGCAGGACTAAACAGGACTAAACCTGGACTAAACAGGACTAAACCTGGACTAAACCAGGACTAAACCAGGACTAAAGCAGGACTAAACCTGGACTAAAGCAGGACTAAACCAGGACTAAACCTGGACTAAACCAGGACTAAACCAGGACTAAACCAGGACTAAAGCAGGACTAAAGCAGGACTAAACCAGGACTAAACCAGGACTAAACCAGGACTAAAGCAGGACTAAAGCAGGACTAAAGCAGGACTAAACAGGACTAAACCTGGACTAAACCAGGACTAAACCAGGACTAAACCAGGACTAAAGCAGGACTAAACCTGGACTAAAGCAGGACTAAACCAGGACTAAACCTGGACTAAACCAGGACTAAACCAGGACTAAAGCAGGACTAAAGCAGGACTAAACCAGGACTAAACCAGGACTAAAGCAGGACTAAAGCAGGACTAAACCAGGACTAAAGCAGGACTAAACCTGGACTAAAGCAGGACTAAAGCAGGACTAAAGCAGGACTAAACCTGGACTAAACCAGGACTAAAGCAGGACTAAACCAGGACTAAACCAGGACTAAAGCAGGACTAAACCAGGACTAAACCTGGACTAAACCAGGACTAAACCAGGACTAAAGCAGGACTAAACCTGGACTAAAGCGGGACTAAACCAGGACTAAAGCGGGACTAAAGCAGGACTAAACCTAGACTAAAGCGGGACTAAAGCAGGACTAAAGCAGGACTAAACCAGGACTAAAGCAGGACTAAAGCAGGACAAAACCAGGACTAAAGCAGGACTAAAGCAGGACTAAACCTGGACTAAAGCAGGACTAAAGCAGGACTAAAGCAGGACTAAACCAGGACTAAACCAGGACTAAAGCAGGACTAAAGCAGGACAAAACCAGGACTAAAGCGGGACTAAAGCAGGACTAAACCTGGACTAAAGCAGGACTAAAGCAGGACTAAACCAGGACTAAACCAGGACTAAACCAGGACTAAAGCAGGACTAAAGCAGGACAAAACTAGGACTAAAGCGGGACTAAACCAGGACTAAAGCTGGACTAAACCTGGACTAAAGCAGGACTAAACCTGGACTAAAGCAGGACTAAAGGAGGACTAAACCAGGACTAAACCAGGACTAAACCAGGACTAAAGCAGGACTAAAGCAGGACTAAACCAGGACTAAAGGAGGACTAAAGCAGGACTAAAGGAGGACTAAAGCAGGACTAAACCAGGACTAAACCAGGACTAAAGCAGGACTAAAGCAGGACTAAAGCAGGACTAAACCAGGACTAAAGGAGGACTAAAGCAGGACTAAAGGAGGAGTAAAGGAGGACTAAACCAGGACTAAACCAGGTCTAAAGCAGGACTAAACCAGGACTAAAGGAGGAGTAAAGGAGGACTAAACCAGGACTAAAGGAGGACTAAACCAGGACTAAAGGAGGACTAAACCAGGACTAAACCAGGACTAAACCAGGACTAAAGCAGGACTAAACCAGGACTAAACCAGGACTAAACCAGGTCTAAACCAGGTCTAAAGCAGGACTAAAGCAGGACTAAAACTGGGACTAAACGCTAGCTAGCTAGTGGCTAGCCGCGCAAACCCGGTTAAACACCTAGAATTAAAACTGGACTAAAACGGGACTAAACCAGGACTAAATACTATACTATTTTATATTGTATTAAATTGACAATACAGGTGATTTTCAACCTAACATGTCCTGTGTATTATTTAATTACTTTTTAATAACGCATAGTATATTATACTATGCTATATTATGTGCAACATGAAATTCATTTGAGCAGTATTACCTCCTGTGAAATACTCCTTAAATACCTTATTTAATCCTACCTGTACCTTGGTATTTTATTGCATATTTTATTACATTGTTTTTATTATTATATTGGCTACTTTGCTATGCTATTAGTACTTCCTGACTATCTTGGCGAATCAACGGTTCTTTTGATCTGAAGTATTTCATTGCATTATTGACCTTGTGTTGATCCTGCATATGACAAATAAATGGGGGACGGCTTAGGGCTTGGTCACCTATTTTACATTATAGTTCAATTTATTTATTTTAACAATGTATTTCTAATTATGTAAAGCACTTTGAATTAATTTGTGTACAAACTGTGCTAAACAAAAAAACTTTTATATACAGTATGTACCTCGTATTCTCTCTAACTATTAAACAAGAGATGTACCCGGTATTTAAAGAGGAGCAACATTATAACATCACAAGAGTCTTTTTTTTTTTTGTAATATAGGAAGGAACATATATTAACATTGGCACATTAAATAACCGTGTCGTTTAGGGTGACCAGACGTCCCTGTTTCCCCGGGACAGTCCCAATTTTGTGCCCTGTGTCCCCTGTCCCAGCAGATTTATACAAAACCAATGATTTGTCCCAGTTTTTTACAAGAAATGTCCAAGGTGTCCCTATTTTTGACCAATTTGATCTCTGCCAACAGTAAAGCGAGGCATAAATTGTCATTTGTTTAGGTAAAATACAAAAAAGCTGCTTAAAAATGACCAAAACACAAAGAAACTGTGACTAAACTGACTCACATGTTAGTTAGAGTTAAACAATTTTATTATTACCATCCACCTATAACTATAAACAGACTGCTAGTTACAGATATTTTACATGTAGTTCAGTTTATTCAACTCAATGTATTTTGCAGATGTCAGATGTCAAGTCACTGGTCAAGAAAAGACAAACAGATATTAATACGCATAGATCTATTCATAAATGTGAAAATGTTCTCTAAAATAATAAAATAAAGTCTAATAATAAAGTCTAATAATAAATAATACGCATCTAAAAATAAAATAAAGTTTAATAATAAAATAAAGTGTAATAATAAAAATAAAGTCTAATAATAAAGTCTAATAATAAAAATAAAGCCTAATAATAAAGTCTAATAATAAATAATACGCATCTAATAATAAAATAAAGTTTAATAATAAAATAAAGTGTAATAATAAAAATAAAGTCTAATAATAAAATAAAGTCTAATAATAAAGTCTAATAATAAAATAATACGCATCTAATAATAAAATAAAATTAAGTGTAATAATAAAATAAAATAAAATAAAATAAATAAAGTGTAATAATAAAATAAAATAAATAAAGTGTAATAATAAAATAAAATTAAGTGTAATAATAAAATAAAATAAAGTGTAATAATAAAATAAAATGTAATAATAAAATAAAATAAAATAAAATAAAGTGTAATAATAAAATAAAATAAAATGTAATAATAAAATAAAATAAAGTGTAATAATAAAATAAAATAAAATAAATAAAATGTAATAATAAAATAAAATAAAGTGTAATAATAAAATAAAATAAAGTGTAATAATAAAATTGATGGAATAATTATATATTATTAACTTTTGTGATTCTTTAATCTTTAGAAATGAAGTTTCAAATGTGTGCGTGACTTGTGATCATATGTTTTGAGTTGCAGAAAGGCCAGATATCTGAGGGGAGACGTAAGCAGACAGCTTGGCTCCTCCAGTATCTAAGTTTCAGGGACATTGTCCCTGTGAAAGATGTCATATCTGTGAATTATCTTATAAGTGTGTTGGGTGTTATGATTATGTTTTGGGTTTAATGATTATGTTTTGTTGGCTGTCCTGCCACATGTTCCCCCACCCCTTATGGGCAGGACAGACCACGTGTAAACTAGGGATGTGAAAAACTGAATAAATAGCAAGCTGGGGGCACAGAGAACCAGGACGCTCAGAGCAAATATGGGCCGAGAGCAATGTTGTAACCTGGTCGTATTTCTCTGATTGTTCTCCACTTGCAAGTGAAAAAGATCTAATCTCTTGTCTTCCTTTCCTGTGTACAGAATATGTTGGGTTTTTACCAGCACCCATCAAATGGTCCTTCGTAAGCCGGATCCCAAGACACCTAAAGACTCCAGGAGGTGTCTGAGATTCGGGAAAGACAGTGGCCACTGCATCTGAAACCTTTACCGGCCGACTCTCAACCATCGCTTGGAGTCTGAGGGTTGACGGGATACCGAAGGAGGAAGACAACCAGACTAAAAGAACTGAGTGAGTACGTCTAAGTTTAAAACGTGTGTGACTGAGGGTCATAGCGCGTAGAAAACCCTAAAAATCCTAGGCTCTATTAGGTAAAAACGTGGACTAGTGTCCCTCTATCGGGTGGCGGGAGAGTCACTGGCAGGTAGTAAAACACTGGGTGGAGTAGTATCCTTCTAACGGGTGACAGGTTAGTCACATACAGTTAGTAAATTACTGAAGGAAGCGGTTTCCCTTTATCAGGTAACAGGTTAGTTACTGGCTAGATAATAAAAGACCGTGAAAATCGTACTCAAAGGAATAAAAGTTCTGTGTGAAAGTGTGTATGACTGGAATTACAGGCCGTTAACACTGTAATTCATATAAACTGTTCAGAATAATACAGTAACGTATTGTAGATGCAAAGGCAAGATTTTTCCACCTGCTCATTGCACAGTGACAGGTTGAAGTGAAAAATACTACAATACTGATTATTACTGTCTGAACAAAAACACATCCCAACCTATAGTGACTCCACTCTGGATTAAAAAGGTTGGACTAAATTGACCAAAAAAAAAGGGAAACAAACAGACAAAACTTCAGAGTAAGGATTATAAAATTGTTGCGCAACAAAATAAAGACAAAATAAAATACCTGAAATTATGGACAACAAAATATAATTTTAAAGGGAAGTTAAACACTGTAGATATAATACAGTTAAGAGAGAAGATCTATGCAGATTATTATGCAGACTATTAGAGTAAAAAATATTTACAATAGTTACTTGAGCTGAGGAATTTAGGCCCCTAGAAACATCAGATTCAGATTCTCAAATGGTAATGCTTCTGGAGTTGTTCACCATATGGAATAAGACCACCCAGACACAAGCAGAACACGCAAACTCCACATACAGGACTACCTTCATACATACTCCCTACAACTGTACAACTCCTCACCTTTTGGCCGCACCGGGCTCACCTTTTGGCCGTGTCCAGGGCGCATGTTTGCACTCCGCCTCCGCCTGGCAAATCTACTATACGTCTAATTCTGCTTTTCATATTATATTATATCAAATATCCTCCTGGGACCCGAAGAAAAAGAGTTTATTTTATTTTTTATTTTTTATTTTTTTTTATCTGGTTTGGACCTGATTTAGATCTCTTTTAGTCCTAGTTTAGACCTGGTTCAGTTCTGGTTTAGTCCTAGTTTATTTATCATAGTGCAGCCACAAACTAGAGTGTATCTCAAAAGACTCAAATGCACAGACTGGATAACTACAGGACCAACAGCTGAGACAGGATGGCACAACTGGACTAGACAAGCATTATTTTGGCCAATACATGTCATACCATTTCAGTGCCTCCAACCACCAGATGACGTAGAACAGTGATATTTAGATTCCCTCACTGAGGCGGATGAAGCATTGCTGAAACAAGTTCCAGAAAAGTTATGGTCTACAGGGCCATCAGATGTAGGATTGATAAAAGGAGTAGAACCGGTACAGATAAGACCAAAATCAGAATGGAGACCATGTGTAAGACAATATCCATTGAAACCTGAAGCCTTAGAAGGCATAAAACCAGTTATACAAGATCTGTTAAAGGCAGGAGTGTTAATAGAGTGTAATGACTCACCATGTAATACTCCTATTTGTCCGGTACAAAAAGCAGCGCCATCTGTAGGATGGAGAATGATACAAGCAGTAAACCAAGCAGTGATTCAGAGAGCACCATGTGTTCCTGATCCACATACACTTCTAAATTCATTACAACCAAATTCACAATACTTTACGGTTATAGACATTTCAAATGCTTTCTTTTCAATTCCAATTCGTGAAGATAGCAAGTTTTTATTCGCATTTACCTATAACAATAGAAGATATACTTATACCAGGTTACCACAAGGTTACGGTGAATCTCCTACAATTTACTCACAGGCTATGAGTTCGAATTTGTCTAAATTTACACCTCCAGGAGGAAGTCAAATCTTACTTTACGTGGATGATATTTTGATTTCATCACCAGATAAGGAAACATGCCAAAAGGATACAATAGCGTTATTAAAATATCTAGCAGAAAACGGACATAAAGCAAGTAAAAATAAAGTACAATTTTGTAAACAAGAAGTCAAATATTTAGGATATTCTCTCAGTAATGGAGGCAGAACAATTACTAACGACAGAAAAGCAGCTATCCTGAATGCACCAAAACCAGAAACCAAAAAACAAATGATGTCTTTTTTAGGATTAACGAATTACTGCAGACAATGGATTCCATGTTATGCAGAATTAACACATCCATTAAGTCAACTAATATAAGATAAGATAAGCCTATATTGATCTCACACAGGAGAAATTTACTCGCCACAGTAGCTCCAGGACATTTGGACAAGAGGGAAAAAAGTGCATGCATGTAGGGAGGGGATAAAGTAAGTAATAAATAATACAAATAGTAATACGTAATAATAATAATAATAATGGAAAATAGTAATAATGATAATAAATGATAATAATATGAGACTCCAATATGATAATATATGAGACTCCAATAGCAATGAAAGATAAATTAAAATAGATGCAGGAAGCAGAAAAGGCATTCTGTGATCTAAAACAAACTTTAGTCTCAAGTGTAAGTTTAGCCTTACCGGATTATTCAAAACCCTTCGTGCAAATGGTAGATTGTAAAGGCATATTAATGACTTCAGTAATCACACAACTGCATGGAACCAAACTAAGACCTATAGCCTACTATTCAACTAAACTTGACAGTGTAGTAAAAGCAGCACCTGTAGCAGTAGAAGCTTCAGCAACAGTAGTGTTATTTCACCCATTAACACTCAAAGTACCACACACTGTAGCAGTATTACTATTACAGAGCAACCACTAATTTTTATCACCAGCAAGACACCTTTCATGTATGACAAATTTATATTCACAACCACATTTAACCATAGAAAGATGTACAGTTTTAAATCCAGCCACTTTAATGCCGACTGAGGATGACGGAATCCCACATAATTGTAAAGAATTAGTAGAACAATCAACAAAATGTAGAGAAGATTTATTAGATACTCCAATTGAAGGAGCAGAAATTGTATTTGTAGACGGATCATCTAAAAAAAGACAATTATGGAAAAACATAGACAGGGTATGCGGTAACAACAGTAAATAAAGTATTAAAAGCAAATAAATTACCGCCAAATTATTCAGCACAGGCAGCAGAATTAGTAGCACTAACAGAAGCATGCAAATTATTTAAAGGCAAGAACGTAACAATATATACAGATAGTCAATATGCATATGCGACAACTCACGTATTTGCACAATATTGGAAAAATAGAGGAATGAAGACTTCTACAGGAAAACCAGTAACTCATGCTGAATTATTAACAGAATTAATAAAAGCAGTACAATTACCAAATAAAATAGCTATTTGTAAATGTATAGCACACAAATCAGGAACAGATGAAGTAACAAGAGGAAATGCAATGGCAGATAAAACAGCTAAAGACGCAGCAGAATACAAAATAAATACATATTCTTTAATGGAAGGGACCCAACTAAACAAAAAAAAACCTACAAGACATGCAAGAACAAAGCCCTAAAACTGAAATAAACTTATGGAAAAGAAAAGGAGCACAAATAAAAAACGACATATATATGTGACCAGAAAATAAACCAATACTACCACAGAATTTATATAGATACGCAGCGATATTGAGCCATGGTAAATCACATGTCTCAACAGGAGGGATGGTATCTATGATAAATACGCAGTATTTAATAATAACTACTAAAAAAATTTTTGTAGAAGATGCCTAATATGTGCAAAACATAATCCACAAGGAAATCTTAGACCAACTAGAGGTAAATTTCCAGAACCACAATACCCATTTCAAGAAATACAGATGGATTTTATTCAATTAAATCAAAGTGAAGGTATGAAATATTGTTTAGTAATCATAGATGTGTTTTCAAAATGGACAGAGATATTTCCAACTAGACATCCAGATGCATTAACAGTAGCGAAAGCGTTATGTAAAGAAATTATACCTAGATATGGATTAGTGGAAGTGATCCGATCGGATAATGCTAAACATTTTGTTAATCAAATCATAGAATTGATAGGAAAGAAATTTGATATAAAACTAAAAAACTTGTGTTCATATCACCCACAGTCAGCAGGACTAGTAGAGAGAAGAAATGGTACTATAAAAAACAGACTTAAAAAATGTATGGAAGAAACTAAAAGACCATGGACTAAATGTTTAGATTTAGTCAAGTTAGAATTAAATACTACAGCTATACAAGGGCTAACTCCATTTGAGATATTGTTTGGTAGACCATATAAAATACCACAATTTAAACAAATATGGGAAGATGGGGAAGATATGGACTTAGCTTCACACATGAGAAAAATGTTTGAAAAGCAAAATAACAAACATACTGAAGTAGACCAACCCTGTTCTCAACAGGAAGAAGAGTTAGTGGAACCAGGGGACTGGATCTTGGTGAAAAGCATTAAGAAAAAACACTGGTATTCACCTAAGTGGGAAGGTCCTTATCAAGTATTGTTAACAACCCCAACAGCAGTCATTGCAAAAAGGTTATAAACTACAAAGATGCCGATAAATCACAGGAATAGAATACCAAAATGGCTAAAGACAGCTATAATGTGTTGGATATTGTTGGCATTCTTTGTAATGACATTCCTACTAGTATGGTATCAGATAAAAAAAATGGGCTAGAAGACTTAAGATGGAAGTGATTAAATTGAATGGCAAATTAACTTTAGTAATGTTCTTTAACACAACAGCAGAACCATTAGAAGCAGGAATAGAATCAGGAGGTCATGGTCTGAAAGTACCATGTTATACCTTATTGTTATGTATTTATAAATCAGGAGTAAACCCATGCACAAAGTTTTTATATGTTCTAACATAACACAGGCTGACTCGACAGAACTGCCTCAGCAGAAGGAAAGTCTAGTGATAGGACCATGAACTTTCACTGGTACAAAGATTAGAATAAAAAACAAAGCGCAAAAAACAGATGATTGGTTTCTAATAGCTACAGGAATATCAGGACTCAACAATAACTGCTAATGGCGGAACAAGCAGCTAATTCAACACCATCAGACTGTTTAGTATGTTTGGGACCTAGACCAGTTTTGAAAGTAGTCCCTGCACCCATTAACAAGACATGTATAATACCTATAATGACTCACACCAATCCACCAAACTGTTCTGACTTAGATAAAACTTTTCCAGTCACCCAACCTGTAAAGATTAAACCAATATGTGATGCTAAAGTAGCACTTCAAAATTTCACGTGTGTATAAATTTCAATGGAACAAAAAACATCTTAGGGAAAATCCAGCAGGAATTTTGTGAAACTAACATTAGTGGAGGTGACAACATGAAAGTAATATCCAGATCAGACGTGTGGTGGTGGTGCGGTGAAGACAAGATCTCTGACAAAATACTGTCCAATACTTCAGCTCGTTGTGCTTTGATTACACTGATTATGCCAGTGATAGTTCAACCAATGACTGCAGAAGAAATAAGTGCACATTACCAACTTGTGCTTCCAGGACATTTAAATAGAAGGAAGCGAACTAGCCACACCCCGTGATTAGAAGACCTACTTTGACGCTGTGGGCGTCCCTAGGGGGCGTGCCTGACGAATATAAATTAGCAAATCAAATATATCACTCAGGACCCTTTAGGAAACTGCTGCTAAGGACGACTGTTGCACTGTTGCACATTTATTTTATCTTAACTCCAATGCACATTCTCTTGCACATTTTTGATGCACACTGCACACTTTGGAAATCTGTATATAGGTGTTTATTTGTTATGTTGCACTGTTTTAAGATTTTAGATCTTAGACTTTAGTTTAACTTTAGATCTCTGTCTTAGATAGTTTTTGTTGTGTTTTGTCTTCATATTGTATCTTGTACACTGTCTTTTTGCACTACCTGGCCAGAGAGAAACGAAATTTCACTGTATGTTGAACATATATGGCAGAATAGACAATAAAAGCTAACTTTGATCTTTTGAAATAGCAGCAGGATTTGAAAATACACCAGTTATAGCTGCATTCCTTCCAATTACGCCTAACAAAAATGTAGACAGAATCAACTACATCCACTATAACGTCCAGAAACTTGGCAACTACACCGAAACTGCACTATCTGCTGTACACGACCAACTTAAAGCTACCTCACTCATGGCCTTCCAGAATCGCATAGTGCTCGACATGTTACTAACCGAGAAAGGAGGAGTGTGTGCAATCTTTGGGGATGTGTGTTGTACGTTTGTCCCGAATAACACCACTCCCGAAGGTAAACTCACTAAGGCCTTGGATGGCCTAAGAGCTATGAACAAGCGAATGAAGGACCAATCGGGGGTAGATACTTCCATGTGGGATGGCTGGCTGGATGTATTTGGAAAATACAAAGCCCTGGTAACATCAGTCCTAGTGTCAGTAGTAGTATTTGCAGCAATTTTGACCTTATGTGGGTGTTGTTGTATTCCATGTCTAAGAGCATTAATTAATAGACTAATTACAACTGCCATCTCACCCTTAACACAAGACAAGGAAGTGATGATGCATTTGCTGGCAGGTTATGATGGCACTCTAGCGAAGAAACAGATTTACAAAATGAATTGACTGACTTATTCCAAGAAATTGAGAATTGTGTGTACAATAACAATGAACAGGTAACTGAAAATCTGCAAAGAAGAGGTTACACGGGATACAACAAAAATTAATAAACAGGAGGGAAATGATGGAATAATTATATATTATTAACTTTTGTGATTCTTTAATCTTTAGAAATGAAGTTTCAAATGTGTGCGTGACTTGTGATCATATGTTTTGAGTTGCAGAAAGGCCAGATATCTGAGGGGAGACGTAAGCAGACAGCTTGGCTCCTCCAGTATCTAAGTTTCAGGGACATTGTCCCTGTGAAAGATGTCATATCTGGGAATTATCTTATAAGTGTGTTGGGTGTTATGATTATGTTTTGGGTTTAATGATTATGTTTTGTTGGCTGTCCTGCCACATGTTCCCCCACCCCTTATGGGCAGGACAGACCACGTGTAAACTAGGGATGTGAAAAACTGAATAAATAGCAAGCTGGGGGCACAGAGAACCAGGACGCTCAGAGCAAATATGGGCCGAGAGCAATGTTGTAACCTGGTCGTATTTCTCTGATTGTTCTCCACTTGCAAGTGAAAAAGATCTAATCTCTTGTCTTCCTTTCCTGTGTACAGAATATGTTGGGTTTTTACCAGCACCCATCAAAAATAAAATAAAATAAATAGGTGTAAGTTTTCGTCCCGCAGGCGGCGCTGTTGCGCCACGTGACCAGGCGGGGGAAGAACCCGGAAGGTAAACAAACCCTGTGGAACATGGCGGCGCGGAGGCTGTGGATTTAAACACGTTTAGGTTCGATTTCTTTATATTTTTACTTCTACAGCGGGAAATACAGAAGCCGGATCGTGTTTAATTCTTCTACAAGACATTTTATTGCTGATTATTGTGAAAAATAGAGAAACTAAAGTCAAAAGATTCTCAAAAATGTGTCAGTGTTCACGATCTGCGCGGACCAAGATTCAGAACGCGGGATTTAAAGCTGCACTGTGTCACTTTTCTGGTGGAGGCACGGCCCGCCACTTCCTTCTGGAGATTCCGCTGCTTTGCCTGGAATGTTCCGCAATCTGGCATTAAGTTTTGAGACAAACAGGTGCTGTAACCAGGCAATAAGTGACAGTTCCTCGTCAGATCTGTGGAAACTGTGAAAATGCGTGCTTTTCAAGGTAGAACTTTCCAAACAAGGACATGACATCTCCATGGAGACGGGTGACAGAAAAGTTACACAGTTAACCTTTATTTTTTTTTGCCCTACAGGAAAGCATTAGAGTTTGTGATCCGGGGAATTGGACATATGTTTTTGTGTTTGTGAAATGTAAAATATAAAATAAAACTTTGTCTGCAGAGATGAGTCGTGTGCAGCTGGACGAGGAGAGCTTCTGTGAGAGCTGTCGACTTCTGCTGAAGAAATCTGAGGAGCTGAGAGACGGATGGAGCTGGGAGACGATGCAGGTGAGACTGAGGACGTGACACAAAAGTACACCGGTATGTAAGGGTGCTGCGATGTACGCCTGTAGGACTTCTCAAACTTATCGGTGTGAAAATGTGCCAATGTGCCAAGGACCCGCCTCCAATAGGCCCCACATTTACAACACAATCCAGAGCTTCAAGATTCAGGATTGTTTATTATGCATATGCAGAATCAAAACAAGGTCAACAATGCAATGCAATGAAATGTTTAGGATCAGAAGAACCGTTGACTCGCTAAGATAGTCAGAAGTACTAATAACATGCAATAATAGTACATGGTAAAAAAGTGTTGCAAAAATGCAGGGGAAGAAGTAAACAATATAATAAAAATATGTAATGAAATGTAATAAAATACAAGGTGCAGGTAGGGTTAAATAAGGTGTAAGTAGAGTATTTCACAGAATGCACATAATATAGTGTAGTATAAGTGTTGCATGTGGATTTCGTGATCTTCAAACCGTTTTTAGAACCAAATCATTGGAGCTGTTTCATTCAAAATATTCTACCGCTCTGGAAAAAAATAAGAGGAACAGTGGTTAATAGGTAAAATAGAGGTAAAACACACAATATGTAGCGTAATAAAGCTCAAATGGTGTCATTTAAGCAGCAGTGTCAGTTTCATTTAAGTGTCATTTAAGCAGCAGTGCCAGTGTCATTTAAGCAGCAGTGTCACTGTTATTTAAGTGTTCATTTAAGCAGCAGCACCATTTAAGCAGCAGTGTCAGTGTCATTTTGTGACATTTAAGCAGCAATGTCGGTGTCACTTAAGTGTCATTTAAGCAGCAGTGTCATTTAAGCAGCAGTCTTAGTGTCATTTAAGTGTGATTTAAGCAGCAGTGTCACTGTCATTTACGTGTCATTTAAGCAGCAGTGTCATTTAACACAGTAGTGTCACTGTCACTTAAGTGCCATTTAAGCAGCAGTGTCATTTAAGCAGCAGTCTTAGTGTCATTTAAGCAGCAGTGTCATTGTCATTTAAGTGTCATTTAAGCAGCAGTGTCAGTGTCATTTAAGTGTAATTTAAGCAGCAGTGTCAGTGTCATTTAAGTGTCATTTAAGCAGCAGTGTCAGTGCCATTTAAGTGTAATTTAAGCAGCAGTGTCATTTAAGCAGCAGTGTCATTGGGGAGGGAGGGCAGGGAGAGAGTTCAGCATCCTGACACGTTGGTGGATGAAGCTGTCTTTCAGAATCATGAGTTTAATCTGACTTTTTACAGAGAAATACAAAAAAAAACAAATCTTCACGCATCTTCAGCTCGCTCTTTCACTTCTCACTTCCCACCCCAGATCCTTAATCCCCACCACTATCAGACTGTATAACTCCACTATATGGTCTTAATGTGCAATTATCTCTACATTCTCTTTACTTATTTTATTATTATTACTATTTGTCTGCATGCACTTTATGTTCAAACTTTCTTTTGCACTAAACTGTCTGGAGCTAATGTGGCAAGTGAATTTCTCCTTTGTGAGATCAATAAAGTCAGATCTTATCTTCTGCTGTATATTATGGGCTGTTACGCTTCTTTTCCCACAGGGGGCACAAGAGGGTTATCTGAGGAAAACTGTTCTACGCTCCGTCGTCACTGGCTCCAAAACGAACCAGGAAATCAAAGAGGAAGAGTTTGAACAGGTACAAACTCTGCCATAAAACTATAGAATGTAATACTGAAATTGTGTGTTTATGTTTTAATGATTGAATTCAAAGCTGTGGAAATGCAAATGAATTCTCCTGGGAGTTTTTTAGTATCGATACCTGCTCTCGTTTCAGTTAGTATCAGATTTTCTATATTTTTTTGACTACTCTAGCAGCGAAAGAGGGAACTGTCCACTTAGATTACATTTGAGAATAATTGCTACAGCATAATTCCTAAGTTTGTGGGGAAATTTCCGAGGTTTATGAAGAATTTCTGTGATTAAAGGTCCAATATTAAGAAAAAACTGACTCTTGCGAGCTTTAAGTCGTGTTCAAATGTTGTTACCTCCTCAAAAAAAGACCTGCAGTTGTTAGAACATGTAACCCCGGTGAAAAAAACGTAATTATAAGTAAGTATTTTTAGCTGCCCTTGCGCGATTATGTCATTGCATGCGCGACTGCGTCACCCAGTCACGTTGCAAGCGCGAGGCCATCAGCGCATTATTTAAAGGGATAGTGCGATTTTTTAAAATGTGAATCCGCATGTGTTTCCTTCTAACAGGTTCTTGCGGTAACACCGGTTTACCTCTGACAGTCTCGTCTCAGCCCGGTGCTGCTCGGGTTCTGGAGCTCACGTAAGTAGGTCCGGTAGGTTCACGGGGACAGTTAATAAAGCTTGTTTTTCTTCTCAAAACAAACATTTGTCCCAAAGGTGATATATTTGCGTCACAAACAGTTGTCCACGAAACATCCAGCAGCGAACTTAGCGGTCGCGTATTGTGTCTCTCGATTCGTATCACTGCGCTCACGTTAGCTGTATTAGCCTGTTCACCTTTAGCCGAAGTGTACGGCAGATGCGGTCCGCCGCAAGGGGAAGTTTACAAGTGAACAGGCTAATACGCTAACGTGAGCGCACGAGTCGCCAGACACAATACGCGATCGTTAAGTACGCTGCTGGATGTTTCGTGGACAACTGTTTGGGACGCAAATATATCACCTTTGGGACAAATGTTTTGTTTTGAGAACAAAAACAAGCTTTATTTCATGTTCCAGGGAAGTTACCGGACCTACTTACGTGGGCTCCAGAAAGCGAGCCGAACCGGGATCAGCTGAGACTGTCAGAGGTAAGCCGGGGTCAACACACACAACTTTTAGAAGGAAACCCATACAGATTAACATAAAAAAAAACGCACTATCCCTTTAACCCGGTAGTGACAGGCTGCTGGTGGAGTGAACAGGGCACGCTGTGGAAAAGTTTGTGGGAGGAGCCAACAACAGGTGCCGACAGACTCGAACTTGAAGCGTTGAAATCGATAAACTACTGGACTGGCCAGGTCATTCGTTCGTCCTGGATGGATGGCGAGCAAACCCGGATCTCTAACCCGGACATGAGAACTGTAAAAGCTGAAGCATCTTCACCTCGTCAGTGCTCCAAATCCTCACTCTCTGGTTGGGCTTTTAGGAGTTCTTCAGCCGTCCTGTTTTTCTTTTGCTCCAACTTAGTGACTGATTCGAGCAGTTATTCACTGTTGGATTTGAACTGACTGAACTCTCTTGTTGAACACGCGAGCGTTCTAAATGAACTGTGGCACCAAAATAACAGGAGAAATTCAATTTGTCAACTGGACAAAGTTTATTTGGTCGAAAATGTTTCGCCGCTCATCTGAGAGGCTTCATCAGTTCTGGTTAGAGTGCTGGGAAGACACTGCTTATATCTCGCTGCAGGGAGGAGCTCACTATACTGCAGTTTTTCCGAAACTATCTCGCCTATTTGTTTCTGTCTTTTGTTTCTCTGGCGTCTAGTTCAGCATACCTATTCATCCCTACACGACTGTTTTTCACACCTCTGACCCTGACCTGGCTAGCCCTATTGTTTCTTTTGTTTGTTTTGATTTAGGTTTAAGAATGGAATTATAGATGGGAGACAAATTATGTCTGACTCCACCATTTCTGTTTAAAGAAGGATTCTCTTTTTTTGACAAAAATAGCCTCTTTAACTCCCCTTTTTGTCAAAAAAGAGAATCCTTCTTTAAACAAAAATCAAAACGTGTAGGGATGAATAGGTATGCTAAACTAGACGCCAGAGAAACAAAAGACAGAAACAAATAGGCGAGATAGTTTCGGAAAAACTGCAGTATAGTTAGCTCCTCCCTGCAGCGAGATATAAGCAGTGTCTTACCAGCACTCTAACCAGAACTGATGAAGCCTCTCGGATGAGCGGCGAAACATTTTCGACCAAACAAACTTTGTCCAGTTGACAAATTGAATTTCTCCTGTTATCATGGATTCTACCTGGACGACTGAGGGATTCTTCACGTATGGCACCAAAAGAGACTTTTCCGTGAACTTTCCAATGAAAATTAGCATTTGGGCCTCGTTAAACTTATCGGGTGCGGTGGACCCTATTTTTGCATTTGTATCTATTATTCTATGTATATATTGTATCTATTTTTTGTGCTGTCGCATCCTTGAATTAGTTTTCATTGTGTTATTGTTCGTCATTTGTCTTCACTAATATATGGAACCATCTAAACACAACCCAGGTCTCAGTCTCTCTCCACTCCTAGAGCTGAACTTACATCCTCTGATACTCAGTCCGTATTACAACAGTGTCAATACTGTTTGACGTTACGTGTTTGAGTTCACAAATGTTGGTAGTTTCTGTGTCTTTTTGCAGCTGCAGAGTTGGGCAGCCGCTCCAGAAAACACCGAGGAGGACGAAGATGAAGCGGCTGCTGTGATGAACGGCCCCGAGGCTGAAGGCGGCGGACGTCTCTGTTTCCAGTTTGAGTTTCACGTGGTTTTCTCGAGCAGCTACGGGACCCCGGTGCTTTACTTCAGGGCCTTCACGCTCGGTGGGTCAGACTCATGCACAAAAGATGAATAAAATTATAATTTCCTATAGGGCTGGGCGGTATACCGGTTCATACCGATTACCGGTGTTTTTTTTAATGATATGAATTTTTCATATCCTCCTGAGATCGGCCCATTCATTTGTGTCCTTTATAGTGCACATTGAGTTCACCAGTCTGTCTTTAAGTGTTTTGACATAGACTCTAGTTTGTGGCTGCACTATGATTAAAAATAAATAAATGAATAAACGAACCAGGCCTAAACTAGGACTAAACCAGGACTAATTCAGAACCAAATCAGGAATAAACCGAGACAAAACAGGACTAAACCAGAACTGAACCAAGTCTAAACTAGGACTAAACCAGGACTAAATCAGGAGAAAATCAGGTCTAAACCACGTCTAAACCATGACTAAAAGAGGTCTAAATCAGGTCTAAGCCAGGCCTAAACCAGGTCTGAACCAAATCTGAGTCAAGTTTAAACCACGTCTAAACCAGGACTAAACCAGGTCTAAACCAGATCTAAACCAGGTCTAAACCAGGACTAAACCAGGTCTAAACCAGATCTAAACCAGGTCTAAACCAGGACTAAACCAGGTCTAAACCAGATCTAAACCGGGTCTAAATCAGATCTAAACCAGGTCTAAACCAGATCTAAACCGGGTCTAAATCGAGTCTAAACCAGGTCTAAACCAAGTCTAAACCTGAGGGGTGTTCCACGAACGCGGCTTTATTCGACAGTTGGCGCTAGTTTTAGTGAGAGTTCGGTTCCATGACTCTCGCTAACCTTAGTCCCCGCTGAGTTACTGGGGCAACATGGTCGTCGGATCTAGCCTGGTCGTGGGCAGGCTAAAGATGTGGCTTAAACAGGCCGTGTCACAGAGAATACGTACCTGACGTAAACACAGTGTCAAAAAGCAGCTCTGCACACCTCCCGCATGAGTATCTGTGTTGTCCGAAAACAATATCAGCAAAAAAATTAATTCCTTTACGTTCTTGGTTCTTGACAAATCTCCGGTAATTTAAAAATATGCTTTTGAACCGCTGTTTTTACGACATTATCAGATTCCAGAATTCCAGAGCCGTCACAGAGAAAGACGGTCGGGTGGTTAAGTGCTGCATCTTTCATGTGGGCGTCCCGGGTTCGTTTCCTGTTATTGACGGATTCATGCTCAATTATGTGTTATATTTTCATGAATTTACATTTGCCACTCATTACACAAATGTGAATGAATTTAACCTAAAATTATTCATATCATCATAGAACTTACATCAGCTGGGCCTAACATCACTCTCACTTGACGACATTGACACTTTATATTTTATGTGACATCTCTATCAAAGAATACAGTTACAGGTAAACCTTGACTTTTAAAACAAAATGTAGCCCAATAACAGGCACACTCCATGATGCAACATTTCAATGATTCAACAAATTTGCTTCAGAGATGCTGTGCAAGCCTCTTTAATGAAATCCTATTTATCAATTTCCATCAATAGGCATAAAACAATAAAAGACATTATGTATGACATTCTGGTGTGAGGTCACTGCTGGAGGACTGCTGAGGGTCAGGCAAGGCACTGCTGGAGGACTGCTGAGGGTCAGGCAAGACACTGCTGGAGGACTGCTGAGGGTCAGGCAAGACACTGCTGGAGGACTGCTGAGGGTCAGGCAAGGCACTGCTGGAGGACTGCTGAGGGTCAGGCAAGGCACTGCTGGAGGACTGCTGAGGGTCAGGCAAGACACTGCTGGAGGACTGCAAATGCTTGGATCACAGCTGAGGCATTAGCCTAGAGAATACCTTGAATATACTACTCACGAGAACTCGCAGGAAGGATCTTTGATGGGGTCCCTCCTTCAGTTACCTCCACCAGTGGGTGACCCCGGTTTAGATCCAGTGCCAGCTCCTCTGCAGGTGAAAGGTTTTGGGGGGGCTCCCACCTCCTGTGGCTTGGTAGCTACTGTTCATTTTAAATTAAATGAAGGTACCATTTCAACAGTATTACTAATTTCACTGAATAATAATATTAATATTAGCTTACTTACCACTCTGCAAAATGTTTTTATGCTTTGTCTTTACCTGCAAAACACTCCTCTTCACATTATTCCTGCTCAAAGACAAGATAACACAATTTAACGTATTAGTTGGTGCAAATACTTTTACACAATAAAAATAAATTACAACTGACAAGACTGCTCTACAAATATATAATATTTATGACATCAGCTGTTCTCCCTGAGTTTCAAACTCACATCTCCCACATAACAAACCGTAACATATCCTCTCCCCCACGGACTTGTCTTTACACCGATGGTAAAAACATACTTAAAAAAATCAACCTCCAGCACTGTTATAGGACTTAACTTACGTATTTAAGCGCTCGGCGATCTTCTGCCACGCCATGTCTCTCGCCTTGGTTATTGCAAATGTGTTGTAGAGTTCCAAAAGCAACTTCTGTTCTGATGCGCTGAAACAATCGTCCCGAATCTTCGACATGATGGCGTCACTTGTTCAGGGCTTCTTACGTTCCCCGTGCACGCGTCTAGACCAGGACAGGATAGGCGCGACTGAAGTTAGCGCTGCTGAGGTGCAGCTGAAATACATTAGTGGAACAACTTCAGGCTTTAGTCCAAGTTGCCGCTACTTCAGGTGAGGGCTAACCACTTAGGCGCCGCTATGTTTAGCGACGTTCTTGGAATACCCCCCTGGTCTAAACCAGGTCTAAATCAGATCTAAATCAGATCAATAAATAAATAATAATATAATAAATAAATAATTCATAAATACATGAATTAATTAAATTGGAGTCTAAAAACTTTTTGAGGCGACTGTAGAAGCTTGTCAGAGATGTTGGTCGTCAAAAAATATTTTGTTTTTTTTTGTTAACTTCATGGATTTAACACTATTACAGTCCATTACAGAGGACATGTTACAAAAATACGAATAAAAATAAAATAAATAAATAAAATAAAAATAAATAAATAATTAAATAAATGTAAATGCTAAGGTTACCTCCAAATAGAAAATCAGAAAAAAAGAAATACGCTTTTTTTCTTCGGGTCCCAGGAGGATATACGGTGAGTGTGTGAGTACAAAACATCAGGAACACAGAGCGGCGGAACGTCGCGCCGGGGAACTGTTTTGCAGTGGCACGAGAGCGGTGGAAGCGTAAACCGTGTCCCAATTCGAGACTGCAAAAAGCTGCAGCCCTCAAACTCGCCTCCGCGAACCACAAGGCCGATGCCGAAATGGGAGAGGTCCACGGAGCCGAGAAACATGGCTAAACGCTAATGCTAACAACACGCGCCACGCAAATTACACACGGATCAATAACCCTCGAATTGGGACACGGCTACAGTGTGGGTTGAGCGGTGAACAACATCGTAAAATATGTTGTTTTTTTGTTTCAGAAGGGAAGAGTTTGTCGCTGGAGGACGTGTGGAGCTTCATTCGACCTAAACTCCGGCTGACATCACCAGACGCTCTCCTCAACACGATTACACAACAGGTACGTCCCACGAGTACAGCCTCACTGGTCAGACCCACGACTACAACCTCACTGGTCAGACCCACGAGTACAGCCTCACTGGTCAGACCCACGACTACAACCTCACTGGTCAGACCCACGACTACAGCCTCACTGGTCAGACCCACGACTACAACCTCACTGGTCAGACCCACGACTACAGCCTCACTGGTCAGACCCACGAGTACAGCCTCACTGGTCAGACCCACGACTACAACCTCACTGGTCAGACCCACGACTACAACCTCACTGGTCAGACCCACGAGTACAGCCTCACTGGTCAGACCCACGACTACAACCTCACTGGTCAGACCCATAACTACAGCCTCACTGGTCAGACCCACAACTACAACCTCACTGGTCAGACCCACGAGTACAGCCTCACTGGTCAGACCCACGAGTACAGCCTCACTGGTCAGACCCACGACTACAGCCTCACTGGTCAGACCCACGACTACAACCTCACTGGTCAGACCCACGACTACAACCTCACTGGTCAGACCCACGACTACAGCCTCACTGGTCAGACCCACAACTACAACCTCACTGGTCAGACCCACAACTACAACCTCACTGGTCAGACCCACGACTACAGCCTCACTGGTCAGACCCACAACTACAACCTCACTGGTCAGACCCACAACTACAACCTCACTGGTCAGACCCACGAGTACAGCCTCACTGGTCAGACCCACAACTACAACCTCACTGGTCAGACCCACAACTACAACCTCACTGGTCAGACCCACGAGTACAGCCTCACTGGTCAGACCCACGAGTACAACCTCACTGGTCAGACCCACGACTAGCTAGCTGGTTTAGTTCTGGTTTAGTCCAGAGAAGTGCTTGTGATTTGAAGAGGAAAACCTCAGTGACAGAAGTTTAAACACCTGAACCTTCTGTTCTTCTCCATCAGGAACATCCTCTCCTGGGACAGGCCTTCTTCATGTTACATCCCTGTAAAACTGAACACTTCATGACGCCTGTTCTACAGCACGCTCAGCGACAAAACAGGTACAAACAAACCACATTCTAGAGGAACAGAGGAGAGGAACAGAGGAGAGGAACAGAGGAGAGGAACAGAGGAGAGGAACAGAGGATGAAGAGAAGGTCAGAGGAGAAGGTCAGAGGAGAAGGTCAGAGGATGAAGAGGAGAAGGTCAGAGCAGAAGGTCAGAGGATGAAGAGGAGAAGGGTCAGAAGATGAACAGGAGAAGGTTAGAGGATGAAGAGGAGAAGGGTCAGAGCAGAAGGTCAGAAGATGAAGAGGGAGAAGGTCAGAGGATGAAGAGGAGAAGGTCAGAGGATGAAGAGGAGAAGGTCAGAGGATGAAGAGAAGGTCAGAGGATGAAGAGGAGAAGGTCAGAGGATGAAGAGGAGAAGGTCAGAGGATGAAGAGGAGAAGGTCAGAGGATGAAGAGAAGGTCAGAGGATGAAGAGGAGAAGGTCAGAGGATGAAGAGAAGGTCAGAGGATGAAGAGAAGGTCAGAGGATGAAGAGGAGAAGGTCAGAGGATGAAGAGAAGGTCAGAGGATGAAGAGGAGAAGGTCAGAGCAGAAGATTCACTGTGGTCCTGTTTCCTTCAGAGCGGTGAACTACGTGCTGACATGGCTGAGTGTGGTGGCTCCTCTGGTCGGTCTCGATGTTCCTCTTGAATACTGTTCAGACCAGAGACCAGACTCTGAGCCAGACGAGACCTGAGACCTGAGACCAGACACTGAGCCGGACGAGACCTGAGACCTGAGACCAGACTCTGAGCCGGACGAGACCTGAGACCTGAGACCAGACTCTGAGCCGGATGAGACCTGAGACCTGAGACCAGACTCTGAGCCGGACGAGACCTGAGACCTGAGACCAGACTCTGAGCCGGACGAGACCTGAGACCTGAGACCAGACTCTGAGCCGGATGAGACCTGAGACCTGAGACCAGACTCTGAGCCGGACGAGACCTGAGACCTGAGACCAGACTCTGAGCCGGACCTGAGACCTGAGACCAGACTCTGAGCCGGACGAGACCTGAGACCTGAGACCAGACTCTGAGCCGGACCTGAGACCTGAGACCAGACTCTGAGCCGTTCGAGACTAGGGCTGGGTGATTAATCGAGATTTGCGATATCTCGAGATGTTTTATGCAATCGAAAAAGATTTTGGCATATCGAAAATCTTGAGAATAAGATTTCGCCACTCTGCTTATTTTCCTGAACTGTGTTGTGGAGCTGTCCGCCCCGCCTGCTTCTTGCGTTTGTGTTTCACTGCGTCTCGTGGTTCCCCCTCCCTTCCCCTCGCGTGTAAGCCGCGTGTGTTTGTTGATAAGCGTCCACGAGGGAATTCATACCAAAGAAAACAAACGGCACCACCACCACCACTTCTAAGAAGACACAACAAACAACTCTCCATACATCTTTACCCCGGTGTCTACCCTATGGAAAAACAAGTGCAAGGTGGGTCAGCATTACGGAGTCCATTGCCTTCCATATCGCAAAAGACATGACGCCCATAGCGGTTGTTGAGCGACCGGGCTTCATACGAATGCTAAAAACGCTTGACCCTAGATACAATCTACCTAGTCGCCACTTTTTTGTGAGACAGAAACCTCAGTACAGTCAGGGACAGAGCAAGCAGTGGCTGAGGATGCAGTGTTTTGGACACAGGTGCATTTGGCGATCGGTGAGTTTTAATCTCTCTCTCTCTGTCTCTGTGTGTGTGTGCGTGTGTGTGTGTGTGTGTGTGTGTGTTGCCAGTGAGTGAAATATTTGAAAAAAATTGATGCAGAATAATGTGCTAAGTTAAAGCAAATACACACACACACACACAAATATAAAATGTACTACAGTCACAAAACACACGAGAATTCATGGACTGAGGATCTATTAATCTATATTTAAAAACAATTAATTTAATGTGTGCTTTATCACTTGGCTACGACATGAGGGATTTTTTTTTTTGTCTTTTGTCTTAAATGTTAAAGAAGGTTTTATGTTTACAATTAAAATAAGGCAATATACTACTTCCTTGGTATTTCCTACTTCCTACTACTTCCTTTTTCCCCCTGCATAGATATCGAGATATATATCGTATATCGAGATATAGCAAACACATATCGAGATTATTTTTTTTCTCCATATCGCCCAGCCCTAGACGAGACCTGAGACCAGACTCTGAGCCGGACTAGACTGGACCTCTGCTCCGCTCAGGTTTCCTCTCAAAGGTTTCATCTCACACACGATGGAAAATGAACGGAAATGGACCAAGAACTTCACTTTCCTGTTTATTGTTGTTATTTTGAGAACTTTGCTCATTCAAAGATAAAATATTTAGTTTTTAATGTCCATCCGTCCATGTTTTTCCTCTTATCTGGGGCCGGGTCGCCGGGGCAACAGTCTAAGCAGGGACTCCCAGACTTCCTTCACCCCGGACACTTCCTCCAGCTCCTCCGGGGGGACCCCAAGGCGTTCCCAGGCCAGCCGGGAGACATAGTCCCTCCAGTGTGTCCTGGGTCTTCCCCGGGGCCTCCTCCCGGTGCTCCTCTGGAGGAGTGGAGGAGCAGCGGTTCTACTCCGAGCTCCACCTCTGGTTCCTCTGGTTCCTCTGGTTCCTGTGCTCAGGAGGGGCCACGTGCAGCTCTCTGACCCACAGATGGAGCCTCACATTCGGGCACAGGTCCAGTCGGGCACAGGTCCAGTCCTTCAGCTGACCTCAACCAGATGGACCCCAGACCCCCAACCAGCCGCTGCAGGAGTGTGAGTGTGTGTGTGAGTGTGTGTGTCTGAGATGTTTCCCTCATGAAGAAAGAGAATTGACTATTTTTTACTATTTTTTGTGTTAAAAAGCCTAAATGATTCTATTTTCTCTCTTCTAACGTCGTTTCGTCGTCACAAACACACCTGGAGTTGTGTTTTTTTTTGTTTCTTTCACACACGTTTGACGCACAAACCTGCAGAAGCCTGACGGAAGGAAGTGCTCCACTGTGTTTTTAAACTCCACACACCTTCACTACAATTGTTTGGGTCATTTCAGCTCTTCTGGAATCGCCGATCTGGACTGAACTAAAGGCAAAAGGAGCTGTGAACTTGGAAACCACCGCTTCACGATGACGTCACAAGGTGGACCAGAGCGTTTGGAGATTTGGAGATGTGGACAGACTCAAAATAAAGAGTTACTCACAACTTTGTCAGTTTTATTATAACTTTTCACCTTTTCTTTAGATTCAGAGAAGTGTCTGCCATCGCTTCTGAACCAAGACTAAACCAGGTCTCAACCAGGTCTAAACTAGGACTAAACCAGGTCTAAACTAGGACTAAAGCAGGTCTGAACCAAGACTAAACCAGGACTAAACCAGGTCTAAACTAGGACTAAACCAGGTCTAAACTAGGACTAAACCAGGTCTGAACCAGGTCTAAACTAGGACTAAACCAGGTCTGAACCAAGACTAAACCAGGTCTCAACCAGGTCTAAACTAGGACTAAACCAGGTCTAAACTAGGACTAAACCAGGTCTGAACCAGGTCTAAACTAGGACTAAACCAGGTCTAAACTAGGACTAAACCAGGTCTGAACCAGGTCTAAACTAGGACTAAAGCAGGTCTAAACTAGGACTAAACCAGGTCTCAACCAGGTCTAAACTAGGACTAAACCAGGTCTAAACTAGGACTAAACCAGGTCTGAACCAAGACCAAACCAGGTCTAAACCAGGACTAAACCAGGTCTAAACTAGGACTAAACCAGGTCTAAACCAGGACTAAAGCAGGTCTGAACCAAGACTAAACCAGGTCTAAACCAGGACTAAACCAGGTCTAAACTAGGACTAAACCAGGTCTGAACCAAGACCAAACCAGGTCTGAACCAAGACTAAACCAGGTCTAAACTAGGACTAAACCAGGTCTGAACCAGGACTAAACCAGGTCTGAACCAGGACTAAACCAGGTCTGAACCAAGACTAAACCAGGTCTAAACTAGGACTAAACCAGGTCTGAACCAGGATTAAACCAAGACTAAACCAGGTCTAAACTAGGACTAAACCAGGTCTAAACTAGGACTAAACCAGGTCTAAACCAAGACTAAACCAGGTCTAAACTAGGACTAAACCAGCTCTAAACCAGGTCTAAACTAGGACTAAACTAGGACTAAATGAGGTCTGAACCAAGACTAAACCTGGTCTAAACCTGGTCTGAACCAAGACTAAACCAGGTCTAAACTAGGACTAAAACAGGACTAGAAGTGAACTAAACTAGGACTAAACCAGGTCTAAACTAGGACTAAACCAGGACTAAACCAGGACTAAACCAGGTCTAAACCAGGTCTAAACTAGGACTAAACCAGGTCTAAACTAGGACCCAAGAACAATGTAAAGACTTGTGGAGGCCAAGACACATGAAAGCTGTGATTAAAAATAAGGGTTATTGCACCAAATATTGATTTGTGAACTCTTCTTAAGTGTAAACATTAGTATTATGTTGTTTTAAAATGAATTTGATCTTGTTTCTTTACATTGTTTGAGCTCTGAAAACATGGATCTTTTTTTGTTATTTTGACCATTTGTCATTTTCTGCAAATAAATGCTCTAAACCATATTTTTATTTGGAATTTGGGGGAAATGTTGTCAGTAGTTTATAGACTCAAACTAAAATGTTCCTTAGTCCTGGTTTAGTCCACTTCTAGTCCTGGTTTAGTCCACTTCTAGTCCTGCTTTAGTCCTGATTTAGTCCAGTTCTAGTCCTGGTTTAGTCCACTTCTAGTCCTGGTTTAGTCCAGTTCTAGTCCTGATTTAGTCCAGTTCTAGTCCTGGTTTAGTCCAGTTCTAGTCCTGGTTTAGTCCAGTTCTAGTCCTGGTTTAGTCCTGATTTAGTCCAGTTTTAGTCCTGGTTTAGTCCACTTCTAGTCCTGGTTTAGTCCTGATTTAGTCCAGTTCTAGTCCTGATTTAGTCCACTTCTAGTCCTGGTTTCGTCCTGTTTTAGTCCTGGTTTAGTTCACTTCTAGTCCTGTTTTAGTCCTGATTTAGTCCCAGTTTAGTCCTGTTTTAGTCCTGATTTAGTCCCGGTTTAGTCCTGTTTTAGTCCACTTCTAGTCCTGTTTTCGTCCTGGTTTAGTCCTGATTTAGTCCCGGTTTAGTCCTGGTCTAGTTCCATAATGCCTATATTTAGCCTATATTATTTAATGGAGACGAAAAACAACATAAACGATAATATTTTTATTTGAATTCAGGGGAAATGTTGTCAGTCGTTTATAGACTCAAACAAAAATGTTCCTTTTGCCCAAACACAAACCTATAAGTAGTAAAATCAGAAAAACTCATCATTTCACAGCGGTCTCTGTACGTGAGCCAGGATCCTGGCTCAGGTCCTGGCTCAGATCCTGGCTCAGGTCCTGGCTCAGGTCCTGGCTCAGGTCCTGGCTCAGATCCTGGCTCAGGTCCTGGCTCAGGTCCTGGCTCAGATCCTGGCTCAGATCCTGGCTCAGGTCCTGGCTCAGATCCTGGCTCAGGTCCTGGCTCAGATCCTGGCTCAGGTCCTGGCTCAGGTCCTGGCTCAGATCCTGGCTCAGGTCCTGGCTCAGGTCCTGGCTCAGATCCTGGCTCAGGTCCTGGCTCAGATCCTGGCTCAGGTCCTGGCTCAGATCCTGGCTCAGGTCCTGGCTCAGATCCTGGCTCAGATCCTGGCTCAGGTCCTGGCTCAGATCCTGGCTCAGGTCCTGGCTCAGATCCTGGCTCAGGTCCTGGCTCAGATCCTGGCTCAGGTCCTGGCTCAGGTCTGGGGCCCCGCTGGTCCTCGACGGTCCAGCCTCAGCAGGACGGGTTCAAGGACGGGTCAAATGCAGAGGACAAAATCTCCACTTAATTATCACCCGTTTAGACGGTTCACCGGAGTCAGGTTTTTGTTTTTTTGTTTTTTTCTTTGAGGGTTTGTTTCCCAACTTTTCTATTTTTATTCACATTTATAATAAGTTATAATAACACAGAGAAAGTCTGCCATCAGGCTTCTGCAGGTTTGTGCTTAAACATGTGAAAGAAACAAATAAAACACAACTCCAGGTGTGTTTGTGACGACGAAACGACGTTAGAACAGAGAAAATAGAATCATTTAGGCTTTTTAACACAACAAATAGTCAAAATTTCCAGAGCTGTAATTGCAGTTTCCTTGTAAAGTGTTTTGAGTGTTTTGTGTGAGAGACCGCTGAGCTCAGGACGTCCCACCATCTGTTCCTGAGACGAGCACAACGGAGGAGAGAGGGAACAGGGGGGGGGGGGGGCGTAGGAAAGGAGAGAAGGAGGAGAGAAGGAGGAGAGGTGGAGGAAGAAGAGAAGAAGAGGAGGATTTGGAGGAGACACGAGGAGAGGAGAAGAGGGGGAGGTGGATGTTGTGGGACTGCTGCGTTCTTGTGATGTCCTTCAAACCAAAGGACCCTCCTGCTGTGAGGGACCACGCTGCTGTGAGGGACCACGCTGCTGTGAGGGACCACGCTGCTTCTGGACTCGAGCCGGTTCTGATTTTAAAAAAAAAAAAAAAAGGTTTATTCCTGTTTTAGTCCTGGTTTAGTCCTGGACTAGTTCTGGTTTAGTCCACTTCTAGTCCTGGTTTACTTGTGGTCTAGTCCTGGTTTATTCCTGGTTTAGTCCTGATTTAGTCCCCTTCTAGTCCTGGTTTAGTCCTGGTTTAGTCCACTTGTAGTCCTGGTTTAGTCCACTTCTAGTCCTGGTTTACTTGTGGTCTAGTCCTGGTTTATTCCTGGTTTAGTCCTGGTCTAGTCCTGGTTTAGTCCCCTTCTAGTCCTGGTTTAGTCCTGGTTTAGTCCACTTGTAGTCCTGGTTTAGTCCACTTCTAGTCCTGGTTTATTCCTGGTTTAGTCCTGGTCTAGTTCTGGTTTAGTCCACTTCTAGTCCTGGTTTAGTCCTGGTTTAGTCCACTTCTAGTCCTGGTTTAGTCCTGGTCTAGTTCTGGTTTAGCCCACTTCTAGTCCTGGTTTAGTCCTGGTTTAGTCCACTTCTAGTCCTGGTTTAGTCCACTTCTAGTCCTGGTCTAGTTCTGGTTTAGCCCACTTCTAGTCCTGGTTTAGTCCACTTCTAGTCCTGGTTTAGTCCACTTCTAGTCCTGGTCTAGTTCTGGTTTAGTCCACTTCTAGTCCTGGTCTAGTTCTGGTTTAGCCCACTTCTAGTCCTGGTTTAGTCCACTTCTAGTCCTGGTTTAGTCCACTTCTAGTCCTGGTCTAGTTCTGGTTTAGTCCACTTCTAGTCCTGGTTTAGTCCACTTCTAGTCCTGGTTTATTCCTGGTTTAGTCCTGGTCTAGTTCTGGTTTAGTCCACTTCTAGTCCTGGTTTAGTCCATTTGTAGTCCTGGTTTAGTCCACTTCTAGTCCTGGTTTATTCCTGGTTTAGTCCACTTCTAGTCCTGGTTTAGTCCATTTGTAGTCCTGGTTTAGTCCACTTCTAGTCCTGGTTTATTCCTGGTTTAGTCCACTTCTAGTCCTGGTTTAGTCCACTTCTAGTCCTGGTTTAGTCCTGGTTTAGTCCACTTCTAGTCCTGGTTTATTCCTGGTTTAGTCCTGGTCTAGTCCTGGTTTAGTCCTGATTTAGTCCACTTCTAGTCCTGGTTTAGTCCTGGTTTAGTCCACTTCTAGTCCTGGTTTAGTCCTGGTTTAGTCCACTTCTAGTCCTGGTTTAGTCCAGTTCTAGTCCTGGTTTAGTCCTGGTTTAGTCCACTTCTAGTCCTGGTTTATTCCTGGTTTAGTCCTGGTCTAGTTCTGGTTTAGTCCACTTCTAGTCCTGGTTTAGTCCTGGTTTAGTCCACTTCTAGTCCTGGTTTATTCCTGGTTTAGTCCTGGTCTAGTCAATCAATCAAATATTTATAAAGCGCTTTTCATACAAAATTGTAGCACAAAGCGCCTCACAGTGGTCAAGGATTAGAAGATTGACCTTTATTGATCTCACACAGGAGAAGTTGTTTCTATATTTGACCCGGGGACCATCCCCATGATTTTGTTGTTTAGTCTTGTTCAGAACCTCAGGAGGATTTTACCTGGTGCATGTTTTGGTGGTGGGGGAAACCGGAGTGCCCGGAGGAAACCCACCCAGACACGGGGAGAACATGCAAACTCCACACAGAAAGGCCCAGGCGACCCGAACCTTCTTGCTGTGAAGCATGAGTGCTAACCACTCAGCCACCGTGCCGCCAGGGAAAAAAAAAAAAAGTCCACTTCTAGTCCTGGTTTAGTCCTGGTTTAGTTCCATAATGCCATTTAGTCTATTTCATTATTTCATGAAAACAAAAAAAACCCAACATAAACAAGAATATTTTTATTTGGAATTAAGGACTCGGCACCGCCAAGCCTCCTGCTGTGAGGGACCACGCTGCTGTGAGGGACCACTCCTGCTGTGAGGGACCACGCTGCTGTGAGGGACCACGCTGCTGTGAGGGACCACTCCTGCTGTGAGGGACCATGCTGCTGTGAGGGACCACTCCTGCTGTGAGGGACCATGCTGCTGTGAGGGACCACGCTGCTGTGAGGGACCACGCTGCTGTGAGGGACCATGCTGCTGTGAGGGACCACTCCTGCTGTGAAGGACCATGCTGCTGTGAGGGACCACGCTGCTGTGAGGGACCACGCTGCTGTGAGGGACCACTCCTGCTGTGAGGGACCACGCTGCTGTGAGGGACCACGCTGCTGTGAGGGTCAACGCTGCTGCTGGACTCGAGCCGGTTCTGATTTTAAAAAGGTGTAAATTGAGTGCATTTATTCTGTGGCTTCTGTTTCAGTGACTCTGGGACTGGTGAAGGTTTTAAAACTGCAGCTGTGATAAAAACACAAATAAAAAAGTGATTTACCTGTTTCCACTAGAGGGCGGAAGAGTCAAATATTGTGTCATTTTCAGTTTTTTTTCTTTAAATCAGACGTGGGTAATTATTTTTCCCCAGGGGACAAATGAGAAGCAGAAAATATTGTGGAGGGCCAAAAGTTTGAAGTCGACTTTTATTTCTACGTTGAAATCAGTAAATGTCATTGTTTAGTTAGTATGTTTAATGTGTGAAGCACGTCTGACAGATGATCATCAGTAGTAGTAGTGCTTTAGTCCTGCTTTAGACCTGGTTTAGACCTGGTTTAGTCCTGCTTTAGACCTGGTTTAGACCTGGTTTAGTCCTGCTTTAGACCTGCTTTAGACCTGCTTTAGTCCTGCTTTAGACCTGGTTTAGACCTGCTTTAGTCCTGCTTTAGACCTGGTTTAGACCTGCTTTAGTCCTGCTTTAGACCTGGTTTAGACCTGGTTTAGACCTGGTTTAGTCCTGCTTTAGACCTGCTTTAGACCTGCTTTAGTCCTGCTTTAGACCTGGTTTAGACCTGCTTTAGTCCTGCTTTAGACCTGGTTTAGACCTGCTTTAGTCCTGCTTTAGACCTGGTTTAGACCTGGTTTAGACCTGGTTTAGTCCTGCTTTAGACCTGCTTTAGACCTGCTTTAGTCCTGCTTTAGACCTGGTTTAGACCTGCTTTAGTCCTGCTTTAGACCTGGTTTAGACCTGCTTTAGTCCTGCTTTAGACCTGGTTTAGACCTGCTTTAGACCTGGTTTAGACCTGCTTTAGTCCTGCTTTAGTCCTGCTTTAGACCTGGTTTAGACCTGGTTTAGTCCTGCTTTAAACCTGGTTTAGACCTGGTTTAGTCCTGCTTTAGACCTGGTTTAGTCCTGCTTTAGACCTGGTTTAGACCTGGTTTAGTCCTGCTTTAAACCTGGTTTAGACCTGGTTTAGTCCTGCTTTAGTCCTGCTTTAGACCTGGTTTAGACTTAGTTTAGATCTGGTTTAGTCCTGCTTTAGTCCTGCTTTAGTCCTGCTTTAGACTTGGTTTAGACCTGCTTTAGTCCTGCTTTAGTCCTGCTTTAGTCCTGCTTTAGACCTGGTTTAGACTTGGTTTAGATCTGGTTTAGTCCTGCTTTAGTCCTGCTTTAGTCCTGCTTTAGACTTGGTTTAGACCTGCTTTAGTCCTGCTTTAGTCCTGCTTTAGTCCTGCTTTAGACCTGGTTTAGACCTGGTTTAGTCCTGGTTTAGTCCTGCTTTAGACCTGGTTTAGACCTGCTTTAGACCTGGTTTAGTCCTGGTTTAGACCTGCTTTAGACCTGGTTTATTCCTGCTTTAGTCCTGCTTTGGTTTAGGCCTGCTTTGGACCTGGTTTAGACCTGGTTTAGATCTGCTTTAGACTTGGTTTAGTCCTGCTTTAGTCCTGCTTTAGACCTAGTTTAGACTTGGTTTAGATCTGGTTTACACCTGGTTTACCCTGGCTTTAGCGTCACAGCCTGATCCGACAGATGATCATCAGTACAAATGCATCAGTACAAATTCATTATGTACAATTCTGAAAGTAGGTTTTACTTTCTTAATTCCAAACAACCTTTCACGGGCCGGTCAGAGTCAGTTCGCGGGCCGTATTTGGCCCCTGGACCTTGAAATGCCCAGGTCTGTTCTTGACTATCTTAGCGAATCAGCGGTTCCTCTGATCCTGAGCATTTCATTACATTATTGACCTTGTGTTGATTCTGCATATGACAAATAAACAATCTTGAATCTTGAATCTTACAAGAAAAGCATGAGCAGACTCTACCTCCTGAGGAAGCTCAGGTCTTTTAATGTGTGCAGCAAGTTCCTGGAGATCTTCTCCCAGTCTGTGGAGGCCAGCACCCTGGACTTCACTGTGGTTCTGCTGGGGGAGCAGCACCAGTAAAAGGGACGTTGGATGGATTGATAAACTGATCGGTAAAGCTGGTCACATGATCGGCTGTGAGCTGGAGACATTTGTCACAGTGAGGGACAGGAGGACACTGGACAAACTGCTCTCCATCATGGACACTCCTGCTCACCCACTGCACCATAGAAGGACAGATAATACTCCCTACAACTGTACACAGCTGTGATTGGATATTTTATTACTTATTTTTCTATTTTATTCTGATTTGTACATATACACTTATTATTTTTATAATTATGTCTCATTTGACTCCGGTCTCTTGCTCTTTTTTGGCTATTCCATCTATTTTTTTCTTCCCCTCTGTTATATTTTCTGTTTGATGAGTGAGCGGCTGGACCCAAATCATTTCCCTTGTGGATCAATAAAGTCTGTCTAAGTGGAACAGTCTGGGTTTGGGGGATTTGTGTTGATTTAAATCTCAGAGTTTCTTTTATTCTCTCACTTTTCCCACGTTCAGAGCTGATTTCATATTTGTGGAGGACTTTATACCTGCCTCACCTCAGCTGAGCCATGCGGACGAAGCTGATTGGTCCGTGTGCTCCGGGACGCGCTGTGATTGGGCCACGATGCTGTGTCAAGTTTTAAACGATCCTTGGGCACTTCCTTTTGTCCTCCCATCAAACCCTTCAAAGTAAAATAACCTGGCGATATGTACAGTATATTCTTTGCTTTTTGTCCAGAGGAGTAAATAGTTTGTTATTATTTTTAATTTCATTTTTAATTTACATATTTAGAGGTAGAATTTCCCCTAAAAGAATTTCAGAATAAAAGTCATTCTGATTCTGTAGTATACTCACTGTAGTATACACGTTTATACTGCACCAGCCTAAATCATTGTCCAGACTTTTTTTCTTCTTCACAAAACTTAAATTAAATTAAACCAAATTAAAACATTTGTAGCAGAGGGCCACAGCCGGGAGATAGATTCACTAATTAATCAATCAATCAATCAATCAAATATTTATAAGGCGCTTTTCATACAAAATTGTAACACAAAGCGCCTGATTAATAAGGCTGGAAATGTGAATTTTAGCTCTGAATCACAGTGTTATATACAAAGTTTTTGAAGTTAAAGTGGAAGAATTACTTGAATTTGCAGTTAAAAAAAAAAAAAATACAATGGTCTTTTGGGTCAATTCAGCAGAGGCATTGAGGGTTTACAAAAATGGGTCTGATCGGGCCAGACTTTGGACACCCGGGGCCTAAATGAAGTGGTAAAGTCAATTTTAATATTAAAAAACAACGTCATAGTCCATGTAGAAATAAAAAAATAATTAAAAATGTTATTGTACTACATTTCTAGTCCCATATCATATACCATACCTCTAGCTCTTACTGTACATTGTTTATGTAGTTCTTTTATAGATAAGGGAATCCAAATCATTATTTTTGCAGCACTTTGGATTTATTTATAAAATGTGCCGTGGAAATAAATCTGATGGGATCATTTATTGACACTATAAAATGCCATTTTCTAGGCCAGTATATATTTTTACTCAATTATTATTATTATTATTATTATTAGTAGTAGTAGTAGTATTACTATTATTAGGGACCGAGCCCGAAGGGGGACGAAGGTCCCTATTGTTGTTGCTTTGTTTCCGTATTATTATTAGGGACCGAGCCCCGAAGGGGGACGAAGGTCCCTATTGTTGTTGCTTTGTTTCCCTATTATTATTATTATTATTATTATTATTATTAGGGACCGAGCCCCGAAGGGGGACGAAGGTCCCTATTGTTGTTGCTTTGTTTCCCTATTATTATTATTCTTGTTCTTGTTCACACTCGCTGGGGCAATTTTGAGCATGTTCCCATGCTTCAAAACGAACGAAACTTTGCACGGGCATCACAAAGTGCTGCCAGTACGACCACACAAAGTCCCGTCCCCCAGTGACCCCCAGGAGCTCGATAGCGCCCCCTAGCGCGTTGTCTTTCGGGGCTGGCATACCGTTTAAGATAGGCGCACGAAATTCGGTAGGGACGTGTATCTCAATAAGACGAACAAACGCCTCACTGCATTGTCATGGCCACGCCCAACAGGAAGTGAGATAATTGGGCTTTTGTGTGATTTTTTGGTATTGGACATAGAATGGAATTTGAAACACTTCTCCTACACCGTACCTCAGATGGGCTTAAATTTTGGTGAACATAATCTTAAGACGTTGGAGATGTTAAATTGCGAAGGATTTTCAAATAGGCGGTAATATGACGATACGGCGGATCGATAAAGTTAGGTATGGAATTTGAAAGACTTCTCCTACACCGTACCTCAGATAGGCTTAAATTTTGGTGAACATAATCTTAAGACGTTGGAGATGTTAAATTGCGAAGGATTTTCAAATAGGCGGTAATATGACGATACGGCGGATCGATAAAGTTAGGTATTTATTGAATGGGAGTGATGAGTTATGAATGGGAGGTATTTGTTGCTAGGCAACGCCCTGATCAAAGGTCTTTGATCTTTGTACCTTTCATCTGATATAGCTGCAAGCAGCAATGTGGGGACAAGCATCGAAGGTTCATGTAGGCCTCAGCATGTAGGCCACATGCAGGGTCTGACAGGGTCTAACAGAGTCTGACAGGGTCTAACAGAGTCTGACAGGGTCTGACAGGGTCTGTTCTGACAGGGTATCTACAATGTCATGGCCACGCCCAACAGGAAGTGAGATAATTGTGCCAGGCACACGAAATTTGGTATGGCTGTGCATCTCAGTAAGACGAACAAACGCAGGTGCGAGGTCCCGACCAACGCCGCTTGCGGCTTTAATTAGGGACCGAGCCCCGAAGGGGGACGAAGGTCCCTATTGTTGTTGCTTTGTTTCCCTATTATTAGGGACCGAGCCCCGAAGGGGGACGAAGGTCCCTATTGTTGTTGCTTTGTTTCCCTATTATTATTAGGGACCGAGCCCGAAGGGGGACGAAGGTCCCTATTGAAGTTGCTCTGTTTCTCTATTATTAGGGACCGAGCCCGAAGGGGGACGAAGGTCCCTATTGTTCTCGCTCTGTTTCTCTATTATTATTATTTTTTTTGTTCTTGTTCACACGCTTTTGGGCAATTTGGAGCATGTTCCCATGCTTCAAAACGAACAAAACTTTGCACGGGCATCACGTAGGGCGGCAGCTACGCCTCCAAAAAGTCCCGTCCCCCAGTGACCCCCAGGAGCTCGATAGCGCCCCCTAGCGCGTTGTCTTTCGGGGCTGGCATACCGTTTAAGATAGGCGCACGAAATTCGGTAGGGACGTGTATCTCAATAAGACGAACAAACGCCTCACTGCAATGTCATGTCCACGCCCAACAGGAAGTGAGATAATTGGCTTTTTGTGAAATTTGACATACAATGGAATTTGAAACACTTCTCCTACACCGTAGCTCAGATGGGCTTAAATTTTGGTGAACATAATCTGAAGATGTTGGAGATGTTAAATTGCGAAGGATTTTCAAATAGGCGGTAATATGACGATACAGCGGATCGATAAAGTTAGGTATGAGTTATGAGTTATGGATGGGAGTTATTTATTGAATTTGGAGTTCCGTTTAAGATAGGCACACGAAATTCGGTAGGGACGTGTATCTCAATAAGACGAACAAACGCCTCACTGCAATGTCATGGCCACGCCCAACAGGAAGTGAGATAATTGGCATTTTGTGTGATTTTGTAATATTGGACAGACAATGGAATTTGAAACACTTCTCCTACACCGAACCTCAGATGGGCTTAAATTTTGGTGAAAATAATCTTAAGACATTGGAGATGATAAATTGCGAAGGATTTTCAAATAGGAGGTAATATGACGATACGGCGAATCGATAAACTTAGGTATTTATTGAATGGGAGTTATGAATTATGAATAGGAGGTTTTTATTGAATTTGGAGTTCTTCCTCAGACTAAAACTTCACAGGGTAATGTACATGAGGACTACCAAGATTTTCATGCCAAATAACTGGCAGTCTGACATAGCGCCCCCATATGACAGGCCAGTGAACTGTCAGAAAATGTACAGCAAATGAGCGTTTTAACACAAAGAGGATCGTGGGTGGCATACGATTTCAGCCAGACACACGAAAGTTGGTATGGGTGTGTATCTCACTAAGATGAACAAAATTGTAATTACAATGTCATGGCCACGCCCAACAGGAAGTGAGATAAAAAGACTTGTATTGCGATTTTGTGTGATAAGACATACAATGGATTTTAAAACACTCCTCCTATACCGTACATCAGATGGGCGTAAATTTTGGTGTACATGAGCTCAAGACAATGGAGATGTTAAATTGCGAAGGGATTTTTGATATCTTGTAAGATGACAAAATGGCGGCCTGATGAATTTTGCTACCATTTGAAAGTGCCAAATTCAATAGGAAGTGTGTCACCACTTCATTTTGAAACATTTCTCCTACAACGTACCTCAGATGGGCTTAAATTTTGGTGTACATGAGCTCAAGACATTGGAGATGTTAAATTGCAAAGGGATTTTTGATATCTTGTAAGATGACAAAATGGCGGCCTGATGAATTTTGCTATCATTTGAAAGTGCCAAATGCAATAGGAGGTGTGTCACCACTTCATTTTGAAACACTTCTCCTACACCGTACCTCAGATGGGCTTAAATTTTGGTGAACATAATCTTAAGACATTGGAGATGTTAAATTGCGAAGGATTTTCAAATAGGCGGTAATATGACGATACGGCGGATCGATAAACTTAGGTATTTATTGTTATGAGTTATGAATGGGAGGTTTTTATTGAATTTGGATTTCTTCCTCAGACTAAAACTTCACAGGGTAATGTAGATGAGGACTACCAAGATTTTCATGCCAAATAACTGTAAGTCTGACATAGCGCCCCCATATGACAGGCCAGTGAACTGTCAGAAATCTACCGCTAGCTGAGCCCCTAACAGGAAAAATTGTCCGATATGGCTTACCATTTTTGCCAGGCACACGATATTCGGTATGGGTGTGCGTCTCGGTATGGGTGTGCGTCTCAGTAAGACGAACAAACGCAGGTGCGAGGTCCCGACCAACGCCGCTTGCGGCTTTAATTATTATTATTCTTGTTCTTGTTCACACGCTTTTGGGCAATTTTGAGCATGTTCCCATGCTTCAAAACGAACATGACTTTGCAGGGGCATCACGTAGGGCGGCAGCTACGCCTCCAAAAAGTCCCGTCCCCTGGTGACCCCCAGGAGCTCGATAGCGCCCCCTAGCGCGTTGTCTTTCGGGGCTGGCATACCATTTAAGATAGGCGCACGAAATTCGGTAGGGACGTGTATCTTAATAAGACGAACAAACGCCTCACTGCAATGTCATGTCCACGCCCAACAGGAAGTGAGATAATTGGCCTTTTGTGAAATTTGACATACAATGGAATTTGAAACACTTCTCCTACACCGTACCTCAGATGGGCTTAAATTTTGGTGAACATAATCTTAAGATGTGGTAGATGTTAAATTGCGAAGGATTTTCAAATAGGCGGTAATATGACGATACGGCGGATCGATAAAGTTAGGTATTTATTGAATGGGAGTTATAAGTTATGGATGGAGTTATTTATTGAATTTGGAGTTTCGTTTAAGATATGCGCACGAAATTTGGTAGGGACGTGTATCTCAATAAGACGAACAAACGCCTCACTGCAATGTCATGGCCACGCCCAACAGGAAGTGAGATAATTGGCCTTTTGTGTGATTTTGTGGATATTGGACATACAATGGAATTTGAAACACTTCTCCTACACCGTACCTCAGATGGGCTTAAATTTTGGTGAACATAATCTTAAGACATTGGAGATGTTAAATTGCAAAGGATTTTCAAATAGGCGGTAATATGACGATACGGCGGATCGATAAACTTAGGTATTTATTGAATGCGAGTTATGAATTATGAATGGGAGATATTTATTGAATTTGGAGTGCTTCCTCAGACTAAAACTTCACAGGGTAATGTAGATGAGGACTACCAAGATTTTCATGCCAAATAACTGGCAGTCTGACATAGCGCCCCCATATGACAGGCCAGTGAACTGTCAGAAAATGTACAGCAAATTAGCGTTTTAACACAAAGAGGATCGTGGGTGGCATACGATTTCAGCCAGACACACGAAAGTTGGTATGGGTGTGTATCTCACTAAGATGAACAAAATTGTAATTACAATGTCATGGCCACGCCCAACAGGAAGTGAGATAAGAAGACTTGTATTGCGATTTTATGTGATATGACATAGAATAGATTTTAAAACACTCCTCCTACACCGTACATCAGATGGGCGTAAATTTTGGTGTACATAAGCTCAAGACATTGGAGATGTTAAATTGCGAAGGGATTTTTGATATGTTGTAAGATGACAAAATGGCGGCCTGATGAATTTTGCTACCATTTGAAAGTGCCAAATGCAATAGGAGGTGTGTCACCACTTCATTTAGCAGACACTTCTCCTACACCGTACCTCAGATGGGCTTAAATTTTGGTGAACATAATCTTAAGACGTTGGAGATGTTAAATTGCGAAGGATTTTCAAATAGGCGGTAATATGACGATACGGCGGATCGATAAACTTAGGTATTTATTGAATGGGAGTTATGAATGGGAGATATTTATTGAATTTGGAGTTCTTCCTCAGACTAAAACTTCACAGGGTAATGTAGATGAGGACTACCAAGATTTTCATGCCAAATAACTGGCAGTCTGACATAGCGCCCCCATATGACAGGCCAGTGAACTGTCAGAAATCTACAATAGCATGAGCCCCTAACAGGAAAAATTGTCCGATATGGCTTACCATTTTTGCCAGGCACACGAAATTCGGTATGGGTGTGCGTCTCAGTAAGACGAACAAACGCAGGTGCGAGGTCCCGACCAACGCCGCTTGCGGCTTTAATTATTATTATTAGGGACCGAGCCCGAAGGGGGACGAAGGTCCCTATTGTTGTTGCTTTGTTTCCGTATTATTATTATTCTTGTTCATACACGCTGGGGCAATTTTGAGCATGTTCCCATGCTTCAAAATGAACGAAACTTTGCACGGGCATCACAAAGTGCTGCCAGTACGACCACACAAAGTCTCGTCCCCCAGTGACCCCCAGGAGCTCGATAGCGCCCCCTAGCGCGTTGTCTTTTGGGGCTGGCATACCGTTTAAGATAGGCGCACGAAATTCGGTAGGGACGTGTATCTCAATAAGACGAACAAACGCCTCACTGCAATGTCATGGCCACGCCCAACAGGAAGTGAGATAATTGGGCTTTTGTGTGATTTTTGGGTATTGGACATAGAATGGAATTTGAAACACTTCTCCTACACCGTACCTCAGATGGGCTTAAATTTTGGTGAACATAATCTTAAGACGTTGGAGATGTTAAATTGCGAAGGATTTTCAAATAGGCGGTAATATGACGATACGGCGGATCGATAAAGTTAGGTATGGAATTTGAAACACTTCTCCTACACCGTACCTCAGATAGGCTTAAATTTTGGTGAACATAATCTTAAGACGTTGGAGATGTTAAATTGCGAAGGATTTTCAAATAGGCGATAATATGACGATACGGCGGATCGATAAAGTTAGGTATTTATTGAATGGGAGTGATGAGTTATGAATGGGAGGTATTTGTTGCTAGGCAACGCCCTGATCAAAGGTCTTTGATCTTTGTACCTTTGATCTGATATAGCTGCAAGCAGCAATGTGGGGACAAGCATCGAAGGTTCATGTATGCTGAGGCATGTAGGCCACATGCAGGGTCTGACAGGGTCTGACAGAGTCTGACAGGGTCTGACAGGGTCTGACAGGGTCTAACAGAGTCTGACAGGGTCTGTTCTGACAGGGTATCTACAATGTCATGGCCACGCCCAACAGGAAGTGAGATAATTGTGCCAGGCACACGAAATTTGGTATGCGTGTGCGTCTCAGTAAGACGAACAAACGCAGGTGCGAGGTCCCGACCAACGCCGCTTGCGGCTTTAATTATTATTATTCTTGTTCTTGTTCACACTCGCTGGGGCAATTTTGAGCATGTTCCCATGCTTCAAAACGAACGAAACTTTGCACGGGCATCACAAAGTGCTGCCAGTACGACCACAAAAGTCCCGTCCCCGGGGACCCCCAGGAGCTCGATAGCGCCCCCTAGCGCGTTGTCTTTCGGGGCTGGCATACCGTTTAAGATAGGCGCACGAAATTCGGTAGGGACGTGTATCTCAATAAGACGAACAAACGCCTCACTGCAATGTCATGGCCACGCCCAACAGGAAGTTAGATAATTGACCTTTTGTGTGATTTTGGGGTATTTTACATGGAATTTGAAACACTTCTCCTACACCGTACCTCAGATGGGCTTAAATTTTGGTGAACATAATATTAAGACGTTGGAGATGTTAAATTGCGAAGGATTTTCAAATAGGCGGTAATATGACGATACGGCGGATCGATAAAGTTAGGTATTTATTGAATGGGAGTTATGAGTTATGAATGGGAGGTATCTGTTGCTAGGCAACGCCCTGATCAAAGATCTTTAATCTTTGTACCTTTGATCTGATATAGCTGCAAGCAGCAATGTGGGGACAAGCATCGAAGGTTCATGTAGGCCTCAGCATGTAGGCCACATGCAGGGTCTGACAGGGTCTAACAGAGTCTGACAGGGTCTGACAGGGTCTGACAGGGTCTGTTCTGACAGGGTATCTACAATGTCATGGCCACGCCCAACAGGAAGTGAGATAATTGTGCCAGGCACACGAAATTTGGTATGGCTGTGCGTCTCAGTAAGACGAACAAACGCAGGTGCGAGGTCCCGACCAACGCCGCTTGCGGCTTTAATTATTATTCTTGTTCATACACGCTGGGGCAATTTTGAGCATGTTCCCATGCTTCAAAACAAACGAAACTTTGCACGGGCATCACAAAGTGCTGCCAGTACGACCACACAAAGTCTCGTCCCTGGGGGACCTGGGGGTCCCTGGGAGACCCCCCACTGGGGGACCCCCAGTGGGGGGTCTCCTAGACCGTACCTCAGATGGGCATAAATTTTGGTAAGCATAATCTTAAGACGTTGGAGATGTTAAATTGCGAAGGATTTTCAAATAGGCGGTAATATGACGATACGGCGGATCGATAAAGTTAGGTATGGAATTTGAAACACTTCTCCTACACCGTACCTCAGATAGGCTTAAATTTTGGTGAACATAATCTTAAGACGTTGGAGATGTTAAATTGCGAAGGATTTTCAAATAGGCGGTAATATGACAATACGGCGGATCGATAAAGTTAGGTATTTATTGAATGGGAGTGATGAGTTATGAATGGGAGGTATTTGTTGCTAGGCAACGCCCTGATCAAAGGTCTTTGATCTTTGTACCTTTGATCTGATATAGCTGCAAGCAGCAATGTGGGGACAAGCATCGAAGGTTCATGTAGGCCTCAGCATGGAGGCCACATGCAGGGTCTGACAGGGTCTAACAGAGTCTGACAGGGTCTGACAGGGTCTGACAGGGTCTAACAGAGTCTGACAGGGTCTGACAGGGTCTGACAGGGTCTGACAGGGTCTGTTCTGACAGGGTATCTACAATGTCATGGCCACGCCCAACAGGAAGTGAGATAATTGTGCCAGGCACACGAAATTTGGTATGGCTGTGCGTCTCAGTAAGACGAACAAACGCAGGTGCGAGGTCCCGACCAACGCCGCCTGTACCTTTGATCTGATATAGCTGCAAGCAGCAATGTGGGGACAAGCATCGAAGGTTCATGTAGGCCTCAGCATGGAGGCCACATGCAGGGTCTGACAGGGTCTAACAGAGTCTGACAGGGTCTGACAGGGTCTGACAGGGTCTGACAGGGTCTAACAGAGTCTGACAGGGTCTGACAGGGTCTGTTCTGACAGGGTATCTACAATGTCATGGCCACGCCCAACAGGAAGTGAGATAATTGGGGCAATTTTGAGCATGTTCCCATGCTTCAAAACGAACGAAACTTTGCACGGGCATCACAAAGTCCTGCCAGTACGACCACACAAAGTCTCGTCCCCCAGTGACCCCCAGGAGCTCGATAGCGCCCCCTAGCGCGTTGTCTTTCGGGGCTGGCATACCGTTTAAGATAGGCGCACGAAATTCGGTAGGGACGTGTATCTCAATAAGACGAACAAATGCCTCACTGCAATGTCATGGCCACGCCCAACAGGAAGTGAGATAATTGGCCTTTTGTGTGATTTTGGGGTATTGGACATAGAATGGAATTTGAAACACTTCTCCTACACCGTACCTCAGATGGGCTTAAATTTTGGTGAACATAATCTTAAGACGTTGGAGATGTTAAATTGCGAAGGATTTTCAAATAGGCGGTAATATGACGATACGGCGGATCGATAAAGTTAGGTATTTATTGAATGGGAGTGATGAGTTATGAATGGGAGGTATTTGTTGCTAGGCAACGCCCTGATCAAAGGTCTTTGATCTTTGTACCTTTGATCTGATATAGCTGCAAGCAGCAATGTGGGGACAAGCATCGAAGGTTCATGTAGGCCTCAGCATGGAGGCCACATGCAGGGTCTGACAGGGTCTAACAGAGTCTGACAGGGTCTGACAGGGTCTAACAGAGTCTGACAGGGTCTGACAGGGTCTGACAGGGTCTGTTCTGACAGGGTATCTACAATGTCATGGCCACGCCCAACAGGAAGTGAGATAATTGTGCCAGGCACACGAAATTTGGTATGGGTGTGCGTCTCAGTAAGACGAACAAACGCAGGTGCGAGGTCCCGACCAACGCCGCTTGCGGCTTTAATTAGGGACCGAGCCCCGAAGGGGACGAAGGTCCCTATTGTTGTTGCTTTGTTTCCCTATTATTATTATTATTATTCTTGTTCTTGTTCACACTCGCTGGGGCAATTTTGAGCATGTTCCCATGCTTCAAAATGAACGAAACTTTGCACGGGCATCACAAAGTGCTGCCAGTACGACCACACAAAGTCCCGTCCCCCAGTGACCCCCAGGAGCTCGATAGCGCCCCCTAGCGCGTTGTCTTTCGGGGCTGGCATACCGTTTAAGATAGGCGCACGAAATTCGGTAGGGACGTGTATCTCAATAAGACGAACAAACGCCTCACTGCAATGTCATGGCCACGCCCAACAGGAAGTGAGATAATTGGGCTTTTGTGTGATTTTGGGGTATTGGACATAGAATGGAATTTGAAACACTTCTCCTACACCGTACCTCAGATGGGCTTAAATTTTGGTGAACATAATCTTAAGACGTTGGAGATGTTAAATTGCGAAGGATTTTCAAATAGGCGGTAATATGACGATACGGCAGATCGATAAAGTTAGGTATGGAATTTGAAACACTTCTCCTACACGGTACCTCAGATAGGCTTAAATTTTGGTGAACATAATCTTAAGACGTTGGAGATGTTAAATTGCGAAGGATTTTCAAATAGGCGGTAATATGACGATACGGCGGATCGATAAAATTAGGTATTTATTGAATGGGAGTGATGAGTTATGAATGGGAGGTATTTGTTGCTAGGCAACGCCCTGATCAAAGGTCTTTGATCTTTGTACCTTTGATCTGATATAGCTGCAAGCAGCAATGTGGGGACAAGCATCGAAGGTTCATGTATGCTGAGGCATGTAGGCCACATGCAGGGTCTGACAGGGTCTGACAGAGTCTGACAGGGTCTGACAGGGTCTGACAGGGTCTAACAGAGTCTGACAGGGTCTGACAGGGTCTAACAGAGTCTGACAGGGTCTGACAGGGTCTGACAGGGTCTGTTCTGACAGGGTATCTACAATGTCATGGCCACGCCCAACAGGAAGTGAGATAATTGTGCCAGGCACACGAAATTTGGTATGGCTGTGCGTCTCTGTAAGACGAACAAACGCAGGTGCGAGGTCCCGACCAACGCCGCTTGCGGCTTTAATTAGGGACCGAGCCCGAAGGGGGCGAAGGTCCCTATTGTTGTTGCTTTGTTTCCCTATTATTATTATTAGGCCCGAGCGCTGAAGAGCGCATAGGGCCTATTGTAACCGTTCTGCGGTGCGAAGCACTGCAGAACCAGCGTGGAACGTGTGCAACGCGCTAGTAGTTGTCAATGGACCCCACGGGTGCGTTACTGGACGTGCGCCCTTTCCATTGATATATATAGTGCCACCACTCGTGGCACTATATTGTTACTGTTCTGGTTTTTCTTATTCTTATTATTATTATTATTATTTTCCCGACCACTTTTTCAGGTTTCGGGTACTTCCCACGGACGAAAACTCACGAAATTTTGCGCAAAATTCAAGAACGCCAAAAAAGGAATTTACAAATAATCTGTATTAAAAAATCTTAAAAAATGGCTCCACAGCGCCACCTCAAAAATCAAAATACATTGCGCCTATGGCTATACCCGATAAATGAACTTTGTCGTAGATAAACGAAATTCGGATGGTGGATAGGTCATGTCGTTACGAACCAAAAAATATATTATGGCGTTGCTAGGCGACCAACAGGAAGTCAGCTATATTGGGCCGAGCACGCGACCCGGCACCGAGGGTGCATTTTCCTGTCTTCGTATTTTAACGAACTCCTCCTAGGGTTTTTGACCCAGACTCACCAGAATCGTGCTGTATCATCTAGACAAGTGGGACATTAAAAGTTGTTAAAAGCGTTCTAAAAGAGTGAACGGTGTTTCCGTGACAACGCCACAAATTTCGGGTTCGTTTTTGCGGCTCGCCATCAAATTTCAACGAGCGATAATTCGCGCATACTTTGGCCGATATCACTCAAACTTTAATCGTTCGTTGACACCCCGGCCCTGAACAGATTGATATAAGAAAATCTGAAATGGGTGCTATAGCGCCACCTAGGGAGATTGCATGGAAGCGCAAAATTTTACTTTGTCGTAGACATACCAAATTTGGTACACATATTCGTGACGGAGTATCGATCAAAAAACCTAATGACGTCAACACGCCATGTCTTATCGTGTTGCCATGGCAACAGGTCAAACATCTGTCATCGCCAATGGGACGCCCGGCATAAACTTTGTCGTAGCCATACCAAATTTGGTACACAGATGCATCACGGGATAAGGAACAAAAAAGTATATTATGCGGTTGCTAAGCGACCAACAGGAAGTCGGCCATTTTGGATCGAGCACGTGACCTGGCACCGAGGGTGCATTTTCTTGTCCTCGCATTTTAACGAACTCCTCCTTGGGTTTTTGACCCAGACTCACCAGAATCGTGCTGTATCATCTAGACAAGTGGGACATTAAAAGTTGTTAAAAGCGTTCTAAAAGAGTGAACGGTGTTTCCGTGACAACGCCACAAATTTCAGGTTCGTTTTTGTGGCTCGCCATCAAATTCGACGAGTGATAATTCGCACATACTTTGGCCGATTTCACTCAAACTTCAATCGTTGGTGGACACCCCGGCCCTGAACAGATTTCTATAAGAAAATCTGAAATGGACACTATAGCGCCACCTAGGGAGATTGCATGGAAGTGCAAAATTTTATTTTGTCGTAGACATACCAAATTTGGTACACACATTCGTGACAGGGTCTCGATCAAAAATCTCAGTGATGACCCCGGGCATCTCCCATCGTGTTGCCATGGCAACAGGCCAAACATCTGTCCTTGTCATTAGGATTCTCTGGAAAAACTTTGGTGTAGTCAAACAAAATTTGGTACATAGATGCATCATGGGAAGATAAACAAAAAGTATATTATACCGTTGCTAGGCAACCAAACAGCCATTTTGGATAGACCATGTGACCTGGTGGCGAAGGCGCCATTTCCTGTCAAACTTCGACGAGTGATAATTCGCACATACTTTGGCCGATTTTACTCAAACTTTAATCGTTGGTGAACACCCCGGCCCTACACAGATTGATATAAGAAAGTCTGAATTGGCCATAATAGCGCCCCCTAGGGAGATTGCATGGAATAGAAAAATTTTACTTTGCTGTAGACACACCAAATTTGGACCACACATTCGTGACATGGTCCTGATCAAAAAACACAGTGACACCCCCACTCCATCTCACATCATGTTGCCATGGTAACAGGTCAAACATCTGTCCCTGCCATTAGGATGCCCGGCAAAAACTTTGGTGTAGCCACACCTAATTTGGTACATAGATGGTTCATGGGAATAGGAAAATGGCGCGTTAGCAGGGGGCTGCGAGTGCAAGCGAGGGCCGATCATCGCCGCTTGCGGCTATATTTCTTATTATTATTATTATTTTCCCGACCACTTTTTTCAGGTTTCGGGTACTTCCCACTGACGAAAACTCACGAAATTTTGCGCAAAATTCAAGAACGCCAAAAAAGGAATTTACAAATAATCTGTATTAAAAAATCTTTAAAAATGGCTCCACAGCGCCACCTCAAAAATCAAAATACATTGCGCCTATGGCTATACCCGATAAATGAACTTTGTCGTAGATAAACGAAATTCGGGTGGTGGATAGGTCATGTCGTTACGAACCAAAAAATATATTATGGCGTTGCTAGGCGACCAACAGGAAGTCAGCTATATTGGGCCGAGCACGCGACCCGGCACCGAGGGTGCATTTTCCTGTCTTCGTATTTTAACGAACTCCTCCTAGGGTTTTTGACCCAGACTCACCAGAATTGTGCTGTATCATCTAGACAAGTGGGACATTAAAAGTTGTTAAAAGCGTTCTAAAAGAGTGAACGGTGTTTCCGTGACAACGCCACAAATTTCGGGTTCGTTTTTGCGGCTCGCCATCAAATTTCAACGAGCGATAATTCGCGCATACTTTGGCCGATATCACTCAAACTTTAATCGTTCGTTGACACCCCGGCCCTGAACAGATTGATATAAAAAAATCTGAAATAGGTGCTATAGCGCCACCTAGGGAGATTGCATGGAAGCGCAAAATTTTACTTTGTCGTAGACATACCAAATTTGGTACACATATTCGTGACGGGGTATCGATCAAAAAACTTAATGACGTCAACACGCCATGTCCCATCGTGTTGCCATGGCAACAGGCCAAACATCTGTCGTCGCCAATGGGACGCCCGGCATAAACTTTGTCGTAGCCATACCAAATTTGGTACACAGATGCATCACGGGATAAGGAACAAAAAAGTATATTATGCGGTTGCTAAGCGACCAACAGGAAGTCGGCCATTTTGGATCGAGCACGTGACCTGGCACCGAGGGTGCATTTTCCTGTCTTCGTGTTTTAACGAACTCCTCCTAGGGTTTTTGACCCAGACTCACCAGAATCGTGCTGTATCATCTAGACAAGTGGGACATTAAAAGTTGTTAAAAGCGTTCTAAAAGAGTGAACGGTGTTTCCGTGACAACGCCACAAATTTCAGGTTCGTTTTTGTGGCTCGCCATCAAATTCGACGAGTGATAATTCGCACATACTTTGGCCGATTTCACTCAAACTTCAATCGTTTGTGGACACCCCGGCCCTGAACAGATGGATATAAGAAAATCTGAAATGGACACTATAGCGCCCCCTAGGGAGATTGCATGGAAGTACGAAATTTTACTTTGTCGTAGACATACCAAATTTGATACACACATTCGCGACAGGGTCTCGATCAAAAATCTCAATGATGACCCCGGGCATCTCCCATCGTGTTGCCATGGCAACAGGCCAAACATCTGTCCTTGTCATTAGGATTCTCTGGAAAAACTTTCATGTAGTCAAACAAAATTTGGTACACAGATGCATCATGGGAAGATAAACAAAAAAGTATATTATACCGTTGCTAGGCAACCAACCAGCCATTTTGGATAGATCATGTGACCTGGTGGCGAAGGCGCCATTTCCTGTCAAACTTCGACGAGTGATAATTCGCACATACTTTGGCCGATTTTACTCAAACTTGAATCGTTGGTGGACACCCCGGCCCTACACAGATTGATATAAGAAAATCTCAATTGGCCGTAATAGCGCCCCCTAGGGAGATTGCATGGAACAGAAAAATTTTACTTTGCCGTAGACACACCAAATTTGGACCACACATTCGTGACATGGTCTCGATCAAAAAACACAGTGACACCCCCACTCCATCTCACATCATGTTGCCATGGTAACAGGTAAAACATCTGTCCCTGCCATTAGGACGCCCGGCAAAAACTTTGGTGTAGCCACACCTAATTTGGTACATAGATGGTTCATGGGAATAGGAAAATGGCGCGTTAGCAGGGGGCTGCGAGTGCAAGCGAGGGCCGATCATCGCCGCTTGCGGCTATATTTATTCTTGTTCTTGTTCACACTCACTGGGGCAATTTTGAGCATGTTCCCATGCTTCAAAACGAACGAAACTTTGCACGGGCATCACAAAGTGCTGCCAGTACGACCACACAAAGTCCCGTCCCCCAGTGACCCCCAGGAGCTCGATAGCGCCCCCTAGCGCGTTGTCTTTCGGGGCTGGCATACCGTTTAAGATAGGCGCACGAAATTCGGTAGGGACGTGTATCTCAATAAGACGAACAAACGCCTCACTGCAATGTCATGGCCACGCCCAACAGGAAGTGAGATAATTGGGCTTTTGTGTGATTTTGGGGTATTTGACATAGAATGGAATTTGAAACACTTCTCCTACACCGTACCTCAGATGGGCTTAAATTTTGGTGAACATAATCTTAAGACGTTGGAGATGTTAAATTGCGAAGGATTTTCAAATAGGCGGTAATATGACGATACGGCAGATCGATAAAGTTAGGTATGGAATTTGAAACACTTCTCCTACACGGTACCTCAGATAGGCTTAAATTTTGGTGAACATAATCTTAAGACGTTGGAGATGTTAAATTGCGAAGGATTTTCAAATAGGCGGTAATATGACGATACGGCGGATCGATAAAATTAGGTATTTATTGAATGGGAGTGATGAGTTATGAATGGGAGGTATTTGTTGCTAGGCAACGCCCTGATCAAAGGTCTTTGATCTTTGTACCTTTGATCTGATATAGCTGCAAGCAGCAATGTGGGGACAAGCATCGAAGGTTCATGTAGGCCTCAGCATGGAGGCCACATGCAGGGTCTGACAGGGTCTGACAGAGTCTGACAGGGTCTGACAGGGTCTGACAGGGTCTGACAGGGTCTGTTCTGACAGGGTATCTACAATGTCATGGCCACGCCCAACAGGAAGTGAGATAATTGTGCCAGGCACACGAAATTTGGTATGGCTGTGCGTCTCAGTAAGACGAACAAACGCAGGTGCGAGGTCCCGACCAACGCCGCTTGCGGCTTTAATTATTATTATTCTTGTTCTTTTTCACACTATCTGGGGCAATTTTGAGCATGTTCCCATGCTTCAAAACGAACGAAACTTTGCACGGGCATCACAAAGTGCTGCCAGTACGACCACACAAAGTCCCGTCCCCCAGTGACCCCCAGGAGCTCGATAGCGCCCCCTAGCGCGTTGTCTTTCGGGGCTGGCATACCGTTTAAGATAGGCGCACGAAATTCGGTAGGGATGTGTATCTCAATAAGACGAACAAACGTCTCACTGCAATGTCATGGCCACGCCCAACAGGAAGTGAGATAATTGGGCTTTTGTGTGATTTTTGGGTATTGGACATAGAATGGAATTTGAAACACTTCTCCTACACCGTACCTCAGATGGGCTTAAATTTTAGTGAACATAATCTTAAGACGTTGGAGATGTTAAATTGCGAAGGATTTTCAAATAGGCGGTAATATGACGATACGGCGGATCGATAAAGTTAGGTATGGAATTTGAAACACTTCTCCTACACCGTACCTCAGATAGGCTTAAATTTTGGTGAACATAATCTTAAGACGTTGGAGATGTTAAATTGCGAAGGATTTTCAAATAGGCGGTAATATGACGATACGGCGGATCGATAAAATTAGGTATTTATTGAATGGGAGTGATGAGTTATGAATGGGAGGTATTTGTTGCTAGGCAACGCCCTGATCAAAGGTCTTTGATCTTTGTACCTTTGATCTGATATAGCTGCAAGCAGCAATGTGGGGACAAGCATCGAAGGTTCATGTAGGCCTCAGCATGTAGGCCACATGCAGGGTCTGACAGGGTCTAACAGAGTCTGACAGGGTCTAACAGAGTCTGACAGGGTCTGACAGGGTCTGACAGGGTCTGACAGGGTCTGTTCTGACAGGGTATCTACAATGTCATGGCCACGCCCAACAGGAAGTGAGATAATTGTCCCAGGCACACGAAATTTGGTATGGCTGTGCGTCTCAGTAAGACGAACAAACGCAGGTGCGAGGTCCCGACCAACGCCGCTTGCGGCTTTAATTATTATTATTATTATTATTATTAGGGACCGAGCCCCGAAGGGGGACGAAGGTCCCTATTGTTGTTGCTTTGTTTCCCTATTATTATTATTATTATTAGGGACCGAGCCCGAAGGGGGACGAAGGTCCCTATTGTTGTTGCTTCGTTTCCGTATTATTATTATTATTATTAGGGACCGAGCCCGAAGGGGAACGAAGGTCCCTATTGTTGTTGCTTTGTTTCCGTATTATTATTATTATTCTTGTTCATACACGCTGGGGCAATTTTGAGCATGTTCCCATGCTTCAAAACAAACGAAACTTTGCACGGGCCTCACAAAGTGCTGCCAGTACGACCACACAAAGTCTCGTCCCTGGGGGACCTGGGGGTCCCTGGGAGACCCCCCACTGGGGGACCCCCAGTGGGGGGTCTCCTAGACCGTACCTCAGATGGGCATAAATTTTGGTAAGCATAATCTTAAGACGTTGGAGATGTTAAATTGCGAAGGATTTTCAAATAGGCGGTAATATGACGATACGGCGGATCGATAAAGTTAGGTATGGAATTTGAAACACTTCTCCTACACCGTACCTCAGATAGGCTTAAATTTTGGTGAACATAATCTTAAGACGTTGGAGATGTTAAATTGCGAAGGATTTTCAAATAGGCGGTAATATGACGACACGGCGGATCGATAAAATTAGGTATTTATTGAATGGGAGTGATGAGTTATGAATGGGAGGTATTTGTTGCTAGGCAACGCCCTGATCAAAGGTCTTTGATCTTTGTACCTTTGATCTGATATAGCTGCAAGCAGCAATGTGGGGACAAGCATCGAAGGTTCATGTAGGCCTCAGCATGGAGGCCTACATGTTTTCAAATAGGCGATAATATGACGATACGGCGGATCGATAAAATTAGGTATTTATTAAATGGGAGTTATGAATGGGAGGTTTTTATTGAATTTGGAGTTCTTCCTCAGACTAAACCTTCACAGGGTAATGTAGATGAGGACTACCAAGATTTTCATGCCAAATAACTGGCAGTCTGACATAGCGCCCCCATATGACAGGCCAGGGAACTGTCAGAAATCTACCGCTAGCTGAGCCCCTAACAGGATAAATTGTCCGATATGGCTTACCATTTTTGCCAGGCACACGAAATTCGGTATGGGTGTGCGTCTCAGTGAGACGAACAAACGCAGGTGCGAGGTCCCGACCAACGCCGCTTGCGGCTTTAATTATTATTATTATTATTCTTGTTCATACACGCTGGGGCAATTTTGAGCATGTTCCCATGCTTCAAAACGAACGAAACTTTGCACGGGCATCACAAAGTCCTGCCAGTACGACCACACAAAGTCCCGTCCCCCAGTGACCCCCAGGAGCTCGATAGCGCCCCCTAGCGCGTTGTCTTTTGGGGCTGGCATACCGTTTAAGATAGGCGCACGAAATTCGGTAGGGACGTGTATCTCAATAAGACGAACAAATGCCTCACTGCAATGTCATGGCCACGTCCAACAGGAAGTGAGATAATTGGCATTTTGTGTGATTTTGGGGTATTGGACATAGAATGGAATTTGAAACACTTCTCCTACACCGTACCTCAGATGGGCTTAAATTTTGGTGAACATAATCTTAAGACGTTGGAGATGTTAAATTGCAAAGGATTTTCAAATAGGCGGTAATATGACGATACGGCGGATCGATAAAGTTAGGTATGGAATTTGAAACACTTCTCCTACACCGTACCTCAGATGGGCTTAAATTTTGGTGAACATAATCTTAAAACGTTGGAGATGTAAAATTGCGAAGGATTTTCAAATAGGCGGTAATATGACGATACGGCGGATCGATAAATTAGGTATTTATTGAATGGGAGTGATGAGTTATGAATGGGAGGTATTTGTTGCTAGGCAACGCCCTGATCAAAGGTCTTTGATCTTTGTACCTTTGATCTGATATAGCTGCAAGCAGCGATGTGGGGACAAGCATCGAAGGTTCATGTAGGCCTCAGCATGTAGGCCACATGCAGGGTCTGACAGGGTCTGACAGGGTCTAACAGAGTCTGACAGGGTCTGACAGGGTCTAACAGAGTCAGACAGGGTCTGACAGGGTCTGACAGGGTCTGTTCTGACAGGGTATCTACAATGTCATGGCCACGCCCAACAGGAAGTGAGATAATTGTGCCAGGCACACAAAATTTGGTATGGCTGTGCGTCTCAGTAAGACGAACAAACGCAGGTGCGAGGTCCCGACCAACGCCGCTTGCGGCTTTAATTAGGCCCGAGCGCTGAAGAGCGCATAGGGCCTATTGTAACTGTTCTGCGGTGCGAAGCACTGCAGAACCAGCGTGGAACGTGTGAAACGCGCTGGTAGGTGTCAATGGACCCCACAGGTGGGTTACTGGACGTGCGCCCTTTCCATTGATATATTTTGTGTTACCATTCGTGGCACTATATTGTTACTGTTCTGGTTTTTCTTATTAGGCCCGAGCGCTGAAGAGCGCATAGGGCCTATTGTAACCGTTCTGCGGTGCGAAGCACTGCAGAACCAGCGTGGAACGTGTGTAACGCGCTGGTAGGTGTCAATGGACCCCACGGGTGGGTTACTGGACGCGCGCCCTTTCCATTGATTATATATAGTGCCACCATTCGTGGCACTATATTGTTACTGTTCTGGTTTTTCTTATTATTATTATTTTCCCGACCACTTTTTCAGGTTTCGGGTACTTCCCACTGACGAAAACTCACGAAATTTTGCGCAAAATTCAAGAACGCCAAAAAAGGAATTTACAAATAATCTGTATTAAAAAATCTTTAAAAATGGCTCCACAGCGCCACCTCAAAAATCAAAATACATTGCGCCTATGGCTATACCCGATAAATGAACTTTGTCGTAGATAAACGAAATTCGGGTGGTGGATAGGTCATGTCGTTACGAACCAAAAAATATATTACGGCGTTGCTAGGCGACCAACAGGAAGTCAGCTATATTGGGCCGAGCACGCGACCCGGCACCGAGGGTGCATTTTCCTGTCCTCGTATTTTAACGAACTCCTCCTAGGGTTTTTGACCCAGACTCACCAGAATCGTGCTGTATCATCTAGACAAGTGGGACATTAAAAGTTGTTAAAAGCGTTCTAAAAGAGTGAACGGTGTTTCCGTGACAATGCCACAAATTTCGTGTTCGTTTTTGCGGCTCGCCATCAAATTTCAATGAGCGATAATTCGCGCATACTTTGGCCGATATCACTCAAACTTTAATCGTTGGTGGACACCCCGGCCCTGAACAGATTGATATAAGAAAATCTGAAATGGGTGCTATAGCGCCACCTAGGGAGATTGCATGGAAGCGCAAAATTTTACTTTGTCGTAGACATACCAAATTTGGTACACATATTCGTGACGGGGTATCGATCAAAAAACTTAATGACGTCAACACGCCATGTCCCATCGTGTTGCCATGGCAACAGGCCAAACATCTGTCGTCGCCAATGGGACACCCGGCATAAACTTTGTCGTAGCCAAACCAAATTTGGTAGACAGATGCATCATGGGATAAGGAACAAAAAAGTATATTATGCGGTTGCTAAGCGACCAACAGGAAGTCGGCCATTTTGGACCGAGCACGTGACCTGGCACCGAGGGCGCATTTTCCTGTCCTTGTATTTTAACGAACTCCTCCTAGGGTTTTTGACCCAGACTCACCAGAATCGTGCTGTATCATCTAGACAAGTGGGACATTAAAAGTTGTTAAAAGCGTTCTAAAAGAGTGAACGGTGTTTCCGAGACAACGCCACAAATTTCAGGTTTGTTTTTGTGGCTCGCCATCAAATTCGACGAGTGATAATTCGCACATACTTTGGCCGATTTCACTGAAACTTCAATCGTTGGTGGACACCCCGGCCCTGAACAGATTTCTATAAGAAAATCTGAAATGGACACTATAGCGCCTCCTAGGGAGATTGCATGGAAGTGCACAATTTTATTTTATCGTAGACATACCAAATTTGGTACACACATTTGTGACAGGGTCTCGATCAAAAATCTCAACGATGACCCCGTGCATCTCCCATCGTGTTGCCATGGCAACAGGCCAAACATCTGTCCTTGTCATTAGGATTCTCTGGAAAAACTTTGGTGTAGTCAAACAAAATTTGGTACATAGATGCATCATGGGAAGATAAACAAAAAAGTATATTATACCATTGCTAGGCAACCAACCAGCCATTTTGGATAGATCATGTGACCTGGTGGCGAAGGCGCCATTTCCTGTCAAACTTCGACGAGTGATAATTCGCACATACTTTGGCCGATTTTACTCAAACTTGAATCGTTGGTGGACACCCCGGCCCTACACAGATTGATATAAGAAACTCTCAATTGGCCGTAATAGCGCCCCCTAGGGAGATTGCATGGAACAGAAAAATTTTACTTTGCCGTAGACACACCAAATTTGGACCACACATTCGTGACATGGTCTCGATCAAAAAACACAGTGACACCCCCACTCCATCTCACATCATGTTGCCATGGTAACAGGTCAAACATCTGTCCCTGCCATTAGGATGCCCGGCAAAAACTTTGGTGTAGCCACACCTAATTTGGTACATAGGTGGTTCATGGGAATAGGAAAATGGCGCGTTAGCAGGGGGCTGCGAGTGCAAGCGAGGGCCGATCATCGCCGCTTGCGGCTATATTTAGGCCCGAGCGCTGAAGAGCGCATAGGGCCTTTTGTAACCGTTCTGCGGTGCGAAGCACTGCAGAACCAGCGTGGAACGTGTGCAACGCGCTGGTAGGTGTCAATGGACCCCACGGGTGCGTTACTGGACGTGCGCCCTTTCCATTGATATATTTTGTGTTACCATTCGTGGCACTATATTGTTACTGTTCTGGTTTTTCTTATTATTATTATTATTATTATTATTATTATTTTCCCGACCACTTTTTCAGGTTTCGGGTACTTCCCACTGACGAAAACTCACGAAATTTTGCGCAAAATTCAAGAACGCCAAAAAGGAATTTACAAATAATCTGTATTAAAAAATCTTTAAAAATGGCTCCACAGCGCCACCTCAAAAATCAAAAAATGGCTATACCCGATAAATGAACTTTGTCGTAGATAAACGAAATTCGGGTGGTGGATAGGTCATGTCGTTACGAACCAAAAAATATATTATGGCATTGCTAGGCGACCAACAGGAAGTCAGCTATATTGGGCCGAGCACGCGACCTGGCACCGAGGGAGCATTTTCCTGTCCTCGTATTTTAACGAACTCCTCCTAGGGTTTTTGACCCAGACTCACCAGAATTGTGCTGTATCATCTAGACAAGTCGGACATTAAAAGTTGTTAAAAGCGTTCTAAAAGAGTGAACGGTGTTTCCGTGACAACGCCACAAATTTCGGGTTCGTTTTTGCGTCTCGCCATCAAATTTCAATGAGCGATAATTCGCGCATACTTTGGCCGATATCACTCAAACTTTAATCGTTGGTGGACAACCCGGCCCTGAACAGATTGATATAAGAAAATCTGAAATAGGTGCTATAGCGCCACCTAGGGAGATTGCATAAAAGCGCAAAATTTTACTTTGTCCTAAACATACCAAATTTGGTACACATATTCGTGACGGGGTATCGATCAAAAACTTAATGACGTCAACACGCCATGTCCCATCGTGTTGCCATGGCAACAGGCCAAACATTTGTCATCGCCAAATGGACGCCCAGCATAAACTTTGTCGTAGCCATACCAAATTTGGTACACAGATGCATCATGGGATAAGGAACAAAAAAGTATATTATGCGGTTGCTAAGCGACCAACAGGAAGTCGGCTATTTTGGACCGAGCACGTGACCTGGCACCGAGGGTGCATTTTCCTGTCTTCGTATTTTAACGAACTCCTCCTAGGGTTTTTGACCCAGACTCACCAGAATCGTGCTGTATCATCTAGACAAGTGGGACATTAAAAGTTGTTAAAAGCGTTCTAAAAGAGTGAACGGTGTTTCCGTGACAACGCCACAAATTTCAGGTTCGTTTTTGTGGCTCGCCATCAAATTTCAATGAGTGATAATTCGCACATACTTTGGCCGATTTCACTCAAACTTCAATCGTTTGTGGACACCCCGGCCCTGAACAGATTGATATAAGAAAATCTGAAATGGACACTATAGCGCCCCCTAGGGAGATTGCATGGAAGTGCAAAATTTTACTTTGTCGTAGACATACCAAATTTGGTACACACATTCGTGACAGGGTCTCGATCAAAAATCTCAATGATGACCCCGGGGCATCTCCCATCGTGTTGCCATGGCAACACGCCAAACATCTGTTCTTGTCATTAGGATTCTCTGGAAAAACTTTGGTGTAGTCAAACAAAATTTGGTACACAGATGCATCATGGGAAGATAAACAAAAAGTATATTATACCGTTGCTAGGCAACCAACCAGCCATGTGGATAGACCATGATAGACCATGTGACCTGGTGATAGACCATGTGACCTGGTGGCGAAGGCGCCATTTCCTGTTAAACTTCGACAAGTGATAATTCGCACATACTTTGGCCGATTTTACTCAAACTTTAATCGTTGGTGAACACCCCGGCCCTACACAGATTGATATAAGAAAATCTCAATTGGCCGTAATAGCGCCCCCTAGGGAGATTGCATGGAACAGAAAAATTTTACTTTGCCGTAGACACACCAAATTTGGACCACACATTCGTGACATGGTCTCGATCAAAAAACACAGTGACACCCCCACTCCATCTCACATCATGTTGCCATGGTAACAGGTCAAACATCTGTGCCTGCCATTAGGATACCCGGCAAAAACTTTGGTGTAGCCACACCTAATTTGGTACATAGATGGTTCATGGGAATAGGAAAATGGCGCGTTAGCAGGGGGCTGCGAGTGCAAGCGAGGGCCGATCATCGCCGCTTGCGGCTATATTTCTTATTATTATTATTATTTTCCCGACCACTTTTTTCAGGTTTCGGGTACTTCCCACTGACGAAAACTCACGAAATTTTGCGCAAAATTCAAGAACGCCAAAAAAGGAATTTACAAATAATCTGTATTAAAAAATCTTTAAAAATGGCTCCACAGCGCCACCTCAAAAATCAAAATACATTGCGCCTATGGCTATACCCGATAAATGAACTTTGTCGTAGATAAACGAAATTCGGGTGGTGGATAGGTCATGTCGTTACGAACCAAAAAATATATTATGGCGTTGCTAGGCGACCAACAGGAAGTCAGCTATATTGGGCCGAGCACGCGACCCGGCACCGAGGGTGCATTTTCCTGTCTTCGTATTTTAACGAACTCCTCCTAGGGTTTTTGACCCAGACTCACCAGAATCGTGCTGTATCATCTAGACAAGTGGGACATTAAAAGTTGTTAAAAGCGTTCTAAAAGAGTGAACGGTGTTTCCGTGACAACGCCACAAATTTCGGGTTCGTTTTTGCGGCTCGCCATCAAATTTCAATGAGCGATAATTCGCGCATACTTTGGCCGATATCACTCAAACTTCAATCGTTCGTTGACACCCCGGCCCTGAACAGATTGATATGAGAAAATCTGAAATAGCTGCTATAGCGCCACCTAGGGAGATTGCATGGAAGCGCAAAATTTTACTTTGTCGTAGACATACCAAATTTGGTACACATATTCGTGACGGGGTATCGATCAAAAAACTTAATGACGTCAACACGCCATGTCCCATCGTGTTGCCATGGCAACAGGCCAAACATCTGTCATCGCCAATGGGACGCCAGGCATAAACTTTGTCGTAGCCATACCAAATTTGGTACACAGATGCATCATGGGATAAGGAACAAAAAAGTATATTATGCGGTTGCTAAGCGACCAACAGGAAGTCGGCCATTTTGGACCGAGCACGTGACCTGCCACCGAGAGCGCATTTTCCTGTCCTCGTATTTTAACGAACTCCTCCTAGGGTTTTTGACCCAGACTCACCAGAATCGTGCTGTATCATCTAGACAAGTGGGACATTAAAAGTTGTTAAAAGCGTTCTAAAAGAGTGAACGGTGTTTCCGTGACAACGCCACAAATTTCAGGTTCGTTTTTGTGGCTCGCCATCAAATTCGACGAGTGATAATTCGCACATACTTTGGCCGATTTCACTCAAACTTCAATCTTTTGTGGACACCCCGGCCCTGAATAGATTTCTATAAGAAAATCTGAAATGGACGATATAGCGCCCCCTAGGGAAGTGCAAAATTTTATTTTGTCGTAGACATACCAAATTTGGTACACAGATGCATCATGGGAAGATAAACAAAAAGTATATTATACCGTTGCTAGGCAACCAACCAGCCATTTTAGATAGACCCTGTGACCTGGTGGCGAAGGCGCCATTTCCTGTCAAACTTCGACGAGTGATAATTCGCGCATACTTTGGCCGATATCACTCAAACTTTAATCATTGGTGGACACCCCGGCCCTGAACAGATTGATATAAGAAAATCTGAAATAGGTGCTATAGCGCCACCTAGGGAGATTGCATGGAAGTGCAAAATTTTACTTTGTCGTAAACATACCAAATTTGGTACACACATTCGTGACATGGTCTTGATCAAAAACACATTAACACCCCCACTCCATCTCACATCATGTTGCCATGGTAACAGGTCAAACATCTGTCCCTGCCATTAGGATGCCCGGCAAAAACTTTGGTGTGGCCACACCTAATTTGGTACATAGATGGTTCATGGGAATAGGAAAATGGCGCGTTAGCAGGGGGCTGCGAGTGCAAGCGAGGGCCGATCATCGCCGCTTGCGGCTATATTTATTATTATTCTTGTTCTTGTTCACACTCGCTGGGGCAATTTTGAGCATGTTCCCATGCTTCAAAATGAACTAAACTTTGCACGGGCATCACAAAGTGCTGCCAGTACGACCACACAAAGTCCCGTCCCCCAGTGACCCCCAGGAGCTCGATAGCGCCCCCTAGCGCGTTGTCTTTCGGGGCTGGCATACCGTTTAAGATAGGCGCACGAAATTCGGTAGGGACGTGTATCTCAATAAGACGAACAAACGCCTCACTGCAATGTCATGGCCACGCCCAACAGGAAGTGAGATAATTGGGCTTTTGTGTGATTTTTGGGTATTGGACATAGAATGGAATTTGAAACACTTCTCCTACACCGTACCTCAGATGGGCTTAAATTTTGGTGAACATAATCTTAAGACGTTGGAGATGTTAAATTGCGAAGGATTTTCAAATAGGCGGTAATATGACGATACGGCGGATCGATAAATTTAGGTATGGAATTTGAAACACTTCTCCTACACCGTACCTCAGATAGGCTTAAATTTTGGTGAACATAATCTTAAGACGTTGGAGATGTTAAATTGCGAAGGATTTTCAAATAGGCGGTAATATGACGATACGGCGGATCGATAAAATTAGGTATTTATTGAATGGGAGTGATGAGTTATGAATGGGAGGTATTTGTTGCTAGGCAACGCCCTGATCAAAGGTCTTTGATCTTTGTACCTTTGATCTGATATAGCTGCAAGCAGCAATGTGGGGACAAGCATCGAAGGTTCATGTAGGCCTCAGCATGTAGGCCACATGCAGGGTCTGACAGGGTCTAACAGAGTCTGACAGGGTCTGACAGGGTCTGACAGGGTCTGACAGGGTCTGTTCTGACAGGGTATCTACAATGTCATGGCCACGCCCAACAGGAAGTGAGATAATTGTGCCAGGCACACGAAATTTCGTATGGCTGTGCGTCTCAGTAAGACGAACAAACGCAGGTGCGAGGTCCCGACCAACGCCGCTTGCGGCTTTAATTATTATTCTTGTTCTTGTTCACACTCGCTGGGGCAATTTTGAGCATGTTCCCATGCTTCAAAACGAACGAAACTTTGCACGGGCATCACAAAGTGCTGCCAGTACGACCACACAAAGTCCCGTCCCCCAGTGACCCCCAGGAGCTCGATAGCGCCCCTAGCGCGTTGTCTTTCGGGGCTGGCATACCGTTTAAGATAGGCGCACGAAATTCGGTAGGGACGTGTATCTCAATAAGACGAACAAACGCCTCACTGCAATGTCATGGCCACGCCCAACAGGAAGTGAGATAATTGGGCTTTTGTGTGATTTTTGGGTATTGGACATAGAATGGAATTTGAAACACTTCTCCTACACCGTACCTCAGATAGGCTTAAATTTTGGTGAACATAATCTTAAGACGTTGGAGATGTAAAATTGCGAAGGATTTTCAAATAGGCGGTAATATGACGATACGGCGGATCGATAAAGTTAGGTATTTATTGAATGGGAGTGATGAGTTATGAATGGGAGGTATTTGTTGCTAGGCAACGCCCTGATCAAAGGTCTTTGATCTTTGTACCTTTGATCTGATATAGCTGCAAGCAGCAATGTGGGGACAAGCATCGAAGGTTCATGTAGGCCTCAGCATGTAGGCCACATGCAGGGTCTGACAGGGTCTAACAGAGTCTGACAGGGTCTGACAGGGTCTGACAGGGTCTGACAGGGTCTGACAGGGTCTGTTCTGACAGGGTATCTACAATGTCATGGCCACGCCCAACAGGAAGTGAGATAATTGTGCCAGGCACACGAAATTCGGTATGGCTGTGCGTCTCAGTAAGACGAACAAACGCAGGTGCGAGGTCCCGACCAACGCCGCTTGCGGCTTTAATTATTATTATTCTTGTTCTTGTTCACACTCGCTGGGGCAATTTTGAGCATGTTCCCATGCTTCAAAACGAACGAAACTTTGCACGGGCATCACAAAGTGCTGCCAGTACGACCACACAAAGTCCCGTCCCCCAGTGACCCCCAGGAGCTCGATAGCGCCCCCTAGCGCGTTGTCTTTCGGGGCTGGCATACCGTTTAAGATAGGCGCACGAAATTCGGTAGGGACGTGTATCTCAATAAGACGAACAAACGCCTCACTGCAATGTCATGGCCACGCCCAACAGGAAGTGAGATAATTGGGCTTTTGTGTGATTTTTGGGTATTGGACATAGAATGGAATTTGAAACACTTCTCCTACACCGTACCTCAGATGGGCTTAAATTTTGGTGAACATAATCTTAAGACGTTGGAGATGTTAAATTGCGAAGGATTTTCAAATAGGCGGTAATATGACGATACGGTGGATCGATAAAGTTAGGTATGGAATTTGAAACACTTCTCCTACACCGTACCTCAGATAGGCTTAAATTTTGGTGAACATAATCTTATGACGTTGGAGATGTTAAATTGCGAAGGATTTTCAAATAGGCGGTAATATGACGATACGGCGGATCGATAAAATTAGGTATTTATTGAATGGGAGTGATGAGTTATGAATGGGAGGTATTTGTTGCTAGGCAACGCCCTGATCAAAGGTCTTTGATCTTTGTACCTTTGATCTGATATAGCTGCAAGCAGCAATGTGGGGACAAGCATCGAAGGTTCATGTAGGCCTCAGCATGGAGGCCACATGCAGGGTCTGACAGGGTCTGACAGGGTCTAACAGAGTCTGACAGGGTCTGACAGGGTCTGACAGGGTCTGACAGGGTCTGTTCTGACAGGGTATCTACAATGTGATGGCCACGCCCAACAGGAAGTGAGATAATTGTGCCAGGCACACGAAATTTCGTATGGCTGTGCGTCTCAGTAAGACGAACAAACGCAGGTGCGAGGTCCCGACCAACGCCGCTTGCGGCTTTAATTATTATTCTTGTTCTTGTTCACACTCGCTGGGGCAATTTTGAGCATGTTCCCATGCTTCAAAACGAACGAAACTTTGCACGGGCATCACAAAGTGCTGCCAGTACGACCACACAAAGTCCCGTCCCCCAGTGACCCCCAGGAGCTCGATAGCGCCCCCTAGCGCGTTGTCTTTCGGGGCTGGCATACCGTTTAAGATAGGCGCACGAAATTCGGTAGGGACGTGTATCTCAATAAGACGAACAAACGCCTCACTGCAATGTCATGGCCACGCCCAACAGGAAGTGAGATAATTGGGCTTTTGTGTGATTTTTGGGTATTGGACATAGAATGGAATTTGAAACACTTCTCCTACACCGTACCTCAGATGGGCTTAAATTTTGGTGAACATAATCTTAAGACGTTGGAGATGTTAAATTGCGAAGGATTTTCAAATAGGCGGTAATATGACGATACGGCGGATCGATAAAGTTAGGTATGGAATTTGAAACACTTCTCCTACACCGTACCTCAGATAGGCTTAAATTTTGGTGAACATAATCTTAAGACGTTGGAGATGTTAAATTGCGAAGGATTTTCAAATAGGCGGTAATATGACGATACGGCGGATCGATAAAATTAGGTATTTATTGAATGGGAGTGATGAGTTATGAATGGGAGGTATTTGTTGCTAGGCAACGCCCTGATCAAAGGTCTTTGATCTTTGTACCTTTGATCTGATATAGCTGCAAGCAGCAATGTGGGGACAAGCATCGAAGGTTCATGTAGGCCTCAGCATGTAGGCCACATGCAGGGTCTGACAGGGTCTAACAGAGTCTGACAGGGTCTGACAGGGTCTGACAGGGTCTGTTCTGACAGGGTATCTACAATGTCATGGCCACGCCCAACAGGAAGTGAGATAATTGTGCCAGGCACACGAAATTTGGTATGGCTGTGCGTCTCAGTAAGACGAACAAACGCAGGTGCGAGGTCCCGACCAACGCCGCTTGCGGCTTTAATTATTATTCTTGTTCTTGTTCACACTCGCTGGGGCAATTTTGAGCATGTTCCCATGCTTCAAAACGAACGAAACTTTGCACGGGCATCACAAAGTGCTGCCAGTACGACCACACAAAGTCCCGTCCCCCAGTGACCCCCAGGAGCTCGATAGCGCCCCCTAGCGCGTTGTCTTTCGGGGCTGGCATACCGTTTAAGATAGGCGCACGAAATTCGGTAGGGACGTGTATCTCAATAAGACGAACAAACGCCTCACTGCAATGTCATGGCTACGCCCAACAGGAAGTGAGATAATTGGGCTTTTGTGTGATTTTTGGGTATTGGACATAGAATGGAATTTGAAACACTTCTCCTACACCGTACCTCAGATGGGCTTAAATTTTGGTGAACATAATCTTAAGACGTTGGAGATGTTAAATTGCGAAGGATTTTCAAATAGGCGGTAATATGACGATACGGCGGATCGATAAAGTTAGGTATGGAATTTGAAACACTTCTCCTACACCATACCTCAGATAGGCTTAAATTTTGGTGAACATAATCTTAAGACGTTGGAGATGTTAAATTGCGAAGGATTTTCAAATAGGCGGTAATATGACGATACGGCGGATCGATAAAATTAGGTATTTATTGAATGGGAGTGATGAGTTATGAATGGGAGGTATTTGTTGCTAGGCAACGCCCTGATCAAAGGTCTTTGATCTTTGTACCTTTGATCTGATATAGCTGCAAGCAGCAATGTGGGGACAAGCATCGAAGGTTCATGTAGGCCTCAGCATGTAGGCCACATGCAGGGTCTGACAGGGTCTAACAGAGTCTGACAGGGTCTGACAGGGTCTGACAGGGTCTGACAGGGTCTGACAGGGTCTGACAGGGTCTGTTCTGACAGGGTATCTACAATGTCATGGCCACGCCCAACAGGAAGTGAGATAATTGTGCCAGGCACACGAAATTTGGTATGGCTGTGCGTCTCAGTAAGACGAACAAACGCAGGTGCGAGGTCCCGACCAACGCCGCTTGCGGCTTTAATTATTATTATTATTATTCTTGTTCATACACGCTGGGGCAATTTTGAGCATGTTCCCATGCTTCAAAACGAACGAAACTTTGCACGGGCATCACAAAGTGCTGCCAGTACGACCACACAAAGTCCCGTCCCCCAGTGACCCCCAGGAGCTCGATAGCGCCCCCTAGCGCGTTGTCTTTCGGGGCTGGCATACCGTTTAAGATAGGCGCACGAAATTCGGTAGGGACCTGTATCTCAATAAGACGAACAAACGCCTCACTGCAATGTCATGGCCACGCCCAACAGGAAGTGAGATAATTGGGCGTTTGTGTGATTTTTGGGTATTGGACATAGAATGGAATTTGAAACACTTCTCCTACACCGTACCTCAGATGGGCTTAAATTTTGGTGAACATAATCTTAAGACGTTGGAGATGTTAAATTGCGAAGGATTTTCAAATAGGCGGTAATATGACGATACGGCGGATCGATAAAGTTAGGTATGGAATTTGAAACACTTCTCCTACACCGTACCTCAGATAGGCTTAAATTTTGGTGAACATAATCTTAAGACGTTGGAGATGTAAAATTGCGAAGGATTTTCAAATAGGCGGTAATATGACGATACGGCGGATCGATAAAGTTAGGTATTTATTGAATGGGAGTGATGAGTTATGAATGGGAGGTATTTGTTGCTAGGCAACGCCCTGATCAAAGGTCTTTGATCTTTGTACCTTTGATCTGATATAGCTGCAAGCAGCAATGTGGGGACAAGCATCGAAGGTTCATGTAGGCCTCAGCATGGAGGCCACATGCAGGGTCTGACAGGGTCTAACAGAGTCTGACAGGGTCTGACAGGGTCTGACAGGGTCTGACAGGGTCTGACAGGGTCTGTTCTGACAGGGTATCTACAATGTCATGGCCACGCCCAACAGGAAGTGAGATAATTGTGCCAGGCACACGAAATTTGGTATGGCTGTGCGTCTCAGTAAGACGAACAAACGCAGGTGCGAGGTCCCGACCAACGCCGCTTGCGGCTTTAATTGTTATTATTATCTAGTCCCAGTTTAGTCCTGATTTAGTCCTGGTTTAGTCCCAGTTTAGTCTGCATTTTCACTCTAGTTTTGGCACTGATGGGGGTTATGTTATTACTCTGGTTTAATCTGGGTTTAGTCCTGGTTTATTCTTGGTTTGGTCCTGGTTTAGTCCTTGTTTCAGTCTAGTGTACTGTAGTTCTTACCTTGGTCCTTACTTAAGTCCTGGTTCAGTTCTGTTTCAGTCCTTGTTTAGTCCTGGTTTGGTCCTGATTTAGTCCTGGTTTAGGCCTGATTTAGTCCTGGTTTAGCCCTGGTTTAGTTCTGCTTTAATCCGGGTTTAGTTCTTGTTCAGTTTTGGTTCTGTCCTTGGTCAGTACTTGTTTAGTCCTGATTTAATCCTGGTTTGGTCCTGATTTGGTCCTGGTTTAGTCTTGGTTTAGTCCTGGTTTGGTCCTGGTTTAGACCTGATTTAGTCCTGGTTTAGTCCTGATTTGGTCCTGGTTTGGTCTTGATTTAGTCCTGGATTAGTCCTGATTTAGTCCTGGTGTAGCCCTGGTCTAGTTCTGCTTTAATCCAGGTTTAGTTCTTTTTCAGTTCTATTATTATTATTATTATTATTATTATTATTATTATTATTATTATTATTATTATTATTATTATTATTATTATTATTACTATAATGTATTCAAGATTTTTGCTTCCTTTTTATTTATTTATTTTTTTCCAAGATTGTAAATATATAACAACAAAACCCTTTATTTTATTTTGAAAAGCCCACCGGAAACCCCATTATTTGCCTTTGTCATTGTGCCGCTTGTGTTTTGTGTTTTTTGTGTAACCGGAGCGGGGAAAAGTCCAGTCCTGGTGAAACAAAAGTCTTAAATGACACTTTTTTCATTCGGTGTCAGTTTATCGCAGTTATTCGGTTCGTTTTGTCTGTAAAAGAGTGAGATTATCCCGCTGTTAGCTCGGTACTTTAGCTTTAGCTTTAGCTTTAGCCCCACACCTGCTGCTGTGGAGTGTGACAGGTAAACACACCTGATTATACAAAATATCACCAAAACATCATAATAACAGCTTTTGTTTTAATACTAACCCTTTATGTACGAGAAATAATAAAGTAGTAAGCTCTGCAGGTAAGTCACTTTATATTTATCAGTCTTTTTACACGTGGACAGTATTGTATTTTGCTTTTTATTGATTAGAATGGTTTCATTAGCTTTGTGGTCCATATGTGTTCAATAATTGGGTCAATCTGACATAACAGTATTTAAATTTTATACTAGAAATGTCCCAGGTGTCCCTATTTTGAAGACTTTGAACCCCAACAACAGTAAAGAGGATATATTGTGATTTGTTTAGCTAAAAAAATGAAAATTTAGCTTGAAAATGACCATAAGAATAAAAAAGCACAATCAGAAGTCTCTCAGATTATGATTGACCCACAAAATGAGGAAAAATTTACCATTTTAACCTCGCTTTTCACAGTTTTATTTATACCAACCAACCATCCCCTCTGGTCTGGTCACCCTTCCTTTTTGTGCAAAGTTAATTCTGTAAACCATAAAAAGTGTGCATTTTTGGTGTAATAGCTAAATTTAGAAGTATTCCTGTTTAATCCTTATGTAGTTTTAGTAGTTGTAGTAGTAGTAGTTGTAGCAGTTGTAGTAGTTGTGGGAAAGTTGAGTCCCAGTCCACCTGACATCACGTTACAGCCGGTCTGGGCCAAAGATTATTTAAAGTTTGCGTTCGCTGAAGCTGTGGCCAAGTTTACATCTGATTTTGATCTGACTTCTGGACTTTAAAGACTATTTTGGTCCTGGTTTGGTCCTGATTTAGTCCATTATTATTATTATTATTATTATTATTAGGCCCAAGCGCTAAAGCCTATTAAAGCCTAAGGGCCTATTGTTTCTGCGCATGCAACAGAGCCCCTTTTTAAGCACCTAGCACTCATGTCAACGACTGGTGCCCGCTGACATGGCACGGTGGCATCGCCCGTGGCCGCGATAGCGGCCAAATTGTAATTGTTCAGCTCAAAACATTGCTGGGGACATTGCAACAGAGCGCGAAGCGCTCTCCTGTTTCCAAGCATAGTGGCACTCATGTCAGTGATTTGCGCCAGCTGACATGGCATGGTGGGACCGTCCATGGCCACGACGGCGGCAAAATTGTAATCGTTTTGTGGGCGCCCACAAAACCAGAGCGCGAAGCGCTCTCCCTTTTCCAAATACTCAATGCCACACTATAGTGACACTCATGGCATCCAATAGCACAGACTGGCACTGCCCATTGCCGCGATAGCGGCATAATTGTAATTAAGATTAAGCTTGGGCTTTTAGCCTTTATTGGTCTCACACACAATGACACACAGTGACACACGGGAGAAATTTGACTTCTGCATTTGACCCATCCTTTTTCAGGAGCAGTGAGCAGCCATCTTTTTCAGCGCCCGGGGGGCAGTACCGTGAAGGGTCTTGCCCAAGGACCCACACTGGTTAGCTCATTGCCCAGGGGGGGTTTTGAACCTACAACCTCCAGGGGGAAAGTCCATGAGGTTGTAGGTTAACCATCGTAAACGCCAAAAATGTGTATTGGGCAAGTGAGTAATGGATGAGGTCAATGACGAGCGCAACGCCAAAATTTGGTACACACATTCGCCATCTTCCATCGTGTTGCCTGTCTTTTACCATCGAACCCGTCCTCACGTTTGTCTCTCCATCGAACCCGTCCTCACGTTTGTCTCTCCATCGAACCCGTCCTCACGTTTGTCTCTCCATCGAACCCGTCCTCACGTTTGTCTCTCCATCGAACCCGTCCTCACGTTTGTCTCTCCATCGAACTCGTCCTCACGTTTGTCTCTCCATCGAACTCGTCCTCACGTTTGTCTCTTCTCTCCGTTGGCGTTCAGGTCTCGAAGATGGCGTCCTGGGCATTCCGTGTCGGTGTGCTTCTTCTGTCCGTCCTCCTCAGCAGCTGTAAAGCCAAAAGAGACGCTGTGGTCTACTGCTCCGGTGAGTCCAAAAAAAACCCAAACCTCTTTCTGAAGCCGTTGTGAATAAATAATCTCGCTTTAGTTTATTTACGCCGACAGAAGAGGCTGAACTTTGGGACAGTTTTTGTTTCACGAGGAATTACAGAGAAAAGTTGTGTTACCAATGTAATTTGAGCTGATTGTGTGTAAAAATAATACGAGCACATTTTTGTGTCGTTAACCGGTCGGAGTGTATCATTGTGAAGTGTCAGGTGTCACGTTAAAATAAACCCTCCCAAACACTGACAAAGAGAAAGAGTTCCCGGGTGCACCTTTCAGCACAGCTATTGTACAAACACACTGTGGAATAGAGACTTTATCACTACAGCTTTCAAAATAAGAAGTCCTGGTTTAGTCCTGGTTCAGTCCTAGCCTAGTCCTGGTCTAGTCCTAGTTTAGTCCTGGTTTAGTCTTGGTTTAGACCTGGTTTAGTCTTAGGTTAGTCCTGGTTTAGTACTGGTGTAATACAGGTTTTGTCCAGGTTTAATCTTGGTTTAGTCCTGGTTTAGTCTTAGGTTAGTCCTGGTTTAGTACTGGTGTAATACAGGTTTTGTCCAGGTTTAATCTTGGTTTAGTCCTGGTTTAGTACTGGTTTAATCTTGGTTTAGTCCTGGTTTAGTCTTGGGTTAGACTTCGTTTAGTCTTGGTTTATTCCTGATCCCCTCCTGGTTTAGTCCTGGTCTAGTCCTGGTTCAGTCCAAGTTTAGTTCTGGTTTAGTCTTGGTTTAGACCTGCTTTAGTCTTGGTTTAGTCCTAGTTTAGTCTGGTCTTGTCCTGATTTAGTCCTGGTTTAGTGCTGATTTAGTCCAGGTTTAATCTTGGTTTGGTCCTCGTTTAGTATTAGTTTAGTCCTGGCCTAATCCTGGTTTAGTCCTGGTCTAGTCCTAGTTTAGTCATGATTTAGTCTTGATTTACTCCTGGTCTAGTCCTGGTCTAGTCCTGGTCTAGTCCTGGTTTAGTACTGGTTTAGTCCTGGTCTAGGCCTGGTCTAGTCTTGGTTTAGTCCTGGTTTAGTCCTGGTTTAGTCCTGGTCTAGTCCTGGTCTAATCCTGGTTTAGTCCTGGTTTAATCCTGGTCTAATCCTGGTTTAGTCCTGGTCTAGGCCTGGTTTAGTCTTGTTTTGGTCCTGGTCTAGTCCTGATTTAGTCCTAGTTTAGTCCTAGTTTAGGCCAGGTCTAGTCCTGGTCTAAAACAAGACATATTTTTAACTAAACTCTTATTTTGAAAGTGCTATACTTCTATATTAACAGTTTGGGTTTTTCCGTGGATTTCAAACTAATGGAAAACAAGCTCTGTTGCCATGGCGTTTAACAAATAAAATGATCGAACGTCTTCAGAGTATCTACTTTAAACAGGATGTCTTGAGTAAATATTAGAATTTTCATACAGAATCAGTCTGTAATGTAATCAGAGATTTATAGAAGACAAGTTTGTTTTCTTCTTCTTCTTTGGAGTCTTTTTTTACCAGGAGTAATTAAATAATCGTCTGGTTAAAGTGGAACTAAACACTTTTTGGCCGGTTTGCCAGTTTTATCTGCGGTTGTGGGCGGGGTTTAGGTGTTCAGTTTAAATATAAAAATCCCATGACAGTGCCAGTCTCTAAATGAATGACAACGCTTTTTCCTGTTTATCTTAGAGCTGCAGAAAGGTTTTAATATATATAATGTTTAATTTATGGCTTAATTAAAGGTGCATTGTGTAACTTTTTGGCTGGCGTCACCTGCTTGTTACTGTTGAGAAGTCATTGCTCTGCCTGAAATGTTACGCAGTATGACATTAAACCGCTTCACTTTACATTCATTCAATTACAGGCTACTTAGAAAAACAGACATTCGGACTGTGAGCGGGCTCGCCTCTCCACAGATCTGACCTGTAACTTGGTCTGGTTTGGTCTCCATGAAGATAGAACGGAAACCATGTTCGTGATGATTATTTTTCACCTTAATAACGATAAAATTAATTCGTGATCTCGAGAAAACTCTGTATCTCCGTCGGTAAAGACGAAGTCGGGCCAGTCTTCTGCGGAGGAGCCGAGGACTAATCTGGAAATTATCCCGAATTAAAAGATGTAATGCAATCTCCCCCTGTGTCAACCCCTGATCAATATATTGCCTTATCAGCTGATCGATTATTATTCCAGACATTCTAATGACCAAAAACACGTCTATTCAGAATGAGAAATAGACCCGAAGTCAGACTGACTGACAGACAAAAAACCTGGACCAAACCTGGACCAAACCTGGACCAAGCCTGGACCAAACCTGGACTAAACCTGGACCAAACCTGGACCAAACCTGGACTAAACCTGGACCAAACCTGGACCAAACCTGGACCAAACCTGGACCAAACCTGGACCAAACCTGGACCAAACCTGGACCTAAACCTGGACCTAAACCTGGACCTAAACCTGGACCTAAACCTGGACCTAAACCTGGACCAAACCTGGACAAAACCTGGACAAAACCTGGACCTAAACCTGGACCTAAACCTGGACTAAACCTGGACCAAACCTGGACCTAAACCTGGACCTAAACCTGGACCTAAACCTGGACCTAAACCTGGACCTAAACCTGGACCTAAACCTGGACCAAACCTGGACCAAACCTGGACCAAACCTGGACCTAAACCTGGACCTAAACCTGGACCTAAACCTGGACCTAAACCTGGACCTAAACCTGGACCTAAACCTGGACCTAAACCTGGACCTAAACCTGGACCTAAACCTGGACCAAACCTGGACCTAAACCTGGACCTAAACCTGGACCTAAACCTGGACCTAAACCTGGACTAAACCTGGACTAAACCTGGACTAAACCTGGACCAAACCTGGACCAAACCTGGACCAAACCTGGACCAAACCTGGACCAAACCTGGACCAAACCTGGACTAAACCTGGACTAAACCTGGACCAAACCTGGACTAAACCTGAGTCAGCCTGTCACGTGGCCGTAGACGTTTCAGTTGTTTTCTCGAGATCTCGGAATAATTATCTCGTTATCTCGGGATAACAAGGAAGAAAAAATATTGATTATGAATATGGCCTCTGTCGACTTCCGTAAGATAGAACGGTTTAATGCCATACTGTGAAACATTTGCCGGACCCTCCACCAGAAAAGTGACACAGTGCAGCTTTAAATAGTTGTTTGTTGTCAGCGTGCAGAGCCATCGTGGAGGAGATGACCTTCTCCATCGCTCAGATCGACCCAAAGAAAACCATCAACGTGGGCAGCTTCAGACTGAGTCCAGATGGCACCATCAAGGACAAGAAGGTAACTATGGAAACCTTTTATCCGATGGGGGGTGAAGCTAACTGGAGGCACTGCTCTGTCTGAAGCTAGACGTTAACCTGAGCTTTGCTTTAACACAATTGGACCATAAAGATTTGACGTAAGCCCGCCACACGCTACGGGAGAATTTGCCCGATTTTGGCTGCGAATTGCTTCTCCCTGAGTTCGGAGAGGCTCTATGGTAACAGCCGATGAAACAGAGCGTCGGGCAAAGGAGTGGCGGACACAAACTCGCGGCTCGTCCATACGACAACGTTTTTTGGTGGAAACGGAGAAGTCTCTATTCGTTTTGGCCTTTCTTCCACACAGCGCCGGCGTTTTTGGTGGGAGAAAACTGTTTCTTGAAACCAGGTTCCAGAGTGGAGAAATCTGAGAACGCCGGGGGTCACGTTGTCGTGTGGACGAGCAAAACGCAGCTTTTGGAAAACGATGCCGTCGCGATGCCGTCATCATCTGCTTTGGCAGGACTCCCCGTCGACGTTCTGCTGATACTGACGTATTTTGTGATCCAACTTAACTCGTAGAAGTACAGTCATACCTCACCTTACGAAAGACCCAACTAACGAATAATCCAAGTTACGTAAAATTTTCGTCTCTGAATACGAAAGAAAATTCAAATTTTCGCAAAAAGTGTATATAGTACACTGTATATCACTTTTTGGACAAATGTTGTTTTGAGAAGGAAAAACAAGCTTTATTAAATGTCCCCGTGAACTTACCGAACCTACGTACCTGAGCTCCAGAACCGGAGCAGAACCCGGCTCAGACGACGCGGTGAGCGGTAAGCCAGTGTTAAAGGAAAAGTAACGTTTCTTACAATCTGAGCCTTATTTTGGTAATAAAACAAGTTGTTTTACTCACCCATAGCACTTTGGCGTCATATGGAGCACTTCCAGAGATGTTTTAGATTAGCATTAGCCTAGCGCGACTTCTAGCCATAGCTCGGGGCATATAATCTTAATCTTTATCTTAATCTTTATCTTAATCTTTATCTTAATCTTAATCTTAATCTTAATCTTAATCTTAATCTTAGCCATAGCTCGGGGCATATAATATATTCCCCGAGCATGTAATATGCCCCGTGCGGGCTCCAAATAACACAAACTTTAGCACTTTTCAAATCATAGAAGCTCGATGTCTTAGTCTACGATTTCGTTTGAATCAAAAGTGGCCTGTAATCCGAGATTTATCCATAGTTTACAGCTTTGTGTTTCATGTTTGGGTCCCGGGAGCTGAGAGCACAGTCCGCACATGCGCACTGGCCTCCTCATCTACTCGAAACTATGGATAAATCTCGGATTACAGGCCACTTTTGACCAAACGAAATCGTAGGCTAAGACATTGACCTTCTATGATTTGAAAAGTGCTAAAGTTTGCGTTATTTGGAGACCGCAAACATATGCCCCGAGAACTCACGTTATGGAGATCGCAAATCTAAAACATCTCTGGAAGTGCTCCATATGACACCAAAGTGCTATGGGTGAGTAAAACAACTTGTTTTATTACCGAAATAAGGCTCAGATTGTAAAAAACGTTACTTTTCCTTTAATGCACGACACTGTTAGAGGGGAACCCATACAGATTAACCTAAAAAAACCGCACTATCCCTTTAACAAATAGTGATGCACCGATAGGACACTGGCACTCGGATATTGGCCGAGATATTTAAAGTTTTTATAAATTGGAGTAATAACATTAGGTTAGGTCGCTTTATTTGTACTCGTAGGTAAATTCTTTTGCAGATTTGAGACTCTGGTCGCACATTTCACATTCCATTCATCCAAAGTCTACACAATAAACACATAAAAACACAATTACAAATAAAGTGTCACAGGGATCCAGAGCAGAATGGTTTTGTTCCATAAATAATTCATTCATTCATCACACTTGGCTAAAAATCATAATGTTAAATATATAAAATACACGATTCACGCTTCTTTTAAAACGATTCGCCTCTGGAACTCTTGAGTTTAGAGAACGCCGCACGTCTTTTAGAATATTCTGGGATATTCTGTACCTGTCCTGAGTACAGGGAGTCCAGGCTGCTCTGAGGATGGACAATCACCTCACATTTATCCAACTGATTAAGGCAGTTCTTGTTTTTCAAAGCTGCTTTCAATGATGAATAACACTTACAAAACACACTGGATCATGATTAAGCCTTTTGTGTTTAAAGGAAATCAGTCATATTTTAGCAGAACTGCTGTAATGTGAAATGGGGAAGAAACATTCAGCAGAGACTGAAAATATGACTCATTTCTAGTTTAACTGCGCTTTAGTCCTTCTGTAGTCCTGCTTTAGTCCTTCTTTAGTCCTGCTTTAGTCCCTCTTTAGTCTTGATTTAGTCCTGATTTAGTCCCGGTTTAGTCCTGCTTTAGTCCTGCTTTAGTCCTTCTTTAGTCCCGTTTTAGTCCTGCTTTAGTCCTGCTTTAGTCCTGCTTTAGTCCTGTTTTAGTCCTGCTTTAGTTCTTCTTTAGTCCTTCTTTAGACCTGCTTTAGTCCTTTAGTCCTGTTTTAGTCCTGCTTTAGTCCTGCTTTAGTCCTGCTTTAGTCCTGCTTTAGTCCTGTTTTAGTCCTGCTTTAGTCCTGCTTTAGTCCTGTTTTAGTCCTGCTTTAGTTCTTCTTTAGTCCTTCTTTAGACCTGCTTTAGTCCTTCTTTAGTCCTGTTTTAGTCCTGCTTTAGTCCTGCTTTAGTCCTGTTTTAGTCCTGCTTTAGTCCTGCTTTAGTCCTGCTTTAGTCCTGTTTTAGTCCTGCTTTAGTCCTGCTTTAGTCCTGCTTTAGTCCTGCTTTAGTCCTGCTTTAGTCCTGCTTTAGTCTTGCTTTAGTCCAGCTTTAGTCCTGCTTTAGTCTTGCTTTAGTCCTGTTATAGACCCTGTTATAGACCTGCTTTAGTCCTGCTTTAGTCCAGCTTTAGTCCTGCTTTAGTCTTGCTTTAGTCCTGCTTTAGTCCTGCTTTAGTCCTTCTTTAGTCCTTCTTTAGACCTGCTTTAGTCCTGCTTTTAGTCCTGCTTTTAGTCCTGCTTTTAGTCCTGCTTTAGCCCCAGTTGTTTTCCAGCTCTCTCTCTCTTCTGGATCCCTTCAACTGTTGCTGCATTGCTGTAGTGTACTAGTCCTGGTTTAGTCCTGGTTTAGTCCTGGTTCAGTCCTGGTGCAGTCCCACTTCAGTCCTGGTTTAGACCTGGTTCAGACCTGGTTTAGTCCTGTTTTAGACCTGGTTTAGTCCTGTTTTAGACCTGGTTTAGTCCTGTTTTAGACCTGGTTTAGCCCAGTTTTAGTCCTGTTTTAAACCTGGTTTAGTCCTGTTTTAGTACTGGTTCAGACCTGGTTCAGTCTAACCTGGGAAATCCCAGGCTGCTTTTGTTCGTTCCGATCTAAAAGACAGCCTGGCGACTAGGCTAAGCGACCTCTCCTGATTCTGGGAGCCAATCAGAGAGCGGGGAGTGGTGGAAAGACGGTGACGTGTACTACGTGACAAACGGAAGCTTGTAGTTTGAACTGACATGATTGGCTCTGGGCTACGTATACGCCAAATGATAGACATTCATAACACCCAATAAACGGCCGTTGACGATCGTAAACCACACCTCCACTACAAGATATTCAGTAGGTGCTCCCAGACATCACTGTGATATGGTCTGGTGTAAACCAGGCAAGGTTCAGTCCTGGCTCAGACCTGGTTTAGACCTGGTTTAGTCCTTGCTTCAGTCCTGTTTTAGACCTGTTTTAATCCTGGTTCAGACCCGGTTCAGTCCTGGTTCAGTCTTGGTTCAGACCTGGGTTAGTCCTGGTTTAGTCCTGCTTCAGTCCTGTTTTAGTCCTGGTTTAGTCCTGGTTTAGTCCTGGTTTAGTCCTGCTTCAGCCTTGCTTCAGTCCTGTTTTAGACCTATTTTAGTCCTGGTTTAGTCCTGGTTTAGTCCTGGTTTAGTCCTGGTTCAGACCTGGTTCAGACCTGGTTCAGACCTGGTTCAGACCTGGTTCAGACCTGGTTCAGACCTGGTTTAGACCTGGTTTAGTCCTGTTTTAGTCCTGGTTTAGTCCTGGTTTAGTCCTGCTTCAGCCTTGCTTCAGTCCTGTTTTAGTCCTGTTTTAGTCCTGCTTCAGTCCTGTTTTAGTCCTGCTTCAGCCTTGCTTCAGTCCTGTTTTAGTCCTGTTTTAGTCCTGCTTCAGACCTGGTTCAGACCTGGTTTAGTCCTGGTTTAGTCCTGCTTCAGTCCTGGTTTAGTCCTGGTTTAGTCCTGGTTTAGTCCTGGTTTAGTCCTGGTTTAGACCTGTTTTAGTCCTGGTTCAGACCTGTTTTAGTCCTGGTTTAGTCCTGGTTTAGTCCTGGTTTAGTCCTGGTTTAGTCCTGGTTTAGTCCGGTTTTAGACCTGTTTTAGTCCTGCTCCACACCTGGTTCAGACCTGTTTTAGTCCTGGTTTAGTCTTGGTTTAGTCCTGGTTTAGTCTTGGTTTAGTCCGGTTTTAGACCTGTTTTAGACCTGTTTTAGACCTGGTTTAGTCCTGGTTTAGACCTGTTTTAGTACTGCTTCAGACCTGGTTCAGACCTGGTTTAGTCCTGTTTTAGACCTGTTTTAGTCCTGTTTTAGTCCTGCTTCAGACCTGGTTCAGACCTGTTTTAGTCCTGGTTTAGACCTGTTCTAGTCCTGGTTTAGACCTGTTTTAGTCCTGGTTCAGTCCTGCTTCAGACCTGGTTCAGACCTGGTTTAGTCCTGTTTTAGACCTGTTTTAGTCCTGGTTTAGTCCTGCTTCAGACCTGGTTCAGACCTGGTTTAGTCCTTTTTTAGACCTGTTTTAGTCCTGGTTTAGTCCTGGTTTAGTCCTGCTTCAGACCTGGTTCAGACCTGGTTCAGACCTGGTTTAGTCCTGTTTTAGACCTGTTTTAGACCTGTTTTAGTCCTGGTTTAGTCCTGCTTCAGACCTGGTTCAGACCTGGTTTAGTCCTGTTTTAGACCTGTTTTAGTCCTGGTTTAGTCCCGGAGGAAGCCCAAACCTTGATCCTTTGGCCCTGTGCTCTTTCTTTTCTTCACTTCTGACCTCGCTCCTTTAGCTTAGCTCCCGGTGTCACCGCTAACTCCACATCTCCACATCTCCGCGCTGGATTTGCCGGTTTTAAGACGGTGCTCTTTGCCCCCTGCACTGTCAGACTTCCCCAGGGCAGATCCCAAAAAGGACACAAAAGTCCCTTAAACCTGTACGCGTCCTGACAAAGCCCCGCAGTGCAGCTTTAAAGACATTGAACTTAGAAGGAGCGGGGCTGATCTCGTAGCGACCAGGGGGAAGTCATGCATTGAGAATGAGCGGGCGATAAAGGCCCAGTGACAGGATGACGGCTTCCATCACGTGAGACGCCCCGATTTCTCAAACTCAAATACTTTGGTGTTTCTAAGCGACGCCACCGGGCAAATCCTCAGAGCCGGCGCGGACGCCATTTTGAGGACCTGCTTTTTTATTATTGTTTTATTATTGAGACAAGGTAAAGCTTTCGGAATGATGTTCTGCAGTTAAAGATCACAGAATAAAGGGGGAACCTGTTTTTTATTCATCAAAAAGTGGTAATATTTTAATCATTTTACAGCTTTTAACTTTTAACAGTTGTTTTGTCAACTTTAAAATTAGGGTTTTACAGAGGGATTTAGGGTCGAAATATATTTTAATCACAACCTTATTTTTTATTTTTTTAACATTAACTTCCTGGGACCCGAAGAAAAAATGTGTTTTTGTTTGTTTGTTTGTTTGTTTGTTTGTGATTTTCTATTTGGAGATAAATGAACACCTTAGCATTTACATTTTAATTTTAACTTAATTTTTTAATTTTATTTTTATTTTATTTATGTTGCAACATGTCCTCTGTAATGGACTGTAATAGCGTTAAATCCACGTGAAATTAACAAACCTAACAAAAACTTTTTTTTTTGATGACCAAAATTTCTGACAAGCTTCTACAGTCGCCTCAAAAATTTTTAGACTCCCTTTTAATTTCTTATTTTTATTTATTTATTATTTTATTTTATTTACTTTTTTATTTTTTATTTCATTTTATTTATTTTTTTACTTTTTATTTGGTGTATTTTTTATTTACTTATTTATAATTATATTTACTTTTTTATTTTTTACTTCATTTTATTTATTTATTTACTTTTTACTTTTTTGTTTTTACTTCATTTTATTTATTTATTTATTTTTACTTTTTTTTTACTTCTTTTACTTTTTATTTGGTTTACTTTTTATTTACATATTTATTATTATATTTACTTTTTAAATTTTTTACTTCATTTTATTTATTTATTTTTTACTTCATTTTATTTATTACTTTTTTTTTTTTTTACTTTTTATTTGGTTTACTTTTTATTTACATATTTATTATTATATTTACTTTTTTAATTTTTTACTTCATTTTATTTATTTATTTTTTACTTCATTTTATTTATTACTTTTTTTTTTTTTTTTTACTTTTTATTTGGTTTACTTTTTATTTACTTATTTATTATTATATGTATGTAATGATTTATTTTTTAATCATAGAGCAGCCACACACTAGAGCACTTAAAGACAGACTGGTGAACTCAATGTGCACTATAAAGGACACAAATGAATGGGCGGTTAAGGAGGTTAAGTCAGGTTTTATGGGATTTTTCTCCTTGTTTTTTCCTGGTTTCTGCTCCATTGTGCTGAGTTCTTCACACATAAACAATCTTTGCAAATACAGTGTTTATCTGAGTTTTAAAATGGATATTTCAGCCGTTTGAAGAAAAAAAAAAAAGAATACACACACATTTTTTTCCACAATTTTCAGATCATTAGGAAATTACACCATATTAAATGTGTATATTCTGAAATACATCATTTCTGTTTGGGAAGTGGTTTGAAAAATTATAGATTTACATGTACGTGCGATATAAATTATTTGTAATTTCAGTTTTATGAGATTGTGAGATACATAAGATTTAATTTTGTATGGGATGTGGATTAAAAAGGGAGGCATTTTATATTTAATTTTAGAAAAAAAATTGTTTTAAATAAATTATATATTTTTTAAGTATATATTTTTATATATAATTTTATATTTGTTAAATATTTATTTAAACCTGACATAAAATTTTTAATGAATAAACAATTCATAATTTATATATATACTTATACCTGTTTTAGACCTATTTTAGTCCTGGTTTTGACCTGGTTCAGTCCTGGTTTAGTCCTGGTTTAGTCCTGGTTTAGACCTATTTTAGTCCTGTTTTAGACCTGGTTTAGACCTGGTTTAGTCCTGGTTTAGTCCTGGTTTAGTCCTGTTTTAGACCTGGTTTAGACCTGGTTTAGTCCTGGTTTAGACCTGGTTTAGTCCTGGTTTAGACCTGGTTTAGACCTGGTTTAGACCTGGTTTAGTCCTGGTTTAGACCTATTTTAGTCCTGTTTTAGACCTGGTTTAGACCTGGTTTAGACCTGGTTTAGTCCTGGTTTAGACCTGGTTTAGACCTGGTTTAGACCTGGTTTAGTCCTGGTTTAGTCCTGGTTTAGACCTGGTTTAGTCCTGGTTTAGACCTGGTTTAGACCTGGTTTAGACCTGGTTCTTTGTAATTTCAGTTTTATGAGATTATGAGATATATTAGATTTAATTTTGTACAGTTTTAATTAGTCACATCCCTATTGAGGCGTGGAATGTGGATTAAAAAATAGTACATTTAATTTTATAAATGTTTTCGAAATAAATTATATATTTTTTAAATATATATTTTTATATATCATTTTATATTAGTTAAAAATGTATTTAAACCTGTCCTAAATTTTTTTATGAATAAACAATTCATAATTTATATATATACTTTTAATATTTCCCACTTTATATTTTACATTATTGTTGATATTGTAATTTCAAAATTAAGAAAAGTGTAATCAGAATTCATTTGTCATTTCAGTATAAAAAAGAGAACAGAATCAAAACACTGTACTCAGGTTATGAGGCAGCATGAAAAACAATAAATAGTTTAAAATATTGTATGTCAAATGCAGTCTTAAAAAAAATGTTTTGTATTTAAAGAGGTTTAACACACACACACACATTTTTCTTTTAATGTAGGTGTTCTTTTCTTTGTTTGTCCCTGAATGTTTTGTTTTTGTTTTGTATAAAATAGTAAATTATGATGAATCTCGTGCTCTCGGCGTGTCATGATGATGTGGATCTTCTGGACAATAGGAGTGAAAGGCCCTGTCCTCCGCTGCTTTAGACCCTGTTTGTGCTGTGGGGAGTTACTCAAGCCTATAGCGGACCCCCCCCCCCATACCCCCCCTCACCCCCCCACTCCATTCTCCACCCCCCGTTTGATTGACACCTCCATTCAGGCCCCTGCTCTGCGCCGCCGTCCCTTTAATTTGGCGCTGATATGAGTGAGCCTCCTCCGGCTTTGTCCCGAGTATCCGCCGCTGTCACTCCGTCACTTTCACACTATTATCAGTTATTAATTAGATTTAATGAAGTGGGCGGGACTTAAATATGACCTTTTTATACCGATTCTACTTATGATGGAGCATGATGTCTTATCCCGAAAATGGTTTTGTTACATAATCACACCCACTCAATATTAACTAAAGAAAAGAAATGTATTTCACTGTATCCTAAACACGTCTGGACATTTTCATGGTAAATACATTTAATTTGTCAAAAATTAGGTACTGTAGCTGATTTTTACGATCTTAAAACATTTAAAAAAAAAAAAAAATCCCTGTTTCTTGTTTGTAAAGTATCTTGCTCAGTGACACAAAATCAATTATAATAATTTTTATAAAATAGATGAAATTACAATTTACTTCGCAAAAATAAGATGAGTTTAATTTTACAATATTAATTTACATTATTGGTTCAGACCTGCTTTAGTACTGGTTTAGTCCAGGTTCAGTCCTGTTTTAGTCCTGCTTTAGTCCTGCTTTAGTCCTGCTTTAGTCCCGGTTCAGTCCTGGTTTAGTCCCGGTTCAGTCCTGTTTTAGTACTGGTTTAGTCCCGGTTCAGTCCTGCTTTAGTCCTGGTTTAGTCCTGCTTTAGTCCTGGTTCAGTCCTGGTTCAGTCCTGCTTTAGTCCTGCTTTAGTCCTGGTTTAGTCCCGGTTCAGTCCTGTTTTAGTACTGGTTTAGTCCCGGTTCAGTCCTGCTTTAGTCCTGCTTTAGTCCTGGTTTAGTCCTGCTTTAGTCCCGGTTCAGTCCTGGTTCAGTCCTGCTTTAGTCCTGCTTTAATCCTGGTTTAGTCCTGCTTTAGTCCCAGTTCAGTCCTGCTTTAGTCCTGCTTTAGTCCTGGTTCAGTCCTGGTTCAGTCCTGCTTTAGTACTGGTTTAGTCCCGGTTCAGTCCTGTTTTAGTCCTGGTTCAGTCCTGCTTTAGTCCCGGTTCAGTCCCGGTTCAGTCCTGCTTTAGTCCTGGTTTAGTCCTGGTTTAGTCCTCGTTCAATAAAAAAAAAACCCATAAAATCCAGTGTAATGTGTATGTATGAAAAGGTAGAAAACGAATTTGTTGCGCATAAAAATTAAGCTTTCTGTTTACAATTGATTAATAATTATGATTGAAATGGAATGTATTGATGAAATGTTTTATCGTCACTATCTCACGGCTACACCCCTGACATTTATAATCCAGAAGTTGTTTTTAAAGTTCCTACATCTCCCCCAGAGTTTTTCGATCAATCAATAATCTGAATCATTTAAATAAATCCATTTCCTGTTCGAAACTGCAGAACTACTACCTGATTTTTACATGTTTTAACCAAATCCTGTGTAAAGAAGTGGACTTAGTGAGTGTGACGTCACCTCCAGCGCTCGGATCCAGTCAAATGAAGCTCACTGAGGCTGGCAGTTATAGTGGCGAATTTGGAGCAGAGTTACATATGAGGAAAATGAATTTATGAAAGGATAAATAACGAAATAAAAACAGCAGAATCATGTAGAGCAGGTTAATACGAACATTTTAAGGCTAAAATGACGAGGCTCAGGGCCGGAGTTGACGGACCTGTTTACGCAAGGACGCTTACGGTTAAAAACGACAATATTTTATCGGAAGTGCCTTTCGTTTAGACGGTGACGGCGTTTTGGGGGCTTAAAGGAGAATTAAAATTTTTTACAATCTGAGCCTTATTTCGGTAATAAAACAAGTTGTTTTACTCACCCATAGCACTTTGGTGTCATTTGGAGAATTTCCGGAGATGTTTTAGTTTAGCGATCTCCGCAAACTTTAGCATTTTTCAAATCATAGAAGCTCAATGTCTTAGTCTACACTTTCGTTTGAGTCAAAAGTGGCCTGTAATCCCAGATTTATCCATAATTTCGAGTAGATGAGGAGGCCAGTGCGCATGTGCGGAGTCACAGCTGATTTCGCTCTCAGCTCTCGGGACCCAAACATGAAACGCAAAGCTGTAAATTATGGATAAATCTCGGATTACAGGCCACTTTTGACTCAAACGAAAGTGTAGACTAAGACAATGAGCTTCTATGATTTGAAAAGTGCTAAAGTTTGTGTTATTTGGAGACCGCAAACATGTGTCCCGAGAACTCACGTTACGGATATCGCTAAACTAAAACATCTCCGGAAATGCTCCAAATGACACCAAAGTGCTATGGGTGAGTAAAACAACTTGTTTTATTACCGAAATAAGGCTCAGATTGTTAAAAACGTTAATTCTCCTTTAAAAACGACAATATTTTATCAGAAGTGCCTTTCGTTTAGACGGTGACGGCGTTCTGGGGGCTTAAAAATGCAAAAAACTGAAAACGCCCTCCAAAGAGGAAAACTTGAATACGCTCCGCCGTAGCGTTTTCGTCTACACTGCCCAAGACGCAAAACTCTGGACAAACCTGCTGACGTCGCGTACGCGTTTACGTCACATCGGTCCATATATCAGTGTATTTTGTTTGGCGTCCCAGTCCACACCTTGCTGCACCTTTGTTGCTTTGTCGTCTAACGTGGTCTGAAGCAACAGTTGAACTTCCTCTTCCATGTTTTGTTTTGCTTTTCACGACGCAGATTAGAAGAGGGAAGATTCTACGCATGCTCGCGGACATAGTGATAATGCATCACAGCGCCACCTAGCCGCCTGGCATGCATACCCCATCCAATTCCACACACTTTTGCGTCACCGTATGCACGCAGATTTCCTCCAGAAAACGCTCGTCTAAACGCGGAATAAAAAGTGAAGACGCGACGCCACTTTTGCGTCTTCTGTTCAGACCGTCGTCATATAAACCTAGCCTTAAACCTCAAGTGTTTTTATTATCATCACGGTATCAGAATCGGTGTCAAATATCGAGTCTATTCCTTAGTATTGAAATTGAGTTTGAACTTTTAGTATCTTGACAACAGTATCTCAAATGCTGGACAATACGGGATTACTCAAACGTGCTAAATCACTCAAAATACAACGTCGAGTGAACTTTTGATGAGATAAAGCTGATATAGCGTGGCTAAAATCTCTTAAAAGTAAAAGTTTAAAACCTCGAAAGTTCAGTTTAGGAGGATTCTGCATTTAAAGGTACACAAAATTTACTCCTGTGAGCTTTTAGCCATGTTATAATGTGTTTTGTTTCATTCACACACATTTCAGTAACCCTTGATTATCAAAAATGCTCTGGTCCACCTTGTGATGTCATGAAGCGGTAGTTTTTAAGTTGACAGACACCTTTTTGCCTTTAGTTCAGTAGAGATCGGCAATTCCAGGGCTGAAATTACGCAAATGATTCTAGTGAAGGTGTGTGGGGTTTAAAAACACAGTGGAGCACTTCCTGTATGAGTGTTTTCAGTTCAAGAGAAGAACTCAGCCTAAGGGCCCATCCACGTGACGTTTTTTGGTGGAAATGGAGTAGTTTGTATTCGTTTTGGCCTTTCGTCCACACGGCGTCGGCGTTTTGGGGGCGGCGAAAACTGTGTTTTTTGAAACCAGGTTCCAGAGTGGAGAAATCTGAGAACGCCGGGGGTCACGTTGTCGTGTGGACGAGCAAAACGCAGCTTCTGGAAAGCAATGACGTCGCAATGCCGTCATCATCTGCTTTGGCAGGACTCCCAGTCGACGTTCTGCTGATACTGACGTGTTTTGTAATCCAACGTAACTCGTAGAAGTAACTCCACTTCGTTGTCGGTCCAAACGAGAGAGTCGGCTTTTGTGCGTGCGTTCCCCATCATTATTATCTTCTTGTGTTTGTTTGCGGAAGAGAAAGGACTTTATGCGTATGTGCTCTTTGTAGTGTTGCGTTTCCGGTGGCTCTGGCTGTTTCCTGTTTACAGTGCCACATATCGCTGTGGCATATGCATTACATCGTTTTTACTCAGCGCTCCATTTTCGTCTGCACGCGAATATTTACTGATCCGACACGTGTGGGGACGCTCATTTTTTTCAGCCACACATTTTTTTAAAAATCCAGCAACATTGTCGTGTGGACGTAGCCTCAGGAAATAGCTAAAATAATGAGTCGACTTTATGGCTCACTTCTTGTAAAGTTGTAAATTTAAACTGCAGCGTCTCTTCCACATTAGCCACAGAATTTGTCCTCCATAAATAATAACATCCAGTCCATAAAACAGCGCTGTTATTCTAGTTTAAAAGTAAAAAGGCCAGAGTAGTGAAGGATCGAGGTGAAGCTGCAGATTAACAACAGTGATTCTACTTCCTGTGGACTTCATCTTTTATGCTTTAAAGGGACAGTGTGTAAGATTTTTACCCATTAATTACTGAAATTGAAGATACCCATTCAAAAATACATTGTTTTCCAAGCCTTTTCACTTCCATCATGAAATCAAAGTATTCTTTTGGACTTAGATATAGTCACATAAAAGGGGGATCTTCCCCATGCAGAGGCAGCCATTTTGAATACGAGAGCCGCAGAAGGACATTTGGGCTCCGCCTTCGGCAAGGCTCGTGGTTTTGGGTAAACAACACAAGCATGCTGCCGGATCAGACGTCGTAATGGATCTAACACGTGTTTTGGACTAAATTGTTTTACTGGATTTTATTCGCTGGATCCTTACGGACAGATTGAGACCAAGCTTATGGTGAAATACAGAGTTTGACCTGTGCAGAGCCTTCAAAGGTAAGCTAAGTAACAAACCTCGTTTTGTGCTTTTCCGTATAAAAGCCCCATGTGCTCGGGGAGTGATTGTTGTGCAGGGAAATGAATTGCATAGTCAAAAAGAGGAGACTGTAAGGTTTCATTTGATGTGTAGATTGTCATGGTACATGATTGGGAATGTGTGTTTTCATGCGAAAAGAAGAAAAAACAGTGAACGGGACCGCGTTTTGTCGGTGAGGGCTCGCACAGCCCAGGTGCGCGCTGGTACGCGAGCTGTCCGCGATACGGCGCGCCCGGGTGACCCTCGACGTCTGCCGTAGCCAAAAGAGGAAGAGGAATAGCCACCATCCACCTATGCGCCACGAATCCTACACACTGGACCTTTAAAAATCAGGAATCTGAAGTTTTGCTTCACAAATAATAAAAACACCATTTTGACTTGTATCTAAACTAGAAGTGCAGAGCTCTGATCTTCTGAACACTTAAGAATCTCAAAGTGAGTCGTTTTACGTTGATACAGTCATATCCCACTGAAGTCTTTGCGATCGTAGATTTAAAATCTCATAACATTCTCCTCATGTCTGTGGTGTGCGCGTTTTGTCGCAAATCTGCAGGATTTTTGTGTTAAACATGCGTGAATGAAACAAAAAACACAACTCGAGGTGTGTTTGTGACGAGGAAACGACATTAGAACGTCAGAAAAAAGCGTAATCTGGGCCGTTTAACAGTGAACTACAGACGGCGTCCTGGTTGTGTTTTGGTAATTGTTCGGTAATTACCAAACGCATATTAATCAGCTCGTGTTCCCCAGCGTGGAGGCAGATGGCGGATTGGTTTGTGCGTTTTGTGTTTGGGAGCTTGCCCCGGAAGCTACACCAAAGGAGACAATGGACGCTCAGGGAATAAATCTACATTGTTGGGAAAATCCGTGCGCTGTAGCCCCCCCCCGGACCCCCCTGCGCCTGCCTGGGATCAGGGCTTTCAGGGCGGACACTTCCTCTTTGATCGCTGGAGAGTGGAGCAGAGAATGCACCGCGACGCAGGGGTCACAAAGCTGTCCACACACTGCACTTGGCTTCACTCGGGACATCCCAGAACGCTTCACATCAGGAGCGGGACATAAACACAAAAGATAATATGGAGAAGATTTTTTTTTTTTTTACTTCTCCCAGTACATACTTTGCAGCTGATGTCATTAGCATTCCCAGTTGGTGTGACTCTGCTCTGTCTGAAGCTCTGTTACTCGACTTAGTTTAATCCAAGCTTTGTTTTTAACACACTCTAATTCAGCACCTGTAAAATTAAATAAATGTAACAGAAATACCAGACATATCCACCTAGGTGTATCTAAATTATTATTATTATTTTAATTTTCTATTTGGAGGTAAATGAACACCTTAGCATTTATATTTTGTTAATTTTATTTTTATTCATAATGTCATAACGTGTCCTCTGTAATGGACGGTAATAGTGTTAAATCCGTGTGAAGTTAACAACCTGACAACCAATGTCTTATTTATTATTTATTTATTTGCTTACTTATTTATTTACTAATTTTTGTATTTTTATTTATTTTTTTTATTTTATTTATATTTTTATTTACTATTTATTTGTTTACTTATTTATGCATGTTTGTTTATTATTTTTATTTATATTTTTATTTTTTATTTATTCATTTACTTATGTATTTTTTTAAATTATTTTATGTATTTATTTACTTATTTATTTTTATTTATTTTTTATTTTTATTTTTTATTTTTTTTATGTATGTATTTATTTATTTATGTATTTTTTATTTTATTTATATTTTTATTTATTATTTATTTGTTTACTTATTTATGCATGTTTATTTATTTTTTATTTATATTTTTATTTATTATTTATTTATTTACTTATGTATTTTTATTTTTTATTATTTTATGTATTTATTTACTTATTTATTTATTTATTTATTTATTTTTTATTTTTTTTTATGTATTTATTTATGTATTTTTTATTTTATTTATATTTTTATTTACTATTTATTTATTTGTTTACTTATTTATGCATGTTTATTTATTTTTTATTTATATTTTTATTTATTATATATTTATTTACTTATGTATTTTTATTTATTATTTTTTATTATTTTATTTATCTGTTTATTTATGCATGTTTATTTATTATGAATATTTTGTTTATTATTTATTTACTTTATTATTTATTTACTTATTTATGTATTATTTTTTATTATTTTATTTATTTAATTATTTTTATTTTATTTTATTTTCTCAATGTGCACTATAAAGGACACAAGTGAATGGGCCGGTCTCAGGAGGATATGTATGAAGTGCGCCCTAAAAGGGACATTTTAATACACTGTATGTGGGAATGCAACCAAGTAAAATCATTTTGGAAAGAAATAAAAAATAATATAGAGAAAATCATTTCAGAAGTATCCTACCTGTTAATGTAGTACTTTTATTAGCTCTTTTTACAGTTTTTAAAGAGAAATACTCAACATTTTTGAGTATTTCCAGTTTAGATTTAGTTCTGACTCCAGTCAAAACTAAATCTGAACAAGGAACTGTGAAAGCGCCCTTATTACACTCTTTAATAATAATAATAATAATAACAACTAGTACTACACATCTTTTCAGTATATTTTGACGATCCACCCTCTCTCTGCTTCAGTTTTCCTCCTCTCTTGTTCATCTTTGTCTTGGGTCACTCTACAGGTCACTGTTTCTTAGGTAGTTGTAGTAGAAGTAGTAGTAAAAGTACTAATAGTGGTTCCAGTAGTAGTAGAGGTACTTTGCTTCACTTGAGTACACATCTTTTTAATAAATTTAGACTTTAGCTCCTCTTTTGTTTGACTGTGTCTTGGGTCACTCCACAGGTCACGGTTTCTTAGGTAGTAGTAGTCATTGTAGTAGTACTATTTGTGGTTGCAGTCGTAGTAGTAGTAATAGTAGAGGTACTTTGCTTATACATTCACTTGAGTACGCATCTTTTTAGTATATTTTGACAATCCACCCTCTCTCTGCTTCAGTTTTCCTCCTCTTTTGTACAACTGTCTTGGGTCACTCTACAGGTCACTATTTCTTGGGTAGTAGTTGTAGTAGAGGTAGTAGTAAAAGTACTAATAGTGGTCCCAGTAGTAGTAGAGGTACTTTGCTTTACTTGAGTACACATCTTTTTAGTATATTTTGATGATCCACCCTCTCTCTTCTTCAGTTTCTTCTTCAGTCCTCTTTTGTTCGTTCGCATCTTGGGTCACTCTGCAGGTCACTGTTTCTTGGGGAGTAGTAGTAGTAGTAAAAGTACTTTTCCTGGTTGCAGTAGAGGTACTTTGCTCATACATTCACTTGAGTACACATCTTTTCAGTATATTTTGACGATCCACCCTCTCCCTGCTTCTGTTTTCCTCCTCTTTTGTCCGTTCGCGTCTTGGGTCACCCTGCAGGTCGTGATATCTTTGTCCTTGCGAGTAGCTCCTTCTGCGTCGCGTCTTCAGATTCACCTCCAGAAAAGGGACTGTCACCGGGCCCTTCCGCTCTCATTCAGCCCCTCGCCCTGTGTCACTGCCCCTCACGCACCCCCCTGACCCCCCCAGACCCAGAGGCTTCCGGGGCGGGGGTCCTCCAGGGGGTACGAGGGGCCACTACCTGTCTAGACATCAGCAAAGAAGAGAGCTGGATGAGTCCACGGAAATAAGATCTGACCTTTTGCACTGGGAAAACCCTGGGATGGGAAACGCACTGGTTTTGTGGTAAGATGTGAATTATAACAGTTTTAGATCCTGGTTTAGTTCGTCTTTAGTCCTGAGTTGGACCTCGGTTAGACCTAGTGTGATCCTGATTTTAATCCTTCGTTTTTTTCCTGATTTAGTCCTGGTTTAGTTCTGTTTAAGGCCTTGTTTAGACCTGGTTTGATCCTGTTTTAGTCCTCATTCAGACTTGGTTTAGTCCTGGTTTAGTATTGGTTTAGTACTTGTTTAGTCCTGATTCTCACCTGGTTTAGTCCTAGTTTTGACCTGGTTTAGTCCTGGTTTTTACCTGGTTTTGTCCTGGTTCTTACCTGGTTTAGGGCCTGTTTATATGAGAATGCTTACGGGTAAAAAGGACAAAATATTTTATCGGAAGTGCCTTTCGTTTACACGGTGACGGCGTTTTTGGGGCCGCAAAAAAACGCAAAAATCTGAAACCACCCTCCAGAGTGGAAAAGTTAAATACGCTCCGCTGTAGCGTCTCCGTGTAAACTGCCCAAGACGCAAAACTGGTCAGATCTGCTCACGTCGCGTTTACGTCACATAGATGCGGCATACCTTGATACCACGGATGTTCAAGCTGCGCTAGCAGCTCTAGTCAACATACAAGAGTAATTTCAACAATTGTATAAATCGCACCCACACACGTCTACAGCGTACAAGTCTTTCTCAAGCGACTTCCGCATGAGGCACTTCAAATGTAAAACCCCATGTGATTTTATATTTTCTAATTCACTGTAATCCTCCTGTAATGTCACTATTTTCAGTACAATATTCAAAAACATGTCAACAAAAATACAAGTCACTGAAATGTTTGGAACAGAACTTAACAACTCATTTAAAACACAACTAGAACATTTTATTTTGAAGTTTTACCTTTCTCTTTTCCGGTACAGTCGTGGTTAGAAATGTAACTTGACGCTGTTGTGATGGGGTTTTTTGGGTTTTTTTCCAGTCCAGCGCCTCCCTTCGCTGGCTTTTGCGTCCACTTTTGCGTCTTTGTATAAACGCGGATAAAAAATTGAAGACGAGACACCACTTTTGCGTCTTCTGTTTTGATCGTCGCCGTATAAACGTAGCCTTAGTTTAGTTCTGGTTTGATCCTGGTTCAGTCTTGGTTCATTTCTGGTTCTGGTTCTGATCTGGTTTAGTTCTGATTAAGTCCTTGTTTAGACCTGGTTTGATCCTATTTTAGTCCTCATTCAGTCTTGGTTTAATCCTGGTTTAGTTCTGTTTTAGTGCTGGTTCTGACCTGGGTTAGACCTGGTTTAGACTAGGTTCTGACATGGTTTAGTTCTTGTTCTGACTTGGTTTAGTTCTGGTTTGATCCTGGTTCAGTCTTGGTTCATTCCTGGTTCTGGTTCTGACCTGGTTAAGGTTTGTTTAAGTCCTTCTTTAGACCTGGTTTGATCCTGTTTTAGTCCTCATTCAGACTTGGTTTAGTCCTGGTTTAGTACTGGTTCAGTACTTGTTTAGTCATGATTTTGACCTGGTTTAGACCTGGTTCTGACCTGGTTTTGTCCTGGTTCTTACCTGGTTTAGTTTAGTCCTGGTTTGATCCTGGTTCAGTCTTGGTTCATTTCTGGTTCTGATTCAAACCTGGTTTAGTTCTGATTAAGTCCTTGTTTAGACCTGGTTTGATCCTATTTTAGTTCTCATTCAGTCTTGGTTTAGTCCTGGTTTAGACCTGGTTATGGCCTGGTTTAGTTCTGGTTTTGTCCTGCTTCTTACCTGGTTTAGTTTAGTCCTGGTTTGTTCCTGGTTCAGTCTTGGTTCATTCCTGGTTCTGATACGAACCTGGTTTAGTTCTGATTCAGTCCTGGTTCGGTTCTGGGTTAGTCCCATCAGTGCATCATGGTTTCTGGTTACTAGTTTATTATAGCAGCCTTAGATCCTAGTTTAGTCCATCTTTAGTCTTGAGTAGGACCTTGGTTGACCTGCTTTGGTCTTGGTTTAGTCCTTGGTTCAGTGCTAGCTTAGTCCTGGTTTTGTCCTGGTTCTGACTTGGTTTAGTCCTGGTTTTGACTTGGTTTAGTCCTGGTTTAGTCCTGGCTCTCTCCTGGTTTAGTGTGGGTTCAGTCTTTGTTCATTCCTGATTCTGGTAAAGTAATGTGTTTAGACCTGGTTGGATCCTGTTTTAGTCCTCATTCGGTCTTGGTTTAGTCCTGGCTTAGACCTGGTTTAGTCCTGATTCAGTCCTGGTTCAGTTCTGGTTTATTCCTGTTCAGACATTAGTACATTAGGTTTTCTTGCTGCTGTTTTCTCATAGTCCTGTCACGATAACAAACTGAAGCACGATATGTACAGAGAATTATCGCGATAAATTAAATCTAAAGTAGCCACAGCTGCCCTGGGGCAAGACTGACGAGAATAGACCCAGTAATTACAGAAGTTTGAACCATAAACCAGGTCAACACCTCTGCAATCACCGCTCAGTCATGTGAATTATTTATTGATTGATTTTTCTTCCATTATTTAGATTTTTTTTGATGATTTTGAAAGTTTAAGACAAAAAACAGTACAGATCACGTGCATTACTGACCCCTCCCTCCCTGGTCTCGTCAGGTTCCTCTGGCGCGCTCAGAAGTCCACCTGTCTGAGCTGTTGGACGGAGTGTGCGACCGAATGAGCGACTACGCGCTGCACGAAGATCCGGACACTCAGGAGAAACGATACCGACGCTTCGCCCCCAGAGAAAACCAGGACATGACCGACCTGCCTGACTTCAATAACTTTAAGTTTGAGGGACCGGAGGCCAACGCGCTCAAGTTCGCTGTGAGTTTGACTCTGATCGTCCTCTGCAGAAAATGAACCGTCAATCTAAGGCCTGGTGGGATCTGCTAATCTATTGCAAAAAATTAGAATATAATAAAAAGTTCTATGTTTTTTGTCCTTCATATCAGAAAGTCAAACCCAGATATTATATAGACATTGTGTTCTGCGTCCTGATTGGCTAAGAGACCTTTGCCGACTGATGTTATAGATGGGGGACGCAGGGGGGGACCGGGACCAGACTGGAACTAGACCAGGACTAAACATGGACTAAACCAGGTCTAGACCAGGTCTAAACAAGGTCTAAACCTGGACTGGACCAGGACTAAATGTGGACTAAAGAGCAAAGGCAAAGAGCCCACGCTTCACTATTAATACATTTTGTTGAAAATCTACGAAAGTTTGAGTGTTTAAACGAGAGAGAAATGTGAGAAAACGTTAAAGGAAAAGTAACGTTTTTAACAATCTGAGCCTTATTTCGGTAATAAAACAAGTTGTTTTACTCACCCATAGCACTTTGGTGTCATATGGAGCACTTCCAGAGATGTTTTAGATTAGCGTTAGCCTAGCGCGACTTCTAGCCATAGCTCGGGGCATATAATATATTCCCCGAGCATGTAATATGCCCCGTGCGGGCTCCAAATAACACAAACTTTAGCACTTTTCAAATCATAGAAGCTCGATGTCTTAGCCTATGATTTCGTTTGGTCAAAAGTGGCCTGTAATCCGAGATTTAGCCATAGTTTCGAGTAGATGAGGAGGCCAGTGCGCATGTGCGGACTGTGCTCACAGCTCCCGGGACCCAAACATGAAACGCAAAGCTGAAAACTATGGATAAATCTCGGATTACAGGCCACTTTTGATTCAAACGAAATCGTAGACTAAGACATCGAGCTTCTATGATTTGAAAAGTGCTAAAGTTTGTGTTATTTGGAGACCGCACGGGGCATATTACATGCTCGGGGAATATATTATATGCCCCGAGCTATGGCTAGAAGTCGCGCTAGGCTAACGCTAATCTAAAACATCTCTGGAAGTGCTCCATATGACACCAAAGTGCTATGGGTGAGTAAAACAACTTGTTTTAGCAGCAGCAGCAGCAGCAGTAGCAGCAGTAGTAGTAGTAGTAGTAGTAGCAGTAGCAGTAGTAGTAGTAGTAGTAGCAGTAGCAGTAGCAGTAGTAGTAGTAGTAGCAGTAGCAGTAGCAGCAGTAGCAGTAGCAGTAGCAGCAGTAGCAGTAGCAGTAGCAGTAGTAGTTTTTAGTTTTGTTTGTGTTTTTGTCAGTGTGAGACGATCCGAGAGGAGCTGGAGGACGACATCATCTCTCTGCTGCAGAAAGACCCAGACATCGTCCAACAGGAACTCTGCAGCAACATCTCAGGTACCAGAACACTGTGTTCCACCTCATGACATCATCAGGTGCTCAGCCAGACCTGCTCCTCTGTGTTTTTAAAGAGCTGTAATTACACTTACATGGGGTATTATTAACTAATTATCAAGTCCTTTCACCTTCACCAGACTAAGATCGGTCATGTTTTTGTTTTTCTTTGATTTGGTTTAATTTATTTTGGTTTTGTGTTTGATTTAATTTATTTTTTTAATCTCTCGATATCCGATATTAGCCGATACTGCCATAGGGACTGAACACGGCGTTTTATTTCTATCCACACACAGTTAACTTACTAAAATATATCCACTTCACTTTTGTATGGCTAAAAGTTCAAATAGTTTTAGATCCTGGTTTAGTTCGTTTTTAGTCCTGAGTTGGACCTTGGTTAGACCTAGTTTGGTCTTGGTTTTAATCCTTCGTTGTTTCCTGATTTAGTCCTGGTTTAGTTCTGGTTAAGGACTTGTTTAGACCTAGTTTGATCCTGTTTCTGTCCTCATTCAGTCTTAGTTTGGTCTTGGTTTTAATCCTTCGTTGTTTCCTGATTTCGTCCTGGTTTAGTACTGGTTCAGTACTTGTTTCGTCCTTTAGTCTTAGTTTAGTCCTGGTTTAGTACTGGTTCAGTACTTGCTTAGTCCTTTAGTCTTGGTTTAGTCCCGGTTTAGTACTGGTTCAGTACTAGTTTAGTCCTTTAGTCTTGGTTTAGTCCTGGTTTAGTACAGGTTCAGTACTAGTTTAGTCCTTTAGTCTTGGTTTAGTCCTGGTTTAGTACTGGTTCAGTACTTGTTTCGTCCTTTAGTCTTGGTTTAATCCTGGTTTAGTACTGGTTCAGTACTTGTTTCGTCCTTTAGTCCTGGTTTAGTACTGGTTCAGTACTAGTTTAGTCCTTTAGTCTTGGTTTAGTCCTGGTTTAGTACAGGTTCAGTACTAGTTTAGTCCTTTAGTCTTGGTTTAGTCCCGGTTTAGTACTGGTTCAGTACTTGTTTAGTCCTTTAGTCTTGGTTTAGTCCTGGTTTAGTACAGGTTCAGTACTAGTTTAGTCCTTTAGTCTTGGTTTAGTCCTGGTTTAGTACTGGTTCATTACTTGTTTAGTCCTTTAGTCTTGGTTTAGTCCTGGTTTAGTACTGGTTCAGTACTTGTTTAGTCCTTTAGTCTTGGTTTAGTCCTGGTTTAGTACTGGTTCAGTACTTGTTTCGTCCTTTAGTCTTGGTTTAGTCCTGGTTTAGTACTGGTTCAGTACTAGTTTAGTCCTTTAGTCTTGGTTTAGTCCTGGTTTAGTACAGGTTCAGTACTTGTTTAGTACTTTAGTCTTGGTTTAGTCCTGGTTTAGTACTGGTTCAGTACTTGTTTCGTCCTTTAGTCCTGGTTTAGTACAGGTTCAGTACTTGTTTAGTCCTTTAGTCTTGGTTTAGTCCTGGTTTAGTACTGGTTCAGTACTTGTTTAGTCCTTTAGTCTTGGTTTAGTCCTGGTTTAGTACTGGTTCAGTACTTGTTTAGTCCTTTAGTCTTGGTTTAGTCCTGGTTTAGTACTGGTTCAGTACTTGTTTAGTCCTTTAGTCCTGGTTTAGTACTGGTTCAGTACTTGGTTCAGTCCTTTAGTCTTGGTTTTAGTCCTGGTTTAGTACTGGTTCAGTACTTGTTTCGTCCTTTAGTCCTGGTTTAGTACAGGTTCAGTACTTGTTTAGTCCTTTAGTCTTGGTTTAGTCCTGGTTTAGTACAGGTTCAGTACTTGTTTAGTCCTTTAGTCTTGGTTTAGTCCTGGTTTAGTACTGGTTCAGTACTTGTTTAGTCCTTTAGTCTTGGTTTAATCCTGGTTTAGTACTGGTTCAGTACTTGTTTAGTCCTTTAGTCTTGGTTTAGTCCTGGTTTAGTACTGGTTCAGTACTTGTTTAGTCCTTTAGTCTTGGTTTAATCCTGGTTTAGTACTGGTTCAGTACTTGTTTCGTCCTTTAGTCTTGGTTTAGTCCTGGTTTAGTACAGGTTCAGTACTTGTTTAGTCCTTTAGTATTGGTTTAGTCCTGGTTTAGTACAGGTTCAGTACTTGTTTAGTCCTTTAGTCTTGGTTTAGTCCTGGTTTAGTACTGGTTCAGTACTTGTTTAGTCCTTTAGTCTTGGTTTAGTCCTGGTTTAGTACTGGTTCAGTACTTGTTTAGTCCTTTAGTCTTGGTTTAGTCCTGGTTTAGTACTGGTTCAGTACTTGTTTAGTCCTTTAGTCTTGGTTTAGTCCTGGTTTAGTACTGGTTCAGTACTTGTTTAGTCCTTTAGTCTTGGTTTAGTCCTGGTTTAGTACTGGTTCAGTACTTGTTTAGTCCTTTAGTCTTGGTTTAGTCCTGGTTTAGTACTGGTTCAGTACTTGTTTAGTCCTTTAGTCCTGGTTTAGTCCTGGTTTAGTACTGGTTCAGTACTTGTTTAGTCCTTTAGTCTTGGTTTAGTCCTGGTTTAGTACTGGTTCAGTACTTGTTTCGTCCTTTAGTCTTGGTTTAGTCTTGGTTTAGTACTGGTTCAGTACTTGTTTAGTCCTTTAGACCTGGTTCTGACCTGGTTTCACCCTCGTTTTGGCGCTAATTCAAAATCTGTAAGACAGAATCATTTTAACCAGAGCTTTTTTTTTGTTTCTATTGAGTTGAAATTCTTTAAAATCCGTATATTTGTTTTAATTCTGTTTGTATTTTGTGTAGAAAACAAGTCTGGTAACGATCCTTTTTGTCCTTCCAGGTTACTGTAGAGAGAGCGGCCACGCCAAAGAGGAGCTCTGATGTTGGACGTTTTCGATGTGAAGAAAAGAACCGTGGCCTTTGAAAAGATTTTTATAGACTAACAGTGGTTTAAATAAAAGAACAAAACACGCGGTACACGTTTGGTACGAGGTTTTGTTTTGTATTCACCAGATATATCCGTTTGTTAGAGTTTATGAGCCAGAAGAGCCCGTTTGGACAGACAGGACCTGGACAGGAATAGAGCGTTTTCACGAACCCGGAAAATCGACACGATGACGCGGATGTGCGGACATGTTGGAGATATTGCGCACTCAAAAGTAAACAGTCTAAAGGTCTGGATTCAAGATTGAAGAAATACAGAAAAGCTGCTTAAAAACGACCAAAACAAAAGAAAATGCTGTATATGGTGTAATTTGGTTTCCATGGAGATTCATTCACACGTTTCACACACAAACCTGCAGATTTAGCACAAGAACAGAACAGAAAATACTGAAAGGACTGAACCAGGACTGAACCAGGGTTACATGAGAACTAAACCAGGACTAAACCAGGACTGAACCAGGACTGAACCAGGACTAAACCAGGACTGAACCAGGACTAGACCAGGACTAGACCAGGACTAGACCAGGACTAAACCAGGACTAGACCAGGGTTACACAAGAAAATAAACCAGGGCTAAATCAAGACTAAACAGGACTACACCAGGATTAACTAGGACTAAACCAGGACTAGACCAGGGCTAGACAAGGACTAGACCAGGACTGAACCAGGACTGAACCAGGACTAGATAGACCACGGCTAAACCAAGTCTAAACTAGGACTAAACTAGGACAGACTGGGGCTAAACCAGGGTTACACCAAGGCTAGACTAGGAGGACTAGACCAGGATTAAATCAGGATTAAACCAAGGCTAGACCAGGATTAGACCAGGACTGAACCAGGACTAGACCAGGGTTACAGCAGGACTAAACCAGGGCTAAACCAGGATTAACTGGGACTAAACTAGGACCAGACCAGGGCTAGACCTGGACTAGACCAGGACTAAACCAGGACCAGACAAGGGCTAGGCCAGGACTAGACTAGGACTAAACTAGAGCTAGACCAAGACCAAACAGGACTAGACCAGGGCCAGATCAGGGCTAAATCAAGACTAAACCAGAACTGTCCACATCTCCAAACCTCAAAACGCTCTGTTCCACCTCGTGATGTCATCAGGTGAACAGCTCCTTTTCCCTTTAGTTCAGTCGAGATCGGCGACTCCAGGACTGAAACGATCCAAGTGATTCTAGTGAAGGTGTGTGGAGTTTAAAAACACAGTGGAGCACTTCCTGTATCGCCACATGATGACATCACGAGGTGGAGCAGTGTGTTTTCAGTTTGAGGAGAAGAGCTCAGCCTAAATGTGCAGGGTTTGTCCGTTAAACATGTGCGAATGAAACTCCGTGGAGACTCAGGAGATCAGTTTAATGCCACAGTGTGGACCGTTTAAACCCAAGCATTAACATCTCCATGGAGACGAGCAGGTTGCGGACCCTCTCTGGGAAAGTTACACAGTGTACCTTTATAAAACAGATCAGAAAACTGAGTAACGTGGACCCTTTAGTCAGTCAAAATCATCTTTTTTGGACTTGAATCTTCCTGAAACTAATACAGGAAACGGGATTGGAACAGAGCGTTTTGAGATTTGAAAATGTAAACAGAGTTACTCAAAAATGAAACAAAACACAACTCCAGGTGTGTTTTTGAGGAGGAAACGACATTAGAACACGACCTAAACCTCACAAGAGTCTGTTTTGTGTGATATAGAATCTTAAAATCTGCACAAACATGCTCTGAAATGTGTTTTTTGTTTTGTAAATTCAGATTACAGTGTTTTCTTCAGTCATTTCTTCTGGACGCATTTAAAATGTGAACTCTGAACAGAATCGTATTATTTAAATGTTACACAGACCACTCTGATAGTAAATGTAACTTTGCTTGGCGTCCGTTTGTTCGTTCTCGCGGTGTTGGCCCTTAGCGGCGGCGTTAGCTTGTCTGCTAACGAGATTAAAAGTGTTTGTCGTTGGGATTATGGCGCCGCTTTAGTCTGATGTTCGAGGACAGAGGAAATGCTCTGTGAAATCACAAACTCCACCATTTCAGACGCACGGGAAGAACCAGGACTAGACCAGGGCTAAACTAAGGCTAAACCAGGACTAAACCGGGACTAGACCAGGTCTAATCTAAGGCTAAACCAGGACTAAACCAAGACTAGACCAGGGCTAAACTAAGGCTAAACCGGGACTAAACCAAGACTAGACCAGGGCTAAACTAAGGCTAAACCAGGACTAAACCGGGACTAGACCAGGACTAAACTAAGGCTAAACCAGGACTAAACTGGGACTAGACCAGGGCTAAACTAAGGCTAAACCGGGACTAAACCAAGACTAGACCAGGGCTAAACTAAGGCTAAACCAGGACTAAACTGGGACTAGACCAGGGCTAAACTAAGGCTAAACCGGGACTAGACCAAGACTAGACCAGGGCTAAACTAAGGCTAAACCGGGACTAGACCGGGACTAGACCAGGGCTAAACTAAGGCTAAACCGGGACTAGACCGGGACTAGACCAGGGCTAAACTAAGGCTAAACCGGGACTAAACCAAGACTAGACCAGGGCTAAACTAAGGCTAAACCGGGACTAGACCGGGACTAGACCAGGGCTAAACTAAGGCTAAACCAGGACTAAACCGGGACTAGACCAGGTCTAATCTAAGACTTAACCGGGACTAAACCGGGACTAGACCAGGGCTAAACTAAGGCTAAACCAGGACTAAACCGGGACTAGACCAGGTCTAAACTAAGGCTAAACCAGGACTAAACCGGGACTAGACCAGGTCTAATCTAAGACTTAACCGGGACTAAACCGGGACTAGACCAGGGCTAAACTAAGGCTAAACCAGGACTAAACCGGGACTAGACCAGGTCTAATCTAAGACTAAACCGGGACTAAACCGGGACTAGACCAGGGCTAAACTAAGGCTAAACCAGGACTAAACCGGGACTAGACCAGGTCTAATCTAAGGCTAAACCAGGACTAAACCAAGACTAGACCAGGGCTAAACTAAGGCTAAACCGGGACTAAACCAAGACTAGACCAGGGCTAAACTAAGGCTAAACCAGGACTAAACTGGGACTAGACCAGGGCTAAACTAAGGCTAAACCAGGACTAAACTGGGACTAGACCAGGGCTAAACTAAGGCTAAACCAGGACTAAACTGGGACTAGACCAGGGCTAAACTAAGGCTAAACCGGGACTAGACCAGGGCTAAACTAAGGCTAAACCAGGACTAAACCGGGACTAGACCAGGTCTAATCTAAGACTTAACCGGGACTAAACCGGGACTAGACCAGGGCTAAACTAAGGCTAAACCAGGACTAAACCGGGACTAGACCAGGGCTAAACTAAGGCTAAACCAGGACTAAACCGGGACTAGACCAGGACTAAACTAAGGCTAAACCAGGACTAAACCGGGACTAGACCAGGGCTAAACTAAGGCTAAACCAGGACTAGACCAGGGCTAAACCAGGACTAAACTAAGGCTAAACCAAGACTAAACCGGGACTAGACCAGGACTAAACTAAGGCTAAACCAGGACTAAACTGGGACTAGACCAGGGCTAAACTAAGGCTAAACCAGGACTAAACTGGGACTAGACCAGGACTAAACTAAGGCTAAACCAGGACTAAACCGGGACTAGACCAGGGCTAAACTAAGGCTAAACCAGGACTAAACCGGGACTAGACCAGGGCTAAACTAAGGCTAAACCAGGACTAAACCGGGACTAGACCAGGGCTAAACCAGGACTAAACCGGGACTAGACCAGGACTAAACTAAGGCTAAACCAGGACTAAACCGGGACTAGACCAGGACTAAACTAAGGCTAAACCAGGACTAAACCGGGACTAGACCAGGTCTAAACTAAGGCTAAACCAGGACTAAACCGGGACTAGACCAGGTCTAAACTAAGGGTAAACCAGGACTAAACCGGGACTAGACCAGGGCTAAACTAAGGCTAAACCAGGACTAAACCGGGACTAGACCAGGGCTAAACTAAGGCTAAACCAGGACTAAACCAGGACTAGACCAGGGCTAAACTAAGGCTAAACCAGGACTAAACTGGGACTAGACCAGAGTGAAACCAGGGTTACACCAGGACTAGACCAGGATTTGACCAGGACTGAACCAGGACTAGGCCAGGGTTACACCAGGACTAAACCGGGACTAGAGCAGGACTAAACCGGGACTAGACCAGAGTGAAACCATGGCTAAACCAGGATTAAACTGGGACTAAACCAGGGCTAAACCAGGGTTACACCAGGACTAGACCAGGACTGAACCAGGACTAGACCACAGCTAAACCAACACTAAACTAGAACTAAACCAGGACTAGACCAGGGCTAAACCAGGGTTACACCAAGGCTAGACTAGGACTAGACCAGGATTAAATCAGGACTAAATCAGGAGTAAACCAGGGCTAGACCAGGACTAAACCAGGGCTAAACCAGGGTTACACCAGGACTAAACCGGGACTAGAGCAGGATTTAACCCGGGACTACACCAGAGTGAAACCATGACTAAACCAAGGCTAGACCCAGGGTTACACCAGAACTAGACTAGGACTGAACCAGGACTAGATCACAGCTAAACCAAGATTAAATTGGGACTAAACCAGGACTAGACCCAGGCTAAACCAGGGTTACACCAGGCCTAAACCAGGGCTAGACCAGGACTAAACCGGGACTAAACCAGGGATAAACAAGGACTAAACCAGGACTACCAGGGCTAGACCAGGATTAACTAGGATTAAACTGGGACTATACTAGAGCTAAACCATTTGGACTAGACCAGGACTAAACCAGGACTAGACCAGGACTAGATCAAGACTAAACCAGAACTGTCTACATCTCCAAACACTCTGTTCCACCTCGTGATGTCATCAGGTGGTAATTTCCAAGTTCACAGCTCATTTTCCCTTTAGTTCAGTCGAGATCGGCGACTCCAGGACTGAAACGATCCAAGTGATTCTAGTGAAGGTGTGTGGAGTTTAAAAACACAGTGGAGCACTTCCTGTATCGCCACATGATGACATCACGAGGTGGAGCAGAGTGTTTTCAGTTTGAGGAGAAGAGCTCAGCCTAAATGTGCAGGTTTGTCCGTTAAACATGTGCGAATGAAACTCCGTGGAGACTCAGGAGAGGCGACCCTTTCACACTCACAACCAATGTTTTTAAGATGTTTTTGAGCTCTAAAAAACACCTGGAGTTGAATAAATGCAGGACAGATCAGTTTAATGCCACAGTGTGGACCGTTTAAACCCAAGCATTTACATCTCCATGGAGACGGGCAGGTTGCGGACCCCCTCTGGGAAAGTTCCACAGTGTACCTTTATAAAACAGATCAGAAAAGCGAGTAACGTGGACCCTTTAGTCAGTCAAAAGTCAGTTTTTTTGGACTTTAATCTTCCTTAAACTTCTGAAGCTCCGGCTTTGTGATTCTAATCAGGGTTTTACAACTCGTGGTCCGTGACCTATTGGAGCTCGCTCAGCCGTGTCCTCTGCTTCTCTGCTTCTGCTTCAGCTTCTCCTGCTGCTTCTGCTTCTTCTGCGTCTCTTCTGCTTCTTCTGTTTCTGCTCTTCGTCTCCTGTTTCTTCTGCTTCAGCTTCTCCTGCTTCTTCTGCTTCTTCTTCTGCTTCTTCTGCGTCTCTTCTGCTTCTTCTGCTTCTTCTGCTTCTTCTCTGCTTCTTCTGCTGCTTCTGCTTCTTCTCTGCTTCTTCTGCTTCTTCTCCTTCTGCTTCTTCTGCTTTTTCTGCTTCTCTTCTGCTTCTGTTTCTGCTTCTTCTGCGTCTCTTCTGCTTCTTCTTCTCTGCTTCTTCTGCTTTTTCTGCTTCTCTTCTGCTTCTGTTTCTGCTTCTTCTGCGTCTCTTCTGCTTCTTCTTCTCTGCTTCTTCTGCTTTTTCTGCTTCTCTTCTGCTTCTGTTTCTGCTTCTTCTGCGTCTCTTCTGCTTCTTCTTCTCTGCTTCTTCTGCTTTTTCTGCTTCTCTTCTGCTTCTGTTTCTGCTTCTTCTGCGTCTCTTCTGCTTCTTCTTCTCTGCTTCTTCTGCTTCTCCTCTGCGTCTTCTGCTTCTGTTTCTGCTCTTCGTCTCCTGTTTCTTCTGGTTCTGCTTCTCCTGCTTCTTCTTCTTCTTCTGCTTCTGCTTCTTCTGCGTCTCTTCTGCTTCTTCTGCTTCTGTTTCTGCTCTCCGGCTCCTGTTTCTTCTGCTTCAGCTTCTCCTGCTTCTTCTGCTTCTGTTTCTTCTGTTTCTGCTTCTTCTGCGTCTCTTCTGCTTCTCCTGCTTCTTCTGCTTCTGCTTCTTCTGCTTCTGCTTTTTCTGCTTCTGCTTTTTCTGCTTCTGCTTTTTCTGCTTCTGCTTCTTCTGCGTCTCTTCTGCTTTTGGAAATCTGGTCATCGGCATTTCACTTTTTACCTTTTGAAAAAATAATCCGAGCTAAAGACGAGAGGACTGATGCAGTGTAAATCATTTAAAAGTGCAAACATACTGAAATAACGCTTTATTATCATGATGATACAGTATCATGGGCTGGTGTATGATCTGTATGTCTTGGTTTCTGTTATTAGGTTCTTTTTTTGTGTTTGGACTGCTCCCTGCGGTCTTCCTCAGGGTCACGTGTTTTTTTTTACTCAATCGAACTGAGGATGGCGCTGTCCTCCTGCCTCCACCGGTAGGAAGACGGCGCCAAAACCTGAGGAAGACCGCAGGGAGCAGTCGAAACTGTCCGCTATGAAAACAAACCCTTGGTCTGAAAAAAGAACCTAATAACAGAAATTATCGAAAGACCAAAGGAACCTCGTCAGTTTCTTTTGTGACCACATTATCATTTTTTTGCTTATTTAGTGGAAGGAAATAATAACAACAATAATAATACTTTGGTTTTACAAACGCTTTTCACGGTAACACAACGACGTTTCACAATAAAGTAACACAAAAACAGTAACGAGGCGCAGTCGTGTGGGGACTGTAGGAAAAGTGTGTTTTGAGCAGTTTTTCGAAGGTGAAAAACTTGACATATTCACTAAAAAAGAGAAGGTTTACCACACACTTGTTTGACTTTATTCTTTATTAGGTTTATTTGGTGCGCCTGAGTAGTGCCAGGTGCGACTAAGGCTACGTCCACACGACAACGCTCCTGGATTTTTTTTTTTTTAAAGATTGAAAAAAAAAAATTGCGTCCACACACGTGTCGGATCAGTAAATATTTGCGTCAGAGGTGGGACAAAGTCACTGCTGTGCAAGTCCCAAGTAAGGGCCCGTTTACACGAGAACACTTACGGGTAAAAACGACAAAATATTTTATCGGAAGTGCCTTTCGTTTACACAGTGACGGCGTTTTGGAGGCCTAAAAACGCAAAAATCTGAAACCGCCCTCCAGAGTGGAAAAGTTAAATACGCTCCGCTGTAGTGTCTCCGTGTAAACTGCCCAAGACGCAAAACTGGTCAGATCTGCTCACGTCGGTACGTGTTTACGTCACATAGATGCGGCATACCTTGATACCACGGATGTTCAAACTGTGCTAACAGCTCTAGTCAACATACAAGAGTCATTTCAACAATTGTATAAATGGCACCCACACACGTCTACGGCGTACAAGTCTTTCTCACACTCTCACAGCCACAGACGCCAAGACAAGCGACTTCTGCATGAGGCACTTCAAATGTAAAACCCCATGTGATTTTATATTTTCTAATTCACTGTAATCCTCCTGTAATGTCACTATTTTCAGTACAATATTCATTCACTGAAATATTTGGAGCGGAACTTAACAATTCATTTAAAACGCAACTAGTTTTTACCTTTCTCTTTTCCGGTACAGTCGTGGTTAGAAATGTAACTTGACGCTGTTGTGATGTTTTTTTTTGTTTTGTTTTTTTTCAGTCCAGCGCCTCCCTTCGCTGGCGTTTGCGTCCACTTTTGCGTCTTCGTATAAACGCGGATAAAAAATTGAAGACGAGACGCCACTTTTGCGTCTTCTGTTTTGATCGTCGCCGTATAAACGTAGTCTAAGTCTAAGTCTTTTGTACTCAAGTCCGAGTGAAGTCCCGAGTCAAGAGTATCCAAGTGCCGAGTCAAGTCCGAAGTCAAAGCTCACAAGTCTCAAGTCGAGTCCAAAGTCCTAGCATTTTAGTTTCGAGTCATTTCGAGTCCCCTTTACAAAGAAATAACATTTCTACAAATCATATAATATAACAAATCACCTTCGGCATCATTTTGCAAACTGGCGCGTGGATGCTTGTTTCCGCATCATTTGTTGTGCAGTTTGCCTTGGATGCGGTCGAATAAAAGCAACGTAGATCTACTGTGATTGGATGTTGTGCAAGCCGCGCGCACATGCTCTTTGCATACATTTTCGCAGATTCACAAGTACGAGTGCGGTCCTTACCAACATACTTTTAGAGTTTTTTTTTTCATTGGACGTATCAAGTCATCACAAGTCAAAAGGCCTAAGTCCAGGTGAAGTCACGAGTTATTGATATTGAAGTCCAAGTCGAGTTGCAAGTGTTTGTACATTTTGTCGAGTCGAGTCTAAAGTTATCAAATTTGTGACTCGAGTCTGACTCGAGTCGAAGTCACATAACTCGAGTCCACACCTCTGATTCTCGTCCAGACGAAAACGGAGTGCTGAGTGAAAACAATGTAATACATACGCCACACCGATATGTGGCACTGTAAACAGGAAACAGCCAGAGCCACCGGAAACGCAACACTACAAAGAGCACATACGCATAAAGTCCTTTCTCTTCCACAAACAAACACAAGAAGATAATAATGATGGCGAACGCACGCACAAAAGCCGACTCTCTCGTTTGGACCGACGACGAAGTGGAGTTACTTCTACGAGGTATGTTGGATTACAAAACACGTCAGTATCAGCAGAACGTCAACTGGGAGTCCTGCCAAAGCAGATGATGATGACGGCATTGCAACGTCATCGTTCTCCAAAAGCTGCGTTTTGCTCGTCCACACGACAACGTGACCCCCGGCGTTCTCAGATTTCTCCACTCTGGAACCTGGTTTCAAAAAACAGTTTTTGCCGCCCCCAAAACGCCGGCGCCGTGTGGACGAAAGGCCAAAACGAATACAAACTTCTCAGTTTCCACCAAAAAACGATGTCGTGTGAATAGGCCCTAAATGAGTGATGAGTGAGCTACCGTACCCAAAGCAATTTCCCTTGTGGATCAATCTAAGTCTAAATACCATCCAGTCATGTGTTGTTTTGTTTTGTTTTGTTTTGGGGGTTTTTTGTATGCAATTCATATATACAGTGGAAAACATCTACAACATTATATACACACCACACAAGCAATATTTACAAAAAAACAACTCAAATCAAAATGATTTCGCTCTCAGCTCTCGGGACCCAAACATGAAAGGCAAAGCTGTAAGACGTTTGGACCATCGTGTTTGCAGTACCCACTTCAGTCAGGACCATTTTTTACCAGCAAAGGAAAAGAAAGAAGGCCAGCGGATTCAGCGCGCGATTCTGAGAAGTAATGTGAAACCGATGGCTGTTCTCTGCTGCTCCTAAAACTGTCTCCGCTTCATTCTTTCTGTATCCATTCTGTCTCCTCATCCGTATACTCCTCTTCAGTCCTCAGTCCTCCATAAGTCCTCTTCAGCCTCAAAGTCCCAATCTTCTGCCATGTGTCGCTCAAAACATAAAAGTTCTGAGCGTCTTCTTATCTGCAAATCAGCTGTGACTGAGCACATGCGACTGTCCTCCTCATCTACTCCAAACTATGGATAAATCTCGGATTAGAGGCACTTTTGACTCAAACTAAAGTGTAGACTAAGACATTGAGCTTCTGTAATTTGAAAAGTGATAAAGTTTGTGTTATTTGGAGACCGCAAACAAATGCCCCGAGAACTCACGTTAACGGATATCGCTAATCTAAAACATCTCCGGAAATGCTCCATATGACACCAAAGTGCTATGGGTGAGTAAAACAACTTGTTTTATTACCGAAATAAGGCTCAGATTGTAAAAAACGTTAATTCTCCTTTAGTAAAAGTTGTTTGATTCTATTACCTCCCCCCAGGATTCGGTGGCACTTTTTTCACTGCCGACAAACCTCAGGGAGGCAACAGAACCTGATGACGCTGTAGAGGCGAAACGCGTCATTCGCTTTAACCTAATAAAGAATAAAGTCAAACAAGTGTGCGGTCAACCTTCTGTTTTTTGGAATCGTTGAATGTTCCTGGAATCTGCATGGACTCTTGAGCTTTTGAATTGACATATTCACTGTTTCGCTTCCTAAAACGGATGGATTTCATTTTCATTTGCATAAACATTGGTTTAACAAAGAAATATTGTCGCTAAAATGTGTTTTGGATCTTAAAAAAACAGCAGTAAATCACTGTATAGCACTGTACAGCAGTATGGCACTTTTAAAAACACAGAGGAGCACGTGATGGCCGACCCCCTGATGACATCACGAGGTGGAACAGAGAGAGTGAGATGGATGATCTAACACCTCCCCTCGCTTTGCTCTCTGTGCTGAGTCACTCCCCCTTCAGAGCGCGACGCACATCGTATCAGGATTGTGAAGTCGCAGTGTAGTTTTGTATCTAGACCAGGATTAAACTGGGACTAAACCAGGATTAAACTGGGACTAAACCAGGATTAAACTGGGACTAAACCAGGATTAAACTGGGACTAAACCAGGACTAAACCAGGGCTAAACCAGGGCTAGACCAGGACTAGACCAGGATTAAACTGGGACTAAACCAGGATTAAACTGGGACTAAACCAGGATTAAACTGGGACTAAACCAGGATTAAACTGGGACTAAACCAGGACTAAACCAGGGCTAAACCAGGGCTAGACCAGGACTAGACCAGGATTAAACTGGGACTAAACCAGGACTAAACCAGGATTAAACTGGGACTAAACCAGGACTAAACCAGGACTAAACCAGGGCTAGACCAGGATTAAACTGGGACTAAACCAGGACTAGACCAGGGCTAAACTGGGACTAAACCAGGATTAAACTGGGACTAAACCAGGACTAGACCAGGGCTAAACTGGGACTAAACCAGGATTAAACTGAGACTAAACCAGGACTAAACCAGGGCTAAACTGGGACTAAACCAGGATTAAACTGGGACTAAACCAGGATTAAACTGGGACTAAACCAGGACTAGACCAGGATTAAACTGGGACTAAACCAGGACTAAACCAGGACTAAACCAGGGCTAGACCAGGATTAAACTGGGACTAAACCAGGACTAGACCAGGGCTAAACTGGGACTAAACCAGGATTAAACTGGGACTAAACCAGGATTAAACTGGGACTAAACCAGGACTAGACCAGGGCTAAACTGGGACTAAACCAGGATTAAACTGGGACTAAACCAGGACTAAACCAGGGCTAAACTGGGACTAAACCAGGATTAAACTGGGACTAAACCAGGATTAAACTGGGACTAAACCAGGACTAGACCAGGGCTAAACTGGGACTAAACCAGGATTAAACTGGGACTAAACCAGGATTAAACTGGGACTAAACCAGGACTAGACCAGGATTAAACTGGGATTAAACTGGGACTAAACCAGGATTAAACTGGGACTAAACCAGGATTAAACTGGGACTAAACCAGGATTAAACTGGGACTAAACCAGGATTAAACTGGGACTAAACCAGGACTAAACCAGGGCTAAACCAGGGCTAGACCAGGACTAGACCAGGATTAAACTGGGACTAAACCAGGATTAAACTGGGACTAAACCAGGATTAAACTGGGACTAAACCAGGATTAAACTGGGACTAAACCAGGACTAAACCAGGGCTAAACCAGGGCTAGACCAGGACTAGACCAGGATTAAACTGGGACTAAACCAGGACTAAACCAGGATTAAACTGGGACTAAACCAGGACTAAACCAGGACTAAACCAGGGCTAGACCAGGATTAAACTGGGACTAAACCAGGACTAGACCAGGGCTAAACTGGGACTAAACCAGGATTAAACTGGGACTAAACCAGGATTAAACTGGGACTAAACCAGGACTAGACCAGGGCTAAACTGGGACTAAACCAGGATTAAACTGAGACTAAACCAGGACTAAACCAGGGCTAAACTGGGACTAAACCAGGATTAAACTGGGACTAAACCAGGATTAAACTGGGACTAAACCAGGACTAGACCAGGATTAAACTGGGACTAAACCAGGACTAAACCAGGACTAAACCAGGGCTAGACCAGGATTAAACTGGGACTAAACCAGGACTAGACCAGGGCTAAACTGGGACTAAACCAGGATTAAACTGGGACTAAACCAGGATTAAACTGGGACTAAACCAGGACTAGACCAGGGCTAAACTGGGACTAAACCAGGATTAAACTGGGACTAAACCAGGACTAAACCAGGGCTAAACTGGGACTAAACCAGGATTAAACTGGGACTAAACCAGGATTAAACTGGGACTAAACCAGGACTAGACCAGGGCTAAACTGGGACTAAACCAGGATTAAACTGGGACTAAACCAGGATTAAACTGGGACTAAACCAGGACTAGACCAGGATTAAACTGGGATTAAACTGGGACTAAACCAGGACTAGACCAGGATTAAACTGGGACTAAACCAGGATTAAACTGGGACTAAACCAGGACTAGACCAGGACTAAACCAGGATTAAACTGGGACTAAACCAGGACTAGACCAGGGCTAAACCAGGATTAAACTGGGACTAGACCATGATTAAATCAGGACTAAATCAGGAGTAAACCAGGACTAGACCAGGACTAAACCAGGACTACACCAGGACTAGACCAGGACTAAACCAGGACTACACCAGGACTACACCAGGACTAGACCAGGACTAAACCAGGGCTAGACCAGGACTAGACTAGGACTAGACCATGATTAAATCAGGACTAAATTAGGACTAGACCAGGACTAGACCAGGACTAGACCAGGCTTACACAAAAACTAAACCGGGACTAAACCAGGACTAGACCAGGGCCAGACCACAACTAGACCAGGACTAAACCAGGATTAGACCAGGACTGAACCAAGACTAGACCACGCCTAAACCAGGACTAAACTGGGACTAGACCAGGCTTACACAAAAACTAAACCGGGACTAAACCAGGACTAGACCAGGACTAAACCAGGACTGAACCAGGTCTAAACCAGGTCTAAACCAGGTCTAAACCAGGTCTGAACCAGGACTAAACCAGGACTGAACCAGGGCCAGACCAGGACTAAACCAGGACTGAACCAGAACTGTCTACATCCCCAAAGCTCAAAACGCTCTGTTCCACCTTGTGATGTCATGAAGTGGTAGTTTTTTCCTTTTACCTGTAGTTCAGTGGAGTTCAGCTCATTTTTTACTTTTTTGAATATCTTTGCTGTCGTTGTAGCAGAGCTTTCTGGGACTCTCGTTTTTATATCCAATCCAAACCTAAAAACATGGGGAAAATCTCACAAACTCGTTTTCTTGTCCCGTCCCTTTTTTTTTCTTTTTAGCACGAATCATCACCTGCAGGAAATAAACTCTTCCACACAGTTTGTTTTCACATTTTATTACGAATATGTGAGAATAGTTTATGTGTTCTGTACATGAGGCGTATAAAAGTATGGCACAGTCGCAGTATTTACAGGTTAAGGCTGAAGAGGTTTCCACAGTTCACTCCGCGGAATCCGATCGTTTCAGATCCACGGTTCATTCAGAAGAACGCCGTACGGAAGCCGGTCTCTGCCGCCAGGAGAACGCGCCAAACATCTGGGTTTATTCGCAAAACTGTGAGGTAGTACGTACGGAAGTCCACAGAGGACATACTCATAAGCAATGTTTTTTCTTCCTTGTTATCCCGAGATAACGAGATAATTATTCCGAGATCTCGAGAAAACAACTGAAACGTCTACGGCCACGTTGTGACAGGCTGACTCAGGTTTAGTCCAGGTTTGGTCCAGATTTAGTCCAGGTTTGGTCCAGGTTTGGTCCAGGTTTGGTCCAGGTTTAGTCCAGGTTTGGTCCAGGTTTGGTCCAGGTTTAGTCCAGGTTTAGTCCAGGTTTGGTCCAGATTTAGTCCAGGTTTGGTCCAGGTTTAGTCCAGGTTTGGCCCAGGTTTGGTCCAGGTTTGGTCCAGGTTTAGTCCAGGTTTGGTCCAGGTTTGGTCCAGGTTTGGTCCAGGTTTGGCCCAGGTTTGGTCCAGGTTTGGTCCAGGTTTAGTCCAGGTTTGGTTCAGGTTTGGCCCAGGTTTGGTCCAGGTTTAGTCCAGGTTTGGTCCAGGTTTGGCCCAGGTTTGGCCCAGGTTTGGCCCAGGTTTGGTCCAGGTTTAGTCCAGGTTTAGTCCAGGTTTTTTGTCTGTCAGTCAGTCTGACTTCGGGGCTATTTCTCATTCTGAATAGACGTGTTTTTGGTCATTAGAATGTCTGGAATAATAATCGATCAGCTGATAAGGCAATATATTGGCAATACTTTCTCGAGATCACGGAGTAACAGTTTTGTTTTCTCGAGATCACAAATTAATTCTGTTGTTTTTCATGGTTTGGGTGAAATACCGGCCTTTCAAGATGAAATCCTGGTTCCTGGTCTCTGATTTTATAAATTAAATTAAATTTCCCTCAAAAAGTGCGACTTGTATGTTTTTTTCTTCTTCTTCTGCGAAGTTCTCATTCTTACAATATCTTGCCGAAATTTCAGTTTGAATTTCTGCTATTTTCTAGACACACTTTCAACAAAACGAGACGAGATTCGAGATTTTAATTCCTAATATACACATTTTACGATTAAATTTCTAATTTTGGCCTCACAATTTTTTTATTTCTTTGATTTCATATTTTTGTTTCAATTCTAGTCCTTGTTTTTGGGGCTGGAAAAGATGGAACACACCAGTAGTTAACCCATTTTTGTCCAATCCAAATCTGACGAGAGCATTTTTCTCGATCTTGTGGGTGTTTTGTCTCACGAGATTTTGTGGAACGAGATTTTGTACCATCGTACGGAAACCAACAGAGGCCGTGTTCGTAATGATTATTTTCCACCTTAATAACGAGAAAATTAACTCGAGATCTCGAGTAAACTCTGTATCTCCGTCGGTAAAGACGAAGCCGGGCCAGTCTTCTGCAGAGGTGCCGCGGACTAATCTGGAAATGATCCCGAATTAAAAGACGTAATGCAATCTCCCCCTGTGTCAACCCCTGATCAATATATTGCCTTATCAGCTGATCGATTATTATTCCAGACATTCTAATGACCAAAAACACGTCTATTCAGAATGAGAAATAGCCCCGAAGTCAGACTGTCACACCGTGGCGGTAGACGCTTCAGTTGTTTTCTCGAGATCTCGAATTATCTCGGGATAACGAGGAAGAAAAAATATTGCTTATGAACATGACCTCTGTGGGTTTCCGTACAATTGAATAAAAGCACGACGGAAATAGTTCAATAACATCTTCATGGAGACAAACGGTGGGATAACCTACTCCTGAAAAGTCGCACAGTGCATCTTTAATTTTAGATCTCCTCTTAGATGATTTTGTGGTCGTCCTTGTTTAGTTGAGTTTGGTTCAGTTTTGCTCTGATTTTTTAAGGTCCTAAATTACCCAAAACTGACTTAAAATGTTAAAATGTTGTTTCCTCACGTTTCAGTTGTTTTCTCGAGATCACGGAATAATTATCTCGTTATCTCGGGATAACAAGGAAGAAAAAAATATTGCTGGTGAATATGGCCTCTTTCGGGCTCCGTACCATCCCTACTGTTTTCTGTTTTTAAACATTTTATTTCTATGAAAATGGCCTCACAGTTTTGTTTTCTGGAGATCATGAATTAATTGTGTCGCTTTTTCGAGATCTCTAATTAATTTTCTCGTTATTAAGGTGGTAAATAATCATTACGAACATGGCCTCTGTCGGCTTCCGTAAGAAGGATAATGCGATAGTACCGTATTCGGACTATAAGCCGCACTGTTTTTCATGGTTTGGGTGAAATACCCGCCTTTCAAGATGAAATCCTGGTTCCTGGTCTCCGATTGTATAAATAAAATTAAATTTCCCTCAAAAAGTGCGACTTGTATGTTTTTTTTTTCCCTCCTTCTTCATTACGCACTTTTTGGCTGGTGCGATTTATAGTCCGAAAAATACATATTTATACTATTTATATAAAAATACATACCAACCAGCTTGTCACAACGTGGAGGTAGACGTTTCGGTTGTTTTCTCGAGATCACGGAATAGTTATCTCGGGAAAAATATTGCTGATGAATATGGCCTCTTTCGGGTTCCGTACCATCCCTACTGTTTTCTGTTTTTAAACATTTCACCAGAACGCCTGTCTTCTTTTTGGAATGTACATCTTTTTTACGTAGTCGTTGATTTGTTTTTGTGGTGTGAATTGGTAGAAGAAGAGAATAAATCGTCCAAACGGCTCCTGTGGGCAGAGTCCGGCTCCCGAACACTGAAACAAACTTCTTATTGCGGTCAAAATAAGTTATGTAAACACAGCCCCGTACATCATCATGGCTTCAGAGTCTGAGCTTAAATAGAAAAAAAAAACAAAAAAACGTAGGTCCAAGCGCCACGTGGTGACGTCACCCGGGACCCTGAGGCGTGCACGAGCAGGGCGCGCTCCCGCTCGACAAAATATAAAAAAATAAATGATACATTTTCTTTTTTTTCATCAGTGAATGAGTGCATCGTACAGGAGGTTGGGGCCTAAAAACAAAAACATTCTTCGCTCTTTTCAGGTCAACGACAAAATACAACTACAAAAATATGGGGAAAAAATACAAATAAATGAGAAGAAATATAGATATTTTCAAATTAAAATGTACAATCAAAATTAGAAAACTTTTCGCCAATATTTTTACTCCCATAACTGGCATAACTGGTTTGGGTCTCGTGGCGTTGCGCATGACAGATTCATAAATTTAATTAACTTGAGTCTCATCTGGGGTTTGTTGGTGTGGGAAATCTAAAAACACGAGACTTTGACACAAAAAAAAAAAACGCTCTGTAAAAGTGGGCTCGGTGCGTGGTCCCGGCCCGGGCCTTTAGCGGCACAGCCCGGAGCTCCAGGCCGGGAGGGAGGGCGCCTTCTGGGGCTTCCACAGGGCCCCGGAGTCCCAGAGAAACACACCAGAAAACTGGAATACGTGAACGTCTTTGGCTTTAGCATAGTTGAACTTTGCGCACGGCTCTTTACGCACGGCTCTTTACGCACGGCTCTTTACGCACGGCTCCGGAACTTTCTGATGATCCAGATTCAGACCGCGGCCGGTTTAAGAACATCTTATTCCGTCACTGTGCATTTTTGGTGTTGCCATGCAGTGCATTAACCACTACGTCACTTTTCTGAAGTTTTAGTCCTGGTTTAGCCCTGGTCTAGTCCTAGTTTAGTCCTGGTTCAGTCCTGGTTTAGCCCTGGTTTAGTCCTGGTTTAGTCCTGGTTTAGCCCTGGTCTAGTCCTGGTTTAGTCCTGTTTTAGACCTGGTTTAATCCTGGTCTAGTCCTGGTTTAGTCCTGTTTTAGACCTGGTTTAATCCTGGTCTAGTCCTGGTTTAGTCCTGTTTTAGACCTGGTTTAGTCCTGGTTTAGTCCTGTTTTAGACCTGGTTTAGTCCTGGTTTAGTCCTGTTTTAGACCTGGTTTAGTCCTGGTTTAGCCCTGGTTTAGTCCTGGTTTAGCCCTGGTTTAGTCCTGGTCTAGTCCTGGTCTAGTCCTGGTTTAGTCCTGTTTTAGACCTGGTTTAGTCCTGGTTTAGTCCTGTTTTAGACCTGGTTTAGTCCTGGTTTAGCCCTGGTTTAGTCCTGGTTTAGTCCTGGTTTAGTCCTAGTTTAGCCCTGGTTTAGCCCTGGTTTAGTCCTGGTCTAGTCCTGTTTTAGTCCTGGTTTAGTAATGAGCGTTACGGCGCGTCATGATTCTGAATCTGGATCAAGAGGAAGAACACAGAGACGCAGAGGCGCGTAACTCCCGCTGGAGCCTGAACAGTCTGCGGGACTGAGAGGGCCCCGGCCCGGGCTGCAGAGGGCCCCGGGCTGCAGAGGGCCCCGGCCCGGGCTGCAGAGGGCCCCGGGCTGCAGAGGGCCCCGGCCCGGGCTGCAGAGGGCCCCGGGCTGCAGAGGCGCAGGAGAGCGGCTGATCCGGGGACGGGCGGGTACACTGAATGTCAGTTTTTTGCTCTTCTCTGTGCAGACTTCTGCCGCTGCGTGTCTCCAAACAGCCTCTGTGTGCGCGCCCTGTGACCTCCAGCCCGGGCTCCTGGGGGCCCCTCAGTCTGCGGCCCGCCTCTTGGCCCGCGTCCACCAGTCCGTCTCCAGTCCGTCTCCAGTCCGTCTCCAGTCCGTCTCCGCTCCGCCGCGACACGTCTGAGGCGCGTGTTCGCAGCGTTTCAGGCGCGGGTCAGGCGCGGTCAGTCGCTGTCGGAGCGGTCCTTGTGGGTGGAGGTGGAGTGGTCAGGAGCGGTCCTTGTGGGTGGAGGTGGAGTGGTCAGGAGCGGTCCTTGTGGGTGGAGGTGGAGTGGTCAGGAGCGGTCCTTGTGGGTGGAGGTGGAGTGGTCAGGAGCGGTCCTTGTGGGTGGAGGTGGAGTGGTCAGGAGCGGTGTGGGTGGAGGTGGAGTGGTCAGGAGCGGTCCTTGTGGATGGAGGTGGAGTGGTCAGGAGCGGTGGAGGTGGAGTGGTCAGGAGCGGTCCTTGTGGGTGGAGGTGGAGTGGTCAGGAGCGGTCAGTCGCTGTCGGAGCGGTCCTTGTGGGTGGAGGTGGAGTGGTCAGGAGCGGGTCAGTCGCTGTCGGAGCGGTCCTTGTGGGTGGAGGTGGAGTGGTCAGGAGCGGTCAGTCGCTGTCGGAGCGGTCCTTGTGGGTGGAGGTGGAGTGGTTGTACAGACCCTGCGCCATCAGGTGCAGCGCCAGGGAGTTGTTGTTATTTCCGGACGCCTTTTTGATCTTGGCGCGTTTGTTCTGGAACCAGATCTTGATCTGGGACTCGTTCAGGCCCAGCTCCTGCGCCAGGCTCTGGCGCCGCTGCTCCGTCAGGTACCGGTTCGTCTGGAACTCGGTCTTGAGTCTCTGCAGCTGCTCCGCGCTGAAGGCCGTGCGCGGGCGCTTGTCGTCCTTCGCGGGCTCCGCGGCCTTCTTTTGTTTCCGGGACCGGGGCCCTGAGGAGACACAGCGGAGAAGTTACACCGGAGGAGACACACCGGAGGAGACACACAGGAGGAGACACACAGGAGGAGACACACAGGAGGAGACACACAGGAGGAGACACACAGGAGGAGACACACAGGAGGAGACACACAGGAGGAGACACACCGGAGGAGACACACAGGAGGAGACACACAGGAGGAGACACACAGGAGGAGACACACAGGAGGAGACACACAGGAGGAGACACACAGGAGGAGACACACCGGAGGAGACACACCGGAGGAGACACACAGGAGGAGACACACAGGAGGAGACACACAGGAGGAGACACACAGGAGGAGACACACAGGAGGAGACACACAGGAGGAGACACACAGGAGGAGACACACAGGAGGAGACACACAGGAGGAGACACACAGGAGGAGACACACAGGAGGAGACACACAGGAGGAGACACACAGGAGGAGACACACAGGAGGAGACACACAGGAGGAGACACACCGGAGGAGACACACCGGAGGAGACACACAGGAGGAGACACACAGGAGGAGACACACCGGAGGAGTTAAACTCACCATGTTTTTGTTTATATATATATAAATATATATATATATATATATATTTCTCGTATTTACTTGTTTTATTATTTTGACTTATCTTAATAATAATGATACATTTTATTTATTAGGCGTCTCTGGACACTCTTAAATATAATATACATTATAGGCAGTTAAAAGCAGTTAAAAACAAACAGTTAAACATTTAAACAATCAAACATTTCAAACATTTCAAACATTTCAAAGGTGCAGTTATGGTTGAGTCTGAACCCATGAGTTTTGAGTTTGGTCTTGTGCACTTTTTTTTTGGTTCTAACTTTGCACTAAACTGTCTGGAGCTCATGTGGCAATTTCTCCTGCGTGAGATCAATAAAGTCTGATCTGATCTGATCTGATCTGATCTGATCTTAAAGGGATTTAAATGAAGTAATTTTGGTGCGTAAAGTTGGTGCGTAAAGACTCTTGACTTTGCGCTGGTTTATCCCATGTAAGAGTAAAAGTGCCCCATCCCCGGGTGACGTAATGACGTGGGTTTATTGTTGACGTGTTTTGTCGCTCGGTGTCACGTGTTTGTCAGAGTGAGATGTCACATGTGTTGAATCTGAGGTGATGATGGGAGCGGCCCGCGCGGCTCCGGTGGCTCAGGCCGGTGTTGGGCGCTGGGAGGCGGGGAGGGGGGGGGGCGCGGGGTTTTGGGGGGGGTTGGAGGATGATGATGATGATGGACACTTCTTTCCATCTCTGATCCCATCATCTCTCCTCAAAGAACCCGCGCTCAAAGCAACAAAAGTGACGTGGCCGGACAAAAGGCGCGGACCGGAGGGAGAGCGCGGAGTGGCGGAGTGGACTCTCATTTACTCACTTTGGTTTGAGAAAGAGTTTGGCTCCTCCGATCCGATTTAGCACTTTCACTTTCATCTCTGCTCTTTTTTTCTTTTTTTTTTTTTTGCTAATAGGGTTTATTTTGGCCAAGAAATTCGACTCAAAACTAAGATGAAAATTAAATAAACGTCTGATTTCACACGACATTTCTCATTTACGAATTTAAATTCGTTAAAATAAATATTAAGACTAAATGAGGACTAAATTAGGACTAAACCAGGACTAAACCAGGACTAAATTAGGACTAAACCAGGACTAAACCAGGACTAAACCAGGACTAAATTAGGACTAAACCAAGACTAAACCAGGACTAAATTAGGACTAAACCAGGACTAAACCAAGACTAAACCAGGACTAAACCAAGACTAAATTAGGACTAAAGCAGGACTAAACTAAGACTAAATTAGGACTAAAGCAGGACTAAAGCCAGACTAAACCAGGACTAAACCAAGACTAAACCAGGACTAAACCAAGACTAAACCAGGACTAAACCAAGACGAAATTAGAACTAAAGCAGGACTAAACCAGGACTAAAGCCGGACTAAACCAGGACTAAACCAAGACTAAATGAGTGAATGACGTTAACATTTGTATTTTTATTATTTCAAGAATATACAGCCTACATTTGTGCAAAACTGTGCAAACACGCGTTAAATTTGCGCAGTGGCCAAACTCAGGCCTGCGCCCTTTGTGCCAAACGCAGCTGCTCCTCTGGGCCAAAAAATAAAAAATAAAATAAAAAACTTCCCCACTTTCTTAAAAAAACTACCCCAAAATTTGTAGCCGAATGTAAATATTTTCCAAAGTTTTGGCCTAAACTCTATTTTCACTACTTTACTAAAGAGCATCAGAACAATTACGCACCGCGACTGACGCACAAAGGGCTCCGGGTCACCAAAAGCGACCAATCAAATCCCACTAAAACACCACCGCCGCCGCACTCCTGCAACTTTTAAAACACTTTTAAAACTCAACACAACAGGACAGGACAAATATGAGGCGGTTTGTGTGTCAATTTAACCGAAAAATCCTCTTATTTCTCCGAGTTGGACGCTCCAGTCTGTGCCCAGCCCCGGATTTTGGGATGGAGCTATTGTCAAAAATATGCAAATGAAATATTAACAAAGAAGAGCCTGGAACAATGGCGTTAAACTTGGTTCGACCAAAGAAAAATGACCCATTTTCGACATTTTTATTCGTTTTTACCCCGTATTTAAGCTTTATTTAGCGCTTCAGCGAACATTTCTGAGCGATATTACGGTTTTTTCTCGCGTTTTACCCACATTTCTGAGCTTAAACCCTGTCCCAGTGTCCCAGGCATGATTCAAACTTTGACTTTTACGCGTAAAACTGCACCAGATTTCGTTGGGTAAAAGTCTGGGACACATTTAGGGGGAAGAAGAGAGCGAAAAGGAAGTTTGATATGGAGTTTTTCTTTTGTTGAATGTTATGAATGAAACAGGAGGTGGGGGTGCGTCCTCTTCTAAGCGCGTTATGTCCCATTGTAGCCATGGAAAAACCCACCAAACCATCTGGACTTATTAAAAAGTATAATGTATTTTTACTCCAGAGTGATAACGCGCAGTTTTTGGGGGGAAAAACCTCAAAAATGAGCACATTTACGCGTTTTTTTTAACGTTTTATTGCATTTAAACGACTCAAAAGTGCATTGTAAGAGCTGCAAATCAGTAAAAATGGATCACAACAGTACGCAAATAATGCACAATAGTCTTAAACAGCGCGTAATTTTATTCATGATGATACGTATTGATAAGTGGAGCTACAATTTTAGAGTAAATACGAGCGCCGCACCGAGTTTTACGCACGTTATTAGAGTAAATATACGAGTTTTTACGCACATTATTCACGTTATTATTTAATTTTTTTGCTTTGGATGCTACAATTGGAAACCTATAAAGCTCGTTAGAATAATTTGGTCGTTGTTCAGTGTTGAATTTGTGGCTTTTACGCACAAAACTCGCCTTAATTACGCAAAAAAACGCATTAAAAACTGGCCCTGCTCGTGTTTTGGTGAGTTGTTCTTTGTATTCTTTGTATTCTTTGTATTCTCGGGCTGGTGTTGTTCAAGTTGAAAGTTTTGGTGGTGTTTTGGTGGTGTTTTGGTGGTGTTTTGGTGGTGTTTTGTGGTGTTTTGACGCACCTGCTGAGGGCCGGTCCGAGTAGCGGGTGCAGTAAACCCACGCGGGCCACAGCATCGGTTTGGCCGCGGTTCGTCCTGCGCCCTCGGAGTCTTTGCCCTCCGCCCCACGGCTCTTCTCCTCCTCCTCCTCCTCCGTCACCTCCTCCACCTCCTCCTGCTGCTGCTGCTGCTGCTGCTGCTTCTCCCCGGGGCTCGACGCGTCCAGCGCCGCCGCCGCCGCCCCGGACTCCGGCCTCTTCTCCTTCCTGCGCAGTCCGAAGTCCGCGCGGAGGATGTTGTCGATGTAGAAGTTGGTGACGCGGTGTGCGCACTGCGGAGGCCCGTGCGCGGCCGCCGCTCCTCGGTTCGCCGCGGCGCTCTGGCCTTTGTGTTCCATAACGGAGAGGTGTTCGGGTCTAGTCCTGGTTCCAGTTTTGTATATTCCTGTACCCTTCCAAAATATGTCCAAAAATCCACCCAGCTGATTCAGTGTAACAAAGGCTTTTTAAATATTTTATGAGCTATTTCTATTTTTGTTAAATATTTACGCATTACGCTCGCGTCAGATCCTCTCCATTGCGCATCCACGGCCCCTTCTAATGCGTCTAACTAACCTAAAGAAGAAAAAAACACACGTTTATAACATTTATAAACAGAAAGCAGAAAAAAAATAAATAAAAGTCCGGTGTGTTTTAGATCCGGGGACCGTGGCCACTGAAGCGTCTCCCAAAGGCGCCGCTCAAATACTTTTACTACGGCTTTTGTTTCTCATTTGTGATTGGCTGAAGGCGCGGCCGTCACGTGTTCCTGTCGTTTTTTTAAGGCACGTGCCGAGAGCCAATGGGGACCCGGGGCCAAGGTCACGTGAAGAGCGCAGGACCCTCCGGAGGTGAATGAAACTCACCGCGCGTCGGTGCCTTTTACGCACGGCGCGGGTCAAACTCAGGAGAAATGGTTCAACATCTACACCGCGGACTTCACATACAACACGGACAGCTGCATCTCCAGAAGTTCTCTGACGACTCGGCCATTGTGGGCTGTGTGTCTGAGGGGAACAAGCTGGAGTACCGCTCGGTCATCAGAGACTTTGTGGACTGGTGTGGGCGAAACCACCTGAGCCTGAACACCAGTAAGACAAAGGAGCTGGTGATGGACTTCAGGAGGAGACCACTACCTCACTCACCGGTGAACATCCAGGGGCAGGACATAGAGACTGTGGACCAGGTCTGGACTGGGACAAAAAAATGGCCCTGGCATTTTTGGCTTAGACCAGCCCCTCATAATTAGTCCTGGTTCAGACCTGATTTAGACCTGATTTAGACCTGATTTAGTCCTGATTTAGACCTGATTAGTCCTGGTTTAGTCTTGGTTCAATCCTGATTTAGTCCTGGTTTAGTCCTGGTTCAGACCTGATTTAGTCCTGGTTCAGACCTGATTTAGACCTGATTTAGTCCTGATTTAGACCTGATTTAGTCCTGATTTAGACCTGGTTCAGACCTGATTTAGTCCTGATTTAGACCTGGTTCAGACCTGATTTAGTCCTGATTTAGACCTGGTTCAGTCCTGATTTAGTCCTGGTTCAGTCCTGGTTTAGACCTGATTTGGTCCTGATTTAGATCTGATTAGTCCTGGGTTAGTTCTCGTTCAATCCTGATTTAGTCCTGGTTCAGACCTGATTTAGTCCTGGTTTAGTCCTGGTTCAGACCTGGTTTAGTCCGGTCTCTAAGTAAACAAAAAAAGAAGGGCATCGGCCCCTAGGACTGTCGGCCCACCGGGAAAATGCCCGGTATGCCCAATTACCAGTCCAGGCCTGCATCCAGGGGCAGGACATAGAGACTGTGGACAGTTTCAAGTACCTGGGTGTTCACCTCAACAATAAACTGGACTGGTCCCACAACACCGACGCCCTGTACAAGAAGGGCCAGAGTCGCCTCCACCTCCTGAGGAGACTGAGGTCCTTTGGAGTGTGCAGGCCTCTGCTCAAGACTTTTTATGACTCTGTGGTGGCCTCTGCTCTCCTCTACGCTGTCGTCTGCTGGGCCCCGAGCAGCACAGAGCGGGACAGGAAGAGACTTAATAAGCTGGTCAGGAGGGCCAGCTCTGTCCTGGGCTGTCCTCTGGACTCTGGAGAGGAGGTGGCTGAGAGGAGGGTACTGGACAAACTTACGTCCATCTTTCTTTCTTCTCTTTTTCTTTTATTCGTTTATTTATTGTTATAGAACTCTACTGTATTGTCCAGACATGCAATACAGTGGTACCTCACCTTACGAACGACCCAACAAACGAAAAATCCAAGTTACGAAACGCCTTCACGTTAAATTTTGGTCTCTAGATACGAAAGAAAATTCAAGTTACAAAACGCGAAATCTCAAAAATTCAAATAATACCCGCTCAGCCACACACATTATACGCTTTTCTCAGACTGGATTTAAACTTTTCTCACATTTGTCTCTCGTTTAAACACTCAAACTTTCATAGATTTTCAACAAAATTATTAATAGTGAAGTGTGGGGGGAAGGGGAGGGCGGAGAAGTGTGCGCATGACCCGGCGCGGGGCTGAGAGGACGAGACCCGTGCTCAAACCGTGCCTCCTCTAAACCAGGTCTAAACCAGGTCTAAACCACCGCGGCTCTTGCCTGCGTTCGTTCATGCGCTCAGACTGCGTGTGGTCCGGAGGGGAGGCACATCCCCTCCCCTCCTCGCTGCTCGCCTCAGCCGTGACTCGTGAGGTACACCGGTGCTGCTGCTAATAGCAGAGCTAGCACGAAACCAGGAAATAGACCCGCACGCGGCGCTTTAATCCACCTGGTCTAGTCCTGGTTTAGTCCAGGTTTAGTCCTGGTCCAGTCCAGGTATAGACCTTGTTTAGACCTGGTTTAGTCCACGTTTAGTCCTGGGTCTACAGTCTCTTAGCCAATCAGGACCCAGAACACAGTGTTACACTATAAAAAAAAGTTACACTATAAAAAAAAAACTTGGATCGGGGCCTTGGAACGAATCAGGCTTTTTCCATTGAAATATCTACTCAACTTACGAAAAATTCACGTTACGAAACCACTTCTGGAACGAATTAATTTAGTAAGGTGAGGTACCACTGTACTGTCTTTCCATACTCTCCTAGTTACTGTTTGTATTATTATTATTATTATTATTACTTATTTTTATTATTACTTACTTTATTCCATTCTTGCTGCACTTTTTCTTTCTTGTTCAAACTGTCCTGGAGCTACTGTGGCAAGTAAATTTCTCCTGCATGAGATCAATAAAGTCTGATCTTATCTTAAATCTGTTAGAGATTTAATATGCAGGCTTTTTAAAGGAGTACACACGTTAGTTATCCCACTATACGTGCTCCACTGTGTTTTTAAACTCCACAGACCTTCACTTGAACCTGTTGTGAAGGTGGAACGGAGTGTTTGGAGCTTTGGAGATGTAAACAGACGAATAATAATAAAGAGTTCCTCAAACATGTGAATGAAACAAAAAACAACTCCAGGTGTGATTTTGAGGAGAAACATTAGAACACGACTAAAAGTTCAGAAGTGTCAGTTTAGGATTTTTAAAGGTATTTTCAGCAACAAAACACCTGTACGGAAGCCCACAGAGGACATGTTCATGATGATTATTTTCCACCTTAATAACGAGAAAATGAACTGGAGATCTCAAGAAAACGACACAACAGGACTAAACCAGGACTAAACCAGGACTAAACTATCAATCAATCAATCAATCAATCAAACATTTATAAGGCGCTTTTCATACAAAATTGTAACACAAAGCGCCTTACAGTGGTCAAGGATTAGAAGATTGACCTTTATTGATCTCGCACAGGAGAAGTTGTTTCTATATTTGACCCGGGGACCATCCCCATGATTTTGTTGTTTAGTCTTGTTCAGGACCTCAGGAGGATTTTACCTGGAGCATGTTTAGGTTGATGGGGGAAACCGGAGTGCCCGGAGGAAACCCACCCAGACACGAGGAGAACATGCAAACTCCACACAGAAAGGCCCGGGCGACCCGAACCTTCTTGCTGTGAAGCATGAGTGCTAGCCACTCAGCCACCGTGCCGCCAGGGAGAAGAAAAAAAAAAAAAAAAAAAAAAAAAAACTAGAACTAAACCAGGACTAAACTAGGACTAAACTAGAACTAAACCAGGTCTAAACCAGGACTAAACCAGGACTAAACCAGGACTAAACCAGGTCTAAACCAGGACTAAACTAGAACTAAACTAGAACTAAACTAGAACTAAACTAGGATTAAACCAGGACTAAACTAGGATTAAACCAGGACTAAACTAGAACTAAACTAGAAATAAACTAGAACTAAACTAGAACTAAACCAGGTCTAAACCAGGACTAAACCAGGACTAAACTAGAACTAAACTAGAACTAAACCAGGGCTAAACCAGGACTAAACCAGGACTAAACTAGGACTAAACTAGAACTAAACTAGAACTAAACTAGAACTAAACTAGAACTAAACTAGAACTAAACTAGGATTAAACCAGGACTAAACTAGGATTAAACCAGGACTAAACTAGAACTAAACTAGAAATAAACTAGAACTAAACCAGGACTAAACCAGGACTAAACCAGGTCTAAACCAGGACTAAACTAGAACTAAACTAGAACTAAACTAGAACTAAACCAGGACTAAACCAGGACTAAACCAGGTCTAAACCAGGACTAAACTAGAACTAAACTAGAACTAAACTAGAACTAAACTAGAACTAAACTAGAACTAAACTAGGATTAAACCAGGACTAAACTAGGATTAAACCAGGACTAAACTAGAACTAAACTAGAAATAAACTAGAACTAAACTAGAACTAAACCAGGTCTAAACCAGGACTAAACCAGGACTAAACTAGAACTAAACTAGAACTAAACCAGGGCTAAACCAGGACTAAACCAGGACTAAACTAGGACTAAACTAGGACCAAACCAGGACTAAACTAGAACTAAACCAGGACTAAACCAGGACTAAACTAGGACTAAACTAGAACTAAACCAGGAATAAACTAGGACTAAACTAGAACTAAACCAGGACTAAACCAAGACTAAACCAGGACTAAACTAGAACTAAACCAGGACTAAACCAGGACTAAACTAGAACTAAACAAGGACTAAACTAGAACTAAACCAGGACTAAACCAGGACTAAACTAGACCTAAACTAGAACTAAACCAGGACTAAACTAGAAATAAACTAGAACTAAACCAGGACTAAACTAGAACTAAACCAGGACTAAACTAGAAATAAACTAGAACTAAACCAGGACTAAACTAGAACTAAACCAGGACTAAACCAGGACTAAACTAGAACTAAACTAGAACTAAACCAGGACTAAACTAGGACTAAACTAGAACTAAACCAGGAATAAACTAGGACTAAACTAGGACTAAACTAGAACTAAACCAGGACTAAACCAGGACTAAACTAGAACTAAACTAGGACTAAACTAGAACTAAACCAGGACTAAACTAGAACTAAACTAGAACTAAACCAGGACTAAACCAGGACTAAACTAGAACTAAACTAGAATTAAACCAGGACTAAACTAGGACTAACCAGGACTAAACTAGAACTAAACTAGAAATAAACTAGAACTAAACTAGAACTAAACCAGGTCTAAACCAGGACTAAACCAGGACTAAACTAGAACTAAACCAGGGCTAAACCAGGACTAAACCAGGACTAAACCAGGACTAAACTAGAACTAAACCAGGACTAAACAAGAACTAAACCAGGACTAAACTAGAACTAAACTAGAACTAAACCAGGACTAAACTAGGATTAAACCAGGACTAAACTAGAAATAAACTAGAACTAAACCAGGACTAAACTAGAACTAAACTAGAACTAAACCAGGGCTAAACCAGGACTAAACCAGGACTAAACTAGAACTAAACTAGAACTAAACCAGGACTAAACCAGGACTAAACTAGAACTAAACCAGGACTAAACCAGGACTAAACTAGGACTAAACTAGGACCAAACCAGGACTAAACTAGAACTAAACCAGGACTAAACTAGGACTAAACTAGAACTAAACCAGGAATAAACTAGGACTAAACTAGGACTAAACTAGAACTAAACCAGGACTAAACCAGGACTAAACCAGGACTAAACTAGAACTAAACTAGGACTAAACTAGAACTAAACCAGGACTAAACTAGAACTAAACTAGAACTAAACCAGGACTAAACCAGGACTAAACTAGAACTAAACCAGGACTAAACTAGGATTAAACCAGGACTAAACTAGTACTAAACCAGGACTAAACTAGAACTAAATTAGAAATAAACTAGAACTAAACCAGGACTAAACTAGAAATAAACTAGAACTAAACCAGGGCTAAACCAGGGCTAAACCAGGAAGGTATTTTCAGCAACAAAACACCTGTACAGAAGTCGACAGAGTCCATGTTCGTGATGATTATTTTCCACCTTAATAACGAGAAAATGATCTCGACATCTGGAGAAAACTCTGTAGTCACTTTTGCCTTTAGTTCAGTCGACATTTGCATGTTCAGAGCTGAAATCATCCAAATGAGTGTGGTGATTTTAGAAACACAGTGGAGCACAAGGTGGAGTGTTTTCAGTCTGAGGTGAGAACTCTAAAGTCTAAATGTGCAGCTTTGTGTGTTAAACATGTGAATGAAACTCCAGGTGTTTGTTAGGAGGAAACATTAGAACCGATCAGGAAATTGTGTCAAATTGGCTGATGCAAACATTGTTATTCACACATGGGGCAACTAGTCATTGTTGTTTTTTTACACCTGGTCTGGGGGTATTTAGCTTGGCACAGTCGACGCACCCAAGTGTTCCGAGACAAAAATGCCCATATGTCCTTGGTGCTGCTGTATAGTTCATAATTTACTTTATTGTCAAAAAAACATATGTACACATAGAAAATCAAAATTTTGTTTCCCGCTGATCAATCAGGACAGAGATAGAGACGGTCAGGGAAGGGGCCGCCCACTCGGAGATACAGGGGTCCTCGGATTACGACGGTTTCGACTTACGCCGTTTCGTGGTTAAAATAATAATATTACGCGTCATTCCGTCTTACGCGGTTTAGCGTGGTAAGCGACATAAACGAACGGCGAACGGCGGAAGAATACGCTTTGTTGTGGTTGTAGGGCGAAGAAGACGGCCTCGTGGGCGGAAGTACCTGATGTGGGCTCTGATCTGCTCCTATGAAAGCGGCAGTGATAACCAAGCAGCGTAGTGGTCTAATTATTGAGATGGAAAGGTTATTGGTGCTTTGGTTGGAAGATCAAAGTCAAAATCCGACTTACGACGAAATTCAGGTTACGACGCGTCTTAAGAACGGATCAACGTCGTAACCCGAGGACCCCCTGTACAGAGATGAAAAGTGCAGTACAATGCAGTGTTGCCAACTCCCCAGCATCGGAAGTAGCTATTGGCCCGCCCAGAAGTAGCTAAAAGTAGCTAGACGAGCGAGCGGGGGGGAGGGGGGCGTCCAAACCAAACGTCATTGTCAGCAGGGGGCTCCAGACAGCACATCCTAACCTTCCTTACCCCATGACACTAACCTTTTATTGGTGTTGTTGTTCATATACTTGTTTGTTTGTTTTTTATGTTTTTTATTTTTTAGATATTTTTATTTTTGAGCTGTAGTCCAAGATCTATAGCTTGCTTTTTTATTTTGTGTTTTTTTTTTGTGCTGTAGTTTAACTAAAGCTTTTTATTTTTTATTTTTTTGTGCTATAGTGGGCAAACTATAGCTTTTTATTTATTTTTTGGGTGCTAAAGAACTAGCTTTTTAAATCTTTTCTGTGCTGTACAACTAGCTTTTTAAGCAGTGCTACTTGTGACTTTGTGTCGCCAAAAAGAAAAAGAAAACAAATCAGAGCGCATAGGCATACACTTATTGAGTCACTTATACAGTCCACTCCGTTCTCAACTCCGCCCCCGCCCCTCTCTGCCTGTGTCTCTCTGTCTCTTTCTCTGAACGGGGAAAGGGAGAAAACGGCGCAATTATTTTTTCAACCTCCCGCGATCTTGGAGCCTCTGATCACCAAAAAAAAGTCGCTAGATTTGTCGCTAGTCGCTTTTGTCTAATTTTCTCGCTAGGGGGGTCCAGAAAGTAGCTAAAAATAGCGACAAAGTCGCTAAGTTGGCAACACTGGTACAATGACAATATTCACAAACATATTACAACAACAACAACTGGACAGGTAAAACACACCGCGTTTTTTTCGTTGGTGACAGACGGGCGGGTGGGAAGGGGAGCAGTCCAGAAAAATCAATGAAATTGATTGAAAAGTGAAGCAGAGGCAGACTTTACTAAATAGACAGGACAGAGTGTTTACATAAAACATATCAGTGTGAGCCAAATGTGGAGTGTCTTGTTTTGTTTTGTAGAGTGCTGTGATAAGCCGGCAGCTGTCGGCCTTGGACGTGTTTGTGCAGAAGGTGCAGACAAAGCAAATCAGACACAAAGTAGCAAAGTCCAGTTGAATCACATTTTCAGGGGAATTGATTACACCAGAAAGGGGAAATTTAACATAATCGATACATTTTTAGAACCCAGGCGAACAGACAATTTGCAAGAACCCTGGTTTCTGCCAGGCCCCCAACTTCCTGCAGGGCTGTGCAACTCGAAATCCTCCCCCTGGCACGTATGATAATGAATACGGACTGAAACGCTGTTCCACACAGTTCCACATCCATTATCCGCGGTGTTACCCAGTGCCAGATGGATTTCCACAGATTGGATGGTACAGTTCAATCTGTGTTTTCTCCTTCTGATGTTGCCTCCCCCAGTTCGCAACCCCCTAAAATGACCGGAAGGTGCAGACAAAACAAACATAGTTATAGTATAGTTAGTATCATAGTTAAGTCCAGTTCTCTATGAATTTGACACAAACTGCAAAGACTGTTGCATTTATGTTGCATTTATTGTTACACATTAGAAAAACGCAGGATTGATCAGATCAGATAAGATTAGACTTTATTGATCTCCCGCAGGAGAAATGTACTTGTCACAGTAGCTCCAGGCAGGGACAGTTTGAACAAGAAAGAAAAGTACATGCAGCAAGAATGGAATAAAGATAAGTAATAATAATAATCAAATAAGTAATACAGTAATCCCTCGTTTATCGCGGGGGTTAGGTTCCAGAAATAACCCGCAATAAGAGAAATCCTCAAAGTAGGACAACTTTATATTTTACAATTATTCTCCATGTTTTAAGGCTGTAAACGTCTCGCCACACACATTCCGGACACGGCTCCGGAAGCCCCGCCGGACGTGCGAGGAGCACCGCCACGTCCCTGGATGCGATGCGACGCGCACTAACCCCTTGGAGAAGCTCCACACGTGCACCCCTCATCGTGGACAAATCCGTGACAGAGAAACGTGACCGGCGCGACGGACGGACCGTGTGCTCTCAGCCCGAGCCACAAAACAGCCGCACGAAACCAGCAAAGTTTAGACCTGGTTTAGTTCTGGTCTAGACCTGGTTTAGTCCACGTTTAGTCCTGGTCTAGTCTCTTAGCCAATCAGGACGCAGAACACAATGTTACACTATAAAAAAAAAAAATTGAAAAAAAATTTGGGGAAAAAAAACTGCGAAACAGCGAGGCCGCGAACAGTGAACCGCGACAGAGCGAGGGTTCACTGAGTAGAATAAGTAATAATAATAAAACAGTAACAAGGAGTGTACTGAAAAACGATATTGCACGTTGGGAAAAACGATATTGCGCGTCTGGACTCTACAGTGGAGTTCTACAGTCTGATCATGAGAAATAGAAAATGACAGTATTTATTTAACTGTGATAAGGCAGAGTAATATCAAATAATACTGAATGAAATCATGTAAATACAATGTAAATAATATGTACATTTATATTTAATACATGAAACTTATCAGGTTCAGCGTGGAAAACATTTATTGTGGCGTGAATTCAGGTAAATTGGGCCACTTTTCCCATGGGAAAAAGTGGCCCAATTTACCTGAATTCACCCGATGTTACCCGGAGTCCCGGAATGAGTGCGGAGCTCGGAAGTAAAACTTAAAGAACACAATTGTATAATTAGTTTGTAAACTAAACCAGGACTAAACTAGAACTAAACCAGGACTAAACTAGAACTAAACCAGGACTAAACTAGAACTAAACCAGGACTAAACCAGGACTAAACTAGAACTAAACCAGGACTAAACTAGAACTAAACCAAGACTAAACCAGGACTAAACTAGAACTAAACCAGGACTAAACTAGAACTAAACTAGGACTAAACTAGAACTAAACCAGGACTAAACTAGAACTAAACCAAGACTAAACCAGGACTAAACTAGAACTAAACCAGGACTAAACTAGAATTAAACCAAGACTAAACCAGGACTAAACTAGAAATAAACTAGAACAAAACTAGGATTAAACCAGGACTAAACTAGAACTAACTAAACCAGGACTAAACTAGAACTAAACCAGGACTAAACTAGAACTAAACTAGGATTAAACCAGGACTAAACTAGGATTAAACCAGGACTAAACTAGAACTAAACCAGGGCTAAACTGGAACTAAACCAGGACTAAACTAGAACTAAACCAGGACTAAACTAGGATTAAACCAGGACTAAACTAGAACTAAACCAGGACTAAACCAGGAAGGTATTTTCAGCAACAAAACACCTGTACGGAAGTGTATAATTGTGTAATTAGTTAGTTAAATGAGTTAGTTAAATGAGTTTGCTTTGATCCAAAGGTCTGGTCAGATTCTTCCCGCACTTTTCACAGGAAACGATGCACACGCGCCACATTCTACTTTTTCTGGGTGTAAATAGAAGAATCGTGTCTGTTTTACTCCGTTTAAATAAATCCCAAATGGCGAAGTTTGGTTTGAAACGTTTTAATCATCACTTTCAGGACTTTCCCGTCACCTTTACGCTCCTGACATGGTTTGGATCGTGTCTTTATTGTCCAGGACGCTCCAGTGGTTTCCTGTGCGGGGCTCCAGGGGCCTCCTCCAGGGGCTCCGGGGGCCTCCAGGGGCTCCGGGGCTCCGGGGCTCGGACACCGCCTGTCCTCTGCCCCGCGGTGGACACTTCGGGGCGGCGGCAGATGGAAGATGAGCCCGGGGACAAAGCGGAGGTCAGCGCGCTCCGGCCTCTCCAAACGCGCCACAAAAGCGCGGAGGAAGCGCGAGGGCCAGAGGTCAGGCCACTTCCGGTGTGTTATTCAAACACGGAACAAAACACTAACTTTGGACACTTTTTGTTCAGCTGAGGTGATGTTCCACAGGATCGTCACTAATCCGCGCTCAGATCCTTCCAAATCAAAGTGCACTTTGAAGTTTATTTCATGAAATCTCCGGTCACATGGTCAAAGTGACTCCAAACCTCCAGATGTTCTCTTCTCTTCTTCTCTTCCACCGTGTGAACACTTCAGGTTTTTACCTTTTAGTTCAGTGGATTTGCAGTTCCAGGGCTGAAATTATCCAAATGAAAGTAGTGAGTGTGCACACACGCATTCATTCATTCATTCAGTTATTTTAATGTTTTATTTATTTATATATTTGTATTTATTCATTTACTTGGTTTATTTTTTATTTTTATTTATTTAGTTACATTTTTTATTTTTATTTATTTATTTAGTTAAATTTTTATATATTTATTTATTTAGTTTAATGTTTTATTTATTTTAATGTTTTCTATTTTATTATTTATTTATTTATTTACATTTATATTATTTATTTATTTTATTTTTATTTTATTTTTTTTATTCAAATGTATATATTATTTATTTATTTAGTTAAATTTATATATATTTATTTATTTAGTTTAATGTTTTATTTTTATTTACTTATTTACTTAGTTATAGTTATTTTAATGTTTTATTTATTTTAATTTTCTATTTTATTATTTATTTATTTATTTACATTTATATATTTTTATTTAGTTAGTTGTAATTTTTTTAATTTCTAATTTTATTTTTTATTTATTTTTATTTATGTATGTATTTACTTTAATTTATATTTTTTATATTTTTTATTTATTTATTTATTTATTTAAATTTATATTATTTATTTAGTTTTTTTTATTTAGTTAGTTTAATGTTTTATTTTTATTTATTTAGTTAGTTATAGTTATTTTAATTTTCTATTTTATTATTTATTTATTTATTTATTTACATTTATATATTTTTATTTAGTTGGTTGGTTGTTTAATTTTTTTAATTTTTAATTTAATTTTTTATTTATTTTTATTTATATATGTATTTAGTTTAATTTATATATATATATATTTTTTATTTAGTTATGTATTTATTTAAATTTATATTATTAATTTAGTTTATTTTTTATTTTTATGTATTTATTTAAATTTATGTATGTATTTATTTATTTATTTAGTTAGTTAGTTAGTTAGTTAGTTAGTTAGTTTCTTTACGAGACAGGGACAGTGCACAGTCGACATGACCCTCAACAGGAGAGGTGCAGGTTGTAGCACTAGAGTGTTTAGTAGTATTTATTTTCCACCTGTAGTCCCTGGTGCATGTTTTTTATTTTTTATTTGATTTCAAATATAAAATGGAATACACAATGGTATAAACGATAACAATGCTCCAGGCTTAAGAATTCATTTTCACAGGGCTCAGCATGTGCGATTTCTGCTTCATGCATTAGGCCTATACAAATATAGAGAAATGATGAAAACAATCACATTTTGTATTTCAGATTCCAAACAAAGTGCTTTTGTTTTCACGGCTTTGGGATTTGTGCAATCATTTCGAGAGTTTATCTACGAGGATACAACTAATTTGGGTTTCTGACTAGAAAATTTACAGCAATGGATCTGAAATTTTGACAGAATGAGGAGCAAGTTCAATACATAAAAGGCATGGTTTTTTTAGGTTACTTCGTGTATCACCACATGACATCACAAGGTGGAACACTGCATTTTCAGTTTGAGAGAAGAACTCAGCGTAAATCTGCAGGTTTGTGTGTTAAATGTGTGCAAATTAAACAAAAAAACACAACTCCAGGCGTGTTTGTGACGAGGAAATGGAACAAGGAATTGAAAAGTTTGAAGCATCACAGACTTTTACGTCACCTTTAAACTCATCTTACGTGCTGATTGGTCCAAGCTGGTTAGTCCAGTTTAGACTGGTTTAGACCTGATTTAGACCTGTTCAGACCTGGTTTAGACCTGTTTAGATCTGTTTAGACCCAGTTTAGACCTGATTTAGACCTGAATAGGCCCGGTTTAGACCTGTTTAGACCTGGCTTAGACCGGTTTAGACCTCTTTAGACCTGGTTTAGACCCGGATTAGACCAGTTTAGACCCAGTTTTGACCTGATTAGACCTGATTTAGACCGGTTTAGACCTGTTTAGACCTGTTTAGACCTGTTTAGACCTGATTTAGACCTGATTAGACCTGATTAGACCTGATTTAGACCTGTTTAGACCCGGTTTAGACCTGTTTAGACCTGGTTTAGACCAGGTGTAGTCCTGATTAGACCCGGTTTAGACCTGTTTAGACCCGGATTAGACCTGTTTAGACCCAGTTTTGACCTGATTAGACCTGATTTAGCCCTGTTTAGACCCAGTTTTGACCTGATTAGACCTGATTTAGACCTGTTTAGACCCAGTTTAGACCTGATTTAGACCTGATTAGACCCAGTTTAGACTTGATTTAGACCTGATTAGACCTGATTTAGACCTTATTTAGACCTGTTTAGACCGGTTTAGACCTGTTTAGACCTATTTAGACCTGATTTAGACCTGTTTAGACCGGTTTAGACCTGATTTAGACCTATTTAGACCCGGTTTAGACCCGGTTTAGACCTGATTTAGACCTGTTTAGACCTGGTTTAGAACCGGTTTAGACCTGTTTAGACCTGATTAGACCTGATTTAGACCTGATTTAGACCTGATTTAGACCTGATTTAGACCTAATTTAGACCGGTTTAGACCTGGTTTAGACCTGGTTTAGACCTGGTTTAGACCTGTTTAGACCTGGTTTAGACCTGGTTTAGACCTGGTTTAGACCTGGTTTAGACCTTTTGTTATGAGGAAATGACATTAGGGCACAGATCAGAGAATAGCGTCACATGGGCCCTTTAAATGTAGCGTCAGTCAGTACTTTTAGACCTTTTTCTTGCCTCCATTGTTTGAAAAGTCAGGTACAATAATGGCATTTCATGTTAGGGCAGTTTCTTTGCATTCTATTAAAATTCAGATGCGCCCTGTGTGAGTTTGAACTCTTTTCCTTTCTCGTTTTGAGGCAGTTTTCTGCAGATTATCCCTGAACCAACACACAGATCAGCACAGAGACAGGAGCCAACACCAGTGAGAAGAAAAGAAAAAAAAATCTGGCATCATAATAACAGTTCATTTTTCAATTATTATTATTATTACAATGAGCAGTTTGAACCGTTTTAAGCACATCTGAGCCTTCTGAGGTCATTTCTCTGATTAGTTTGTTGTTAAAGCTGCATTGTGTAACTTTTCCGTTCTGTTTCGGGAAAGTCACTGACTTACCAGTTGCTGACTTTCTCGGATCTCATAAAGGAGCCGAAAGTCCGTCACTGTGTCATTGACCTTTAAACTGGCACAGACTCATACATGGTATTTACTGAATATAAAGGTTAGTGTTTCCACGGCGACGGAGACACGAGACCGTGCTGTTTTACAAATGGACTTTCCAGTAAAACTGACTCTTGTGAGCTTTAAACTGTGTTCTAATGCTGTTTCACTGTGTTAAACATCAGAACCTGGGTCAGAAGATGGCGTAATACGGACCCTTTAGATAAATTCAAAATGTTGAATCTTGGTTTGAAAAGTTTGAAGCATCACAGACTTTTACGTCACTTTTAAATCTTGTGCGCTGATGGTCCAAGCTGGTTAGACCTGATTAGACCTGGTTTAGACCCGGTTTAAGACCTGATTTAGACCTGATTTAGACCTGGTTTAGACACGGTTTAGACCTGGTTCAGGCCTGTTTAGACCTGATTAGACCTGGTTTAGACACGGTTTAGACCTGGTTCAGGCCTGTTTAGACCTGTTTAGACCTGATTAGACCTGGTTTAGACACGGTTTAGACCTGTTTAGACCTGTTTAGACCTGGTTTAGACCTGGTTTAGACCTGGTTCAGACCTGGTTTAGACCTGTTTAGACCTGTTTAGACCTGGTTTAAACCCGGTTTAAGACCTGATTTAGACCTGATTTAGACCTGTTTAGACCCGTTTAGACCCGATTAGACCTGATTAGACCTGGTTTAGACACTGTTTAGACCTGTTTAGACCTGGTTTAGACCTGATTTAGACCTGTTTAGACCTGTTTAGACCTGATTAGACCTGGTTTAGACACGGTTTAGACCTGTTTAGACCTGGTTTAGACCTGGTTTAGACCTTTTTAGACCTGTTTAGACCTGGTTTAGACCTGTTTTGACCTGTTTAGACCTGATTAGACCTGGTTTAGACCTGTTTAGACCTGTTTAGACCTGGTTTAGACCTGGTTTAGACCTGGTTCAGACCTGGTTTTGACCTGTTTAGACCTGTTTAGACCTGGTTTAGACCCGGTTTAAGACCTGATTTAGACCTGATTTAGACCTGTTTAGACCCGTTTAGACCCGATTAGACCTCATTAGACCTGGTTTAGACACTGTTTAGACCTGTTTAGACCTGTTTAGACCTGGTTTAGACCTGGTTTAGACCTGTTTAGACCTGTTTAGACCTGATTAGACCTGGTTTAGACACGGTTTAGACCTGTTTAGACCTGGTTTAGACCTGGTTTAGACCTGTTTAGACCTGTTTAGACCCAGTTTAGGCCTGACTTAGACCTGATTAGACCTGATTTAGACCTGATTTACACCGGTTTAGACCTGTTTAGACCTGGTTTAGGGGGCGGCAGTAGCTCAGTTGGTAGAGCATATGTCACGTGATCCAGGGGTTGGCGGTTCGAATCCCACTCTTGACGGGTTGACTGCATATGATCCCAGCTCCCACAGATGAGCGCTGCTGTTGTGTCCTTGGGCAAGACACTTAACCCCACCTCGCCCCCAGTGTCCACAGACACCCTAACCCTAACTGGTAGCCCCATGGCAGAAGATACATCAAGGCCTGTTGTGACGTGAGCCGTCCTCCTGTGGACCCACCACCTGCGGGAGGATTCATGGGGGCTGGTGCATTGTGTGTTCTGCTTGGACTGCTGTCCCCGCGACCCAGAAAATGGAAAAGCGGAAGAAAATGAATGAATAGACCTGTTTAGACCTGATTTAGACGTGATTTACAGACTCTTGCCCTCCCTGAAGATCACAGCGTCATCCGCGTACATTATCCTTTTGAGTTCAGGGCATACTGGGGTTTAGACCTGGTTTTGACCTGGTTTAGTCCATAAAGTCCGGCTGGTTAGCTCAACTGGCAAGTCACTGACTTTCCCCGGGGGGCTTCAAATCCCCCCCAGCAATGAGCAAGCCAGTGTGGGTCCTTGGGCAAGACCCTTTACGGTACTGCCCCCGTCACTGCTCCTGAAAAAGGATGGGTCAAATGCAGAAGTCAAACTTTTCCCGTTTGTGACTGTGTGAGACCAAATAAAGGCTTAATCTAATCTAATCTAAAGAGTGACTGAGCATTTCCGATGTATTTGCCTTTCAGAGTTGTGTTTGCTCAGTACAAAGATCAGAAGATAAAATAATTCGGACGTGTTGCACTGGACATAAATACACCGGGAGGACCTGAGCTGTGTTCAAAGACCACAGGAAAAACCACACACACCGGTTCGACTTTTGTTCACATGGAGTTTCTTTGTGTGATTCTGTTTTTGGTGCTGGGGACGTCCACCGCCGCCCCACGAGGTAACGGGAGTTTTTACATTTTATTACGACATGCGGCGCTTTGTTGTGACATTTGCAGTGACGTCGACGATAGACTCGATACTCGATACCGATTCTGATTCTCCACAATGATAATAAAGCCCTCTTTTTCTAGACCAGGGGTCGGCAACCCGCGGCTCCGGAGCCGCATGTGGCTCTTTGATCCCTCTGATGCGGCTCAGTACAGCGGTCCCTCGTTTATCGTGGGGGTTACGCTGTAAAAATAACCCACGATAGGCGAAATCCGTGAAGTAGTCAGTTTTATATTGCGTGTATAAATATGCGTGTATTTCACAGTTCCTCTGACAGAGGCGCCGCTGCGCTGTTGCGGGTTTTGTTGTAGCGAGAACGCTTCCGTGCGCTCTCAGGACTGGTTCCACCGCCTGGACTCCAGGTTCCACCAGTTCATTCTGCGGAAACACGGCCGCTACTTCCTGATGCGCATTAACCACCCGGAGAAGTGTGCGCGCGGACACGTGCACCTGCACATCGTGGTCAAATCCCTGACAGAGCATGACCTGTGCGACCAGCCCCAGGTGAGACGCTCGGCCGCGGCCCTTCTGGCATGTGCCCAAATGCCAGACCGCTCAGTCCTCACTGCTTCAGAGTCACACTGCTCGTGATCGAACATTTAAATACATTTGGCAAACTGAACGCATTCTGTACTGTACAGGAGACACAGAGGAGAATGACAAAGACAAAGGTCTACAGTCCCTCAGCCAATCGGGATGCAGAACACAATGTGCGTTGATAAAAAAAAAATGTTTTTAATCAGCGAAACAGCAAGGGACCACTGTATTTAATTAAAATATATTTTATTTTAGTTTGTTCATTTTCAAAATATAATTCTATGGCACAAAGGTAAAAATAAATAAATACATAAATAAACGTTATATGCAGTGTTATTTTATTTTAAATTTCAAAAGGGTTTTGTGGCTCCCAGTGTTTTCTTTACTGTGTGAAACGGCTCCAAATGGCTCTTTGAGTGATAAAGGTTGCCGACCCCTGTTCTAGACAATATCCTGGGGTTTTCCACGTGAAATGAGAGTACTTTCTTTTCTATTCCCATGTGGACCCTTTAGATGAATTCAAAATACCGAATTTTGGTTTGAAAAGTTTGAAGCAACGTCACCTTTAAACTCCTCATCTCGCGCGCTGATGGTCAAAGCTGGTTAGTCCAATTTAGACCTGGTTTAGACCTGGTTTAGACCCGGTTTAGACCCAGTTTAGACCTGATTAGATCTGCTTTAGATCTGTTTACACGCAGTTTAGACCTGATTAGACCCGGTTCAGACCTGTTTAGATCCGGTTTAGACCTGTTTAGACCCGGTTTAGACCTGGTTTAGACCTGTTTAGACCCAGTTTAGCCCTTGTTTAGACCCAATTAGATTTGATTTGTACTGTACCTGTTTAGACCAGGTTTAGACCTGTTTAGACCTGGTTTAGACCTGGTTTAGACCTGGGTTAGACCTGGTTTAGACCTTGTTTAGACCTGGTTTAGACCTGATTTATACCTGGTTTAGACCTGGTTTAGACCTGGTTTAGACCTGATTTAGACCTGATTTAGACCTGGTTTAGACCTGGTTTAGACCTTGTTTAGACCTGGTTTAGACCTGGTTTAGACCTGGTTTAGGCCTTATATCTGTGTATTCCCTCAGTGATCCAGGTCTAAACCAGGTCTAAACCAGGTCTAAACCAGGTCTAAACCAGGTCTAAACCAGGTCTAGACCAGGTTCATGTGCTCTTATACATGTTCTGATACAGCTCAGGATCATTTTCAAACTATTCCGGAAATGTTCATTCACAAAAAATGAGTTACAGTATCTATTTTCGATACTAGCTTTAGTATGGATTAGTGTCTGATTTTCAATTCTTCTGATCATCCCTACTGTAAATAAAGTGATTTCTGATTCGAAAAGTATTGAAAAAGCCAGAGTAATGCCTGATTTACGGATTAGAAAAAGCGTAGAAACTTGTTTGTTTTTCCAGATATGACGGGGAAAATGATAGTGTTTCCCGAGAACAGCGAGGTGGATTTTATGAGAGTGGATCTGGACCTGAAGGAGCTGAAGGCGTTCACCATCTGCATGAGGTCAGAGAGTAGCAGAGTGGTTAGCCCTCACCCTGTGGTCTGGGGGGTGACTGGTTCTAACTCATTTATTCCGTTTTTTGATCTCTGTTCTAATATTGTTTCCTCATCACAAAAACACCTGGAGTTTTGTTTTTTTGTGTATATATATATATATATATATATATATATATATATAAAGTATATATATATATATATATATATATATATATATATATACTTTTTAGACCCGGTTTAGACCTGATTAGACCTGGTTTAGACCTGTTTAGACCCGGTTTATACCTGTTTTGATCCGGTTTATACCTGTTTTGATCCGGTTTAGCCCTGGTTTAGACCCGATTAGATTTGTTTTAGATCTGTTTAGACCCTGTTTAAACCCAGTTTAGACCTGTTTAGACCCAGTTTAGACCTGATTTAGACCAGGTTTAGACCTGATTAGACCCAGTTTATACCTGTTTAGATCCGGTTTATACCTGTTTAGACCCAGTTTAGCCCTGGTTTAGACCCGATTAGATTTGTTTTAGATCTGTTTAGACCCAGTTTAGACCTGATTTAGACCGGGTTTAGACTTGATTAGACCCGGTTTATACCTATTTAGATCCGGTTTAGACCTGTTTAGACCCGATTTAGACCTGTTTAGACCCAGTTTAGACCTGTTTAGACCCAGTTTAGACCTGTTTAGACGCAGTTTATTCCTGTTTAGACCCAGTTTAGACCTGATTTAGACCGGGTTTAGACTTGATTAGACCCGGTTTATACCTGTTTAGATCCGGTTTAGACCTGTTTAGACCCGATTTAGACCTGTTTAGACCCGATTTAGACCTGTTTAGACCCGATTTAGACCTGTTTAGACCCAGTTTAGACCTGTTTAGACGCAGTTTATTCCTGTTTAGACCCAGTTTAGACCTGATTTAGACCAGGTTTAGGCCTGATTTAGACCAGGTTTAGACCTGATTTAGACTGCGTTTAGACCCGTTTTAGACCCGGTTTAGACATGTTTAGACCTGGTTTAGACCTGTTTAGACCCAATTAGATTTGTTTTAGATCTGTTTAGACCCGGTTTTAGACCTGTTTAGTCCCAGTTTAGACCTGATTTAGACCGGGATTAGACCTGATTAGACCCCGTTTAGACCTGGTTTAGACCTGTTTAGACCAGATGTAGACTTGTTTAGACCCAGTTTAGACCTGATTAGACCCGGTTTAGACCTGATTTAGACTGGGTTTAGACCTGCTTAGACCCCGTTTAGACCCAGTTTAGACCTGTTTAGATCCGGTTTAGACCTGTTTAGACTGGGTTTAAACCTGTTTAGACCCGGTTTATACCTGTTTTGATCCGGTTTAGCCCTGGTTTAGACCCGATTAGATTTGTTTTAGATCTGTTTAGACCCTGTTTAAACCCAGTTTAGACCTGTTTAGATCCAGTTTAGACCTGATTTAGACCAGGTTTAGACCTGATTAGACCAGGTTTATACCTGTTTAGATCCGGTTTATACCTGTTTAGATCCGGTTTATACCTGTTTAGACCCAGTTTAGCCCTGGTTTAGACCCGATTAGATTTGTTTTAGATCTGTTTAGACCCAGTTTAGACCTGATTTAGACCGGGCTTAGACTTGATTAGACCCGGTTTATACCTGTTTAGATCCAGTTTAGACCTGTTTAGACCCGATTTAGACCTGTTTAGACCCAGTTTAGACCTGTTTAGACCCAGTTTATTCCTGTTTAGACCCAGTTTAGACCTGATTTAGACCGGGTTTAGACCTGATTTAGACCAGGTTTAGACCTGATTAAGACTGCGTTTAGACCCGTTTTAGATCCTGTTTAGACCTGGTTTAGACCTGTTTAGACCCGGTTTAGACCCAATTAGATTTGTTTTAGATCTGTTTAGACACGGTTTTAGGCCTGTTTAGTCCCAGTTTAGACCTGACTTAGACCGGGATTAGACCTGATTAGACCCCGTTTAGACCCCGTTTAGACCTGTTTAGACCGGATGTAGACTTGTTTAGACCCAGTTTAGACCTGATTAGACCCCGTTTAGACCTGGTTTAGACCTGTTTAGACCGGATGTAGACTTGTTTAGACCCAGTTTAGACCTGATTAGACCTGGTTTAGACCTGATTTAGACTGGGTTTAGACCTGCTTAGACCCCATTTAGACCCAGTTTAGACCTGTTTAGATCCAGTTTAGACCTGTTTAGACCGGATTTAAACCTGTTTAGACCCAGTTTAGACCTGATTTAGACCAGGCTTAAACCTGATTAGATCTGAGCTGAAGGCTTTCACCGTCTGCATGAGGTCAGAGGTCAAGTACGGCAAAGTAGCAGAGTGGTTAGCCCTCACCCTGTGTCTGGTTTAGTCCTGGTTTAGTCCTGGTTTAATCCTGGTTTAGTGCTAGTTTAGTCCTGGTTTAGTCCTAGTTTAGTCCTGGTTTAGTCCTGGTTGAGTCCTAGTTTGGACCTGGTTTAGTTCTAGTTTAGTCCTAGTTTAGTCCTAGTATAGTCCTGGTTTAGTACTAGTTTAGTTCTAGTTTAGTCCTGGTTTAGTCCTGGTTTCATCCTAGTTTAATCCTGGTTTAGTCCTGGTTTAGTCCTGGTTTAGTGTTAGTTTAGTCCTAGTTTAGTCCTGGTTTAGTGCTAGTTTAGTCCTGGTTCAGTCCTAGTTTAGCTCTAGTTTAGTTCTAGTTAAGTCCTAGTTTAGTCCTGGTTTAGACCTAGTTTAGTTCTAGTTTTGTCCTGGTTTAGTGCTAGTTTAGTCCTAGTTTAGTGCTAGTTTGCTCCTGGTTTAATCATGCTTTGGTCCTGGATTAGTGCTAGTTTAGTCCTGGTTTAGTCTGGATTTAGTCCTGGTTTGGTCCTAATTTAGTCCTGGTTTAGCCCTGGTCAATCCTGTTTTGGTCCTGGTTTAGACCTGGCTTAGTACTAGTTTAGTCCTGGCTTAGTCCTAGTTTAGTGCTAGTTTAGTCCTAGTTTAGTGGTAGTTTAGTCCTGGTTTAGTCCTGGTTTAGTCCTGGTTTAGTGCTAGTTTAGTCCTGGTTTAGTGTTAGTTTAGTCCTGGTTTAGTCCTGGTTTAGTCCTGGTTTAGTCCTGGTTTAGTGCTAGTTTAGTCCTGGTTTAGTCCTGGTTTAGTGCTAGTTTAGTCCTGGTTTAGTGCTAGTTTAGTCCTGGTTTAGTCCTGGTTTAGTCCTGGTTTAGTGCTAGTTTAGTCCTGGTTTAGTGTTAGTTTAGTCCTGGTTTAGTGTTAGTTTAGTCCTATTTTAGTGTTGGTTTAGTCCTATTTTAGTGTTGGTTTAGTCCTAGTTTAGATCGACGTTAGATCATGACTTAGGCCTTTAAGTGTTTCTTTTGTTGACAGGGTTTTCACAGACCTCGTCACACCTCACATGCTCTTCCAGCTCTCCACAAACTCGTCCTACAGACCTGAAAACAACTTCAAACTCTACAATAACCCCGGGAATGAGCATTACCGAGTGAAGTATCAGAACTCCAACGTGGCCTTTAACAGGAAGGACTATAAGATGAACGAATGGCAGTCTGTGTGCTTGTACTGGGAGGCTGCTGGGGGAATGGTCAGGATGTCGGTGGACGGGAAACCTTCCAGCATAAAGTTCCTCACCCAGACCGTCATGGAAGGTCCAATGGCAATCACCATCGGAAAGGTACGAGCAGGATGCCTGGTTTAGTGCTAGTTTAGTCCTGGTTTAGTGCAAGTTTAGTCCTGGTTTAGTGCTAGTTTAGTCCTGGTTTAGTGCTAGTTTAGTCCTAGTTTAGTCCTGTTTAGTCCTGGTTTAGTGCTAGTTTAGTCCTGTTTAGTCCTGGTTTAGTCCTACTTTAGTCCTGGTTTAGTGCAAGTTTAGTCCTGGTTTAGTGCTAGTTTAGTCCTGGTTTAGTGCTAGTTTAGTCCTAAGTTTAGTGCTAGTTTAGTCCTAGTTTAGTCCTGGTTTAGTCCTGGTTTAGTGCTAGTTTAGTCCTAGTTTAGTCCTGGTTAGTCCTGGTTTAGTGCTAGTTTAGTCCTGGTTTAGTGCTAGTTTAGTGCTAGTTTAGTCCTTGTTAGTCCTGGTTTAGTCCTGGTTTAGTGCTAGTTTAGTCCTAGTTTAGTTCTAGTTCAGTCCTGGTTTAGTCCTGGTTTAGTACTAGTTTAGTGCTAGTTTAGTCCTAGTTTAGTGCTAGTTTAGTCCTGGTTTAGTGCTAGTTTAGTCCTAGTTTAGTGCTAGTTTAGTCCTGGTTTAGTCCTGGTTTAGTGCTAGTTTAGTCCTAGTTTAGTGCTAGTTTAGTCCTGGTTTAGTCCTGGTTTAGTGCTAGTTTAGTCCTGGTTTAGTCTTGGTTTAGTCCTGGTTTAGTGCTAGTTTAGTCCTGGTTTAGTAGCCTACTAGTTTAGTTCTAGTTTAGTCCTGGTTTAGTGCTAGTTTAGTCCCAGTTTAGTTCTACTTTAGTCCTAGTTTTGTCCTGGTTTAGTGTTAATTTAGTCCTGGTTTAGTTCTAGTTTAGTTCTAGTTTAGTCCTGGTTTAGTCCTAGTTAAGTTTAGTCCTGGTTTAATCCTAGTTTAGTCCTGGTTTAGTCCTAGTTTATCTCTAGTTTAGTCCTATGATAAAAGGAGAAGTTCAATTTGTCAACTGGACAAAGTTTGTTTGGTTGAAAACGTTTCGCTGCTCATCCGAGAGGCTTCATCAGTTCTGGTTATTGTACTGGTTAGACACTGCTTATATCTCGCTGCCGGGAGGCGCGTCTTACACTGAAAAAGCTCTGAAAATGAACCCCCCTAATCTGTCTCTTTGTTTTCCAAATTACTCTTCTTCTTAAACTTGGTTTAAGAATCGAATTATAGATGGGAGACAAGTTGTGTCTAACTCCCCCATTTCTGTTTAATGACGGATTCTCTTTTTTGACAAAAATAGCCTCTTTAACTCCCCTCTCAAACCAGTTCTTTTCCCTGGCTAAGATCTGAACCTCACTGTCCTCAAAAGAATGGCCCGTGGCTTCTAGGTGAAGATGTACGGCAGATGACGGTCCACTCTGGCCCGCCCGCCTGTGTTGGTACATCCTCTTGTGAAGTGGCTGTTTGGTTTCTCCAGTGTAGCGCTCACTGCAATCCTCACTACACTGAATGGAGTAGACCACATTGCTTTGTTTGTGGCTCGGTGTTCTGTCCTTTGGGTGGACCAGTTTTTGTCTTAAAGTGTTTGTGGGTTTGAAATAAACTGGGATTTCATATTGTCTGAAAATCCTCTGTAGTTTTTCCGAAACCCGGGCAGGTACGGAATCGCTACCCCTTTCCTCCTGGGTTCGGATTCTCTGTTGTCTTGTTTCTTGTCCTTGTCTCTCTTGGTTTTGTTGACAGCCCATTTAGGATATCCAAAAACAGAGAGGGCTTCCTGCACATGTTGTTCTTCTTCCTCCTTACCCTCTGTGCTTGTGGGAACCACTTGGGTCCTGTGTTGTAATGTCCGAATAACACCCAGTTTGTGCTGCAGTGGGTGGTCTAAATCAAAAAGCAGGTATTGGTCTGTGTGTGTGGGCTTCCTGAAAACTTCTACTTGGAGTCCCCGGTCTCCTCCTATCGTTACTGCACAATCTAAGAACGCCAATGTGTTATCCTTGGCATCTTCACGGGTGAATTTGATGTTCGGATCTACAGAATTGATATGTGCAGTGAAAGGTTCCAAATCTTGAAATTTGATTTTTGTAGAAACTGGGTGTTATTCGGACATTACAACACAGGGCCCAAGTGGTTCCCACAAGCACAGAGGGTAAGGAGAAAGAAGAACAACATGTGCAGGAAGCCCTCTCTGTTTGTGGATATCCTAAATGGACTGTCAACAAAACCAAGAGAGACAAGGACAATAAACAAGACAACAGAGAATCAGAACCCAGGAGGAAAGGGGTAACGATTCCGTACCTGGCCGGCGTTTCGGAAAAACTACAGAGGATTTTCAGACAATATGAAATTCCAGTTTATTTCAAACCCACAAACACTTTAAGACAAAAACTCGTCCACCCAAAGGACAGAACACCGAGCCACAAACAAAACAATGTGGTCTACTCCATTCAGTGTAGTGAAGACTGCAGTGAGCGTTACATTGGGGAAACCAAACAGCCACTTCACAAGAGGATGTACCAACACAGACGGGCGGGCCAGAGTGGACCGTCATCTGCCGTACATCTTCACCTAGAAGCCACGGGCCATTCTTTTGAGGACAGTGAGGTTCAGATCTTAGCCAGGGAAAAGAACTGGTTTGAGAGGGGGGTTAAAGAGGCTATTTTTGTCAAAAAAGAGAATCCTTCGTTAAACAGAAATGGGGGAGTTAGACATAACTTGTCTCCCATCTATAATTCGATTCTTAAACCACGTCAAAACAGACAAAGAAACATTAGGGCAGACGAGCCAGGGCAGAGGGGTGGAGAGGGTCGTTAGACTTTGAACAGGGGGTCGTAACTAGTCGCCAGAGTAATTTGGAAAACAAAGAGACAGATTAGGGGGGTTCGTTTTCAGAGCTTTTTCAGTGTAGGACGCGCCTCCCGGCAGCGAGATATAAGCAGTGTCTAACCAGTACAATAACCAGAACTGACGAAGCCTCTCGGATGAGCGGCGAAACGTTTTCAACCAAACAAACTTTGTCCAGTTGACAAATTGAACTTCTCCTTTTATCATGGATTCTACCTGGACGACTGAGGGACTTTTCACGCATAGTTTAGTCCTAGTTTAATCCTGGTTTAGTACTTGTTTGGTCCTAGTTTAATCATGCTTTGGTCCTGGATTAGTGCTAGTTTAGTCCTGATTTAGTCTGGATTTAGTCCTGGTTTGGTCCTAATTTAGTCCTGGTTTAGCCCTGATCAATCCTGTTTTGGTCCTAGTTTAGACCTGGCTTAGTCCTGGTTTAGTCCTAATTTAGTCCTGGTTTAGTCCTGGTTCTGACACAGTCTATCCTCTGCACAGGGTTTCATTGGGATGATTAAGGATCTTTATTTTTGGGACTCGGTTATGCACCCATCCCAGTTCAATCTATTCATCCCCTCCTTCGGCCAGTACTTCCACAACGTTTACGACGCCGTGACCCTCGCTTGGTCCTACCTGGACTTCGAGTTCCACGGACGTGTCTATCTCGATGAAACATCCTGATCTTCTGCAAATAAAGCTCCCAGTTTAAAGAAAGTGTATGTGAGATTTTCATTTTCAGTCCCCAGATTAACCTGTCAAATACATCTTTTACTGATAACAGCTGTAATCCTGATTTATTTTTAATTATAAAAATATTGGACCTGATCTCCCATTTATTTATGCTTTAATGATTTGGTTTTTTATCCAATCAGTAATCAATAGTCCTAGTTTAGTCCTGGTTTAGTCCTGGTTTTGTACATACAGTTCTTTAGTGCGCAGATATGAACCATAAACCAGATCAAACATCTCAGTCTGACAGTTAATGAAATGGAAGTTTGAACTTGGAAATGAACAGGTCCACGTGAAATTAACAACCTAACAACATTGACCAACATTTCTGAGAAGCTTCTATAGTCGCCTCAAAAAAAATTTAGACTCTCTTTTAATTTCTAATTTGTATTTATTTATTTGTTATTTTATTTACTTTTTTTTACGTCATTTTATTTATTTATTTATTTATTTTTATTTTTTTACTTTTTTACTTTTTATTTGATTTACTTTTTATTTACTTATTTATTATTATATTTATTTATGTATTTATGTTTTAATCATAGCGCAGCCACAAACACAGACTGGTGAACTCAATGTGCACTATAAAGGACACAGATGAACGGGCCGGTCTCAGGAGGATATACTTCTTTCTGTTCTCTTTCATTCATTTTTAAGTGCTAGTTTAGTTCTAGTTTAGTCCTGGTTTAATGCTAGTTTAGTCCCAGTTTAGATCTACTTTAGTCCTAGTTTTGTCCTGGTTTAGTTCTAGTTTAGTTCTAGTTTAGTCCTGGTTTAGTCCTTGTTTATCTCTAGTTTAATCCTGGTTTAGTACTTGTTTGGTCCTAGTTTAATCATGCTTTGGTCCTGGATTAGTGCTAGTTTAGTCCTGATTTAGTCTGGATTTAGTCCTGGTTTGGTCCTAATTTAGTCCTGGTTTAGCCCTGATCAATCCTGTTTTGGTCCTAGTTTAGACCTGGCTTAGTCCTGGTTTAGTGCTAGTTTAGTCCTAGTTTAGTCCTGGTTTAGTAGCCTACTAGTTTAGTTCTACTTTAGTCCAAGTTTTGTCCTGGTTTAGTGTTAGTTTAGTCCTAGTTTAGTCCTGGTTTAGTGCTAGTTTAGTCCTAGTTTAGTCCTGGTTTAGTAGCCTACTAGTTTAGTTCTACTTTAGTCCAAGTTTTGTCCTGGTTTAGTGTTAGTTTAGTCCTAGTTTAGTCCTGGTTTAGTGCTAGTTTAATCCTGGTTTAGTGCTAGTTTAGTCCTAGTTTAGTCCTGGTTTACTAGCCTACTAGTTTAGTTCTAGTTTAGTCCCAGTATAGTTCTCCTTTAGTCCACGTTTTGTCCTGGTTTAGTGTTAGTTTAGTCCTAATTTAGTCCTGGTTTAGTGCTCGTTTAGTCCTGGTTTAGTCCTGGTTTAGTGCTAGTTTAGTCCTAGTTTAGTCCTGGTTTAGTAGCCTACTAGTTTAGTTCTAGTTTAGTCCTGGTTTATTGCTAGTTTAGTCCTAGTTTAGTCCTGGTTTAGTAGCCTACTAGTTTAGTTCTAGTTTAGTCCCAGTTTAGTTCCACTTTAGTCCAAGTTTTGTCCTGGTTTAGTGTTAGTTTAGTCCTAATTTAGTCCTGGTTTAGCCCTGATCAATCCTGTTTTGGTCCTGGTTTAGACCTGGCTTAGTCCTGGTTTAGTCCTGGTTTAGTGCTAGTTTAGTCCTAGTTTAGTCCTGGTTTAGTAGCCTACTAGTTTAGTTCTACTTTAGTCCAAGTTTTGTCCTGGTTTAGTGTTAGTTTAGTCCTAGTTTAGTCCTGGTTTAGTGCTAGTTTAATCCTGGTTTAGTGCTAGTTTAGTCCTAGTTTAGTCCTGGTTTACTAGCCTACTAGTTTAGTTCTAGTTTAGTCCCAGTATAGTTCTCCTTTAGTCCACGTTTTGTCCTGGTTTAGTGTTAGTTTAGTCCTAATTTAGTCCTGGTTTAGCCCTGATCAATCCTGTTTTGGTCCTGGTTTAGACCTGGCTTAGTCCTGGTTTAGTCCTGGTTTAGTGCTAGTTTAGTCCTAGTTTAGTCCTGGTTTAGTAGCCTACTAGTTTAGTTCTACTTTAGTCCAAGTTTTGTCCTGGTTTAGTGTTAGTTTAGTCCTAATTTAGTCCTGGTTTAGCCCTGATCAATCCTGTTTTGGTCCTGGTTTAGACCTGGCTTAGTCCTGGTTTAGTCCTGGTTTAGTGCTAGTTTAGTCCTAGTTTAGTCCTGGTTTAGTAGCCTACTAGTTTAGTTCTACTTTAGTCCAAGTTTTGTCCTGGTTTAGTGTTAGTTTAGTCCTAGTTTAGTCCTGGTTTAGTGCTAGTTTAATCCTGGTTTAGTGCTAGTTTAGTCCTAGTTTAGTCCTGGTTTACTAGCCTACTAGTTTAGTTCTAGTTTAGTCCCAGTATAGTTCTCCTTTAGTCCACGTTTTGTCCTGGTTTAGTGTTAGTTTAGTCCTAATTTAGTCCTGGTTTAGTGCTCGTTTAGTCCTGGTTTAGTCCTGGTTTAGTGCTAGTTTAGTCCTAGTTTAGTCCTGGTTTAGTAGCCTACTAGTTTAGTTCTAGTTTAGTCCTGGTTTATTGCTAGTTTAGTCCTAGTTTAGTCCTGGTTTAGTAGCCTACTAGTTTAGTTCTAGTTTAGTCCCAGTTTAGTTCTACTTTAGTCCAAGTTTTGTCCTGGTTTAGTGTTAGTTTAGTCCTAATTTAGTCCTGGTTTAGCCCTGATCAATCCTGTTTTGGTCCTGGTTTAGACCTGGCTTAGTCCTGGTTTAGTCCTGGTTTAGTGCTAGTTTAGTCCTAGTTTAGTCCTGGTTTAGTAGCCTAAACCAGGACTAAACTAGCACTAAACCAGGACTAAACTAGGACTAAACTAAAGTCGGAAAAGTCGCCTCTCCCAAACCCACATTTCTTCGTGAGTGTCAGTTTGCGTTGAGGGACCAGCTTATCAGTTCCATAATTTACGATTTCCAGGCACACAGACATAAGTGAGAGGAGAGAAGAAACGTGCAATATACAGTGGTCCCTCGATCTATCGCGGTTCAGATTTTTTTTTCACTTGTAAACTTCCCCTTACGGCGGACCACATCTGCCGTACACTTCCGCTAAAGGTTAACAGGCTAATACAGCTAATATGCGCTCAGTGATACTAATCCAGAGACACAATACGCGAACGCTAAGTACACTGCTGGATGTTTCGTGGACAACTGTTTGGGACGCAAATATATCACCTTTGTTTTGAGAAGAAAAACAAGCTTTATTTCATGTTCCAGGGAAGTTACCGGACCTCCTTACGTGGGCTCCAGAACGCGAGCCGAACCGCACTTCATGTCATGAAGTGGTAGTTTTCAGCTCCTTTTACCTTTAGTTCAGTAGAAATTGGCAGTTCCAGGACTGAAATGATCCACGTGATTCTAGTGAAGGTGTGTGGAGTACGGAGAGGCGTCTTTTCAGTACTCTGGCCCTCGTCTATGGAACTGCCGGAGGAGCTCAGGGCCAAAGAGAACGTTCATGTTTTTAAGAGTGGCTCAAGACTCACCTGTTTAGCCTGGCCTTTGATTGACTTCAGTCGGCTGTTTGCTTGTCTTTTGTTTGTTCTTTTGTTTGTTTGTTTGTTTGTCCATCTGTTTGTTTGTTTATTTGTCTGCTTGTTCATCGGTTTGCATGTTCTCCCTGTGTCTGGGTGGGTTTCCTCCGGGCACTCCGGTTTCCCCCACCAACCCAAACATGCTCCAGGTAAAATCCTCCAGCTGAGGTCCTGAACAAGACTAAATAACAAAATCATGGGGTTGGTCCCGGGTCAAATGTAGAAACAACTTCTCCTGTGTGAGATCAATAAAAGTCAATCTTCTAATCCTTAACCACTGTAAGGCGCTTTGTGTTTCAATTTTGTATGAAAAGCGCCTTATAAATATTGATTTATTGATTGATAAAAACACAGTGGAGCACTTCTGTAGTAACACATCATGAGGTGGAGCGTTTTTCAGTGTTTTTCAGCCTAAATCCGCAGGTTTGTGCAGAACGTGGATCTTCAAACCGAAGTGTGAGATGTTCTGAACGTTCCTCAGCTGTGGCCGTGGACGGAGCTCGTTTCACCACGTCAACCTTCATTTGGTTTCTACGGAAACAAGATAATTGTACCTGACGTGAGGCCTGGACCTGAGCCATGTGTGTGTGTGTGTGACAATACACACACAAAACCAGGAGGAGGAGGAAAGGAGGAGGAGAGGAGGAGGAGAGGAGGAGGAGAGGAGGAGGAAAGGAGGAGGAAAGGAGGAGGAGAGGAGGAGGAGATGAGGAGGAGAGGAGGAGGAGGAGATGAGGAGGAGGAGAGGAGGAGGAGATGAGGAGGAGATGAGGAGGAGAGGAGGAGGAGAGGAGGAGGAGGAGAGGAGGAGGAGGAGAGGAGGAGGAGGAGAGGAGGAGGAGGAGGGGAGGAGGACGAAGAGGAGGAGGAGGAGAGGAGGAAGAGGAAGAGGAGAGCAAAGGAGCAAAAGATGAAGAGGAGGAGAACAGAGGATGAAGAGGTTCAGCTGGAGCAGAATCTTTCATATTCTAAAGTCCAAATAAAATGATAATTATGCTAATGAATAAAATGTTAATTCCACAAGTGTAAACAGAAGACGAGGCTGTGACTGTGGTGATGTTCTGCCTCATTTGCATAAGTTGTTTCTCGTTTAAACGTCCTCCAGTGTTTGTCCAATTAACCGTCCAGGAGATTATCCTCACCACCACCACCAGAACCACCCCCCAGAACCACCTGGAGGGACGAGGTGGTGGGTTCCACTCCCGCCCTCCCTGTGGCAGAGTGGTTATCCTGCATACTTGCACACTCCAGAACGGCGGCACGGCACGGTAGCAGAGTGGTTAGCGCTCTTGCTTCACAGCAAGAAGGTTCCGGGTTCGATCCCCGGGTCGCCCGAGTCTTTCTGTGTGGAGTTTGCATGTTTCTCCCCGTGTCTGGGTGGGTTTCCTCCGGGCACTCCGGTTTCCCCCACCAACCCAAAACATGCACCATAGGTACCTCCAGCTTAGGTCCTGACCAAACCGAAGCAAGAAGATCATGGAGATGGTCCCCGGGCGCAGTAATGTGCTGCCCACTGCTCCTAATATATGTATATATATATATATAGGATGGGTTAAAATGCAGAGAAGAATTTCTCCAGTGTGAGATCAATAAAGTCACTTCTTCTTCTTCTTCCGCCGTCCGCATGGGCGTCGGTGAAATGGGACAGGTCCTGCAACTACCAGAAGCAGCCGTCGATTCCATTTTCTCCTGTAGAAGAAGTAGCGTGTGGTGCATGCTGGGATATACGAGTGTGCGAAGTGTGCATGGACGCACAGTTAGTTTACGCCCCGATCTCCATGGAAACAGCTGCAGTTTTCAGGTGCATTTTAATTGTGCATGGGACTAAATGGGTTTGGGTTTAGTCCTGGTTCAGTCCTGGTTTAGTCCTGGTTTAGTCCTGGTTTAGCCCTGGTTTAGTCCTGGTTTAGTCCTGGTTCAGTCCTGGTTTAGTCCTGGTTTAAATCTGGTTTAGTCCTGATTCAGTCATGGTTCAGTCCTGGTTTAGTCCTGGTTTAGTCCTGGTTTAGTCCTGGTTTAGCCCTGGTTTAGTCCTGGTTTAGATCTGGTTTAGTCCTGGTTTAGTCCTGGTTTAGCCCTGGTTTAGTCCTGGTTTAGTCCTGGTTTAGCCCTGGTTTAGTCCTGGTTTAGATCTGGTTTAGTCCTGATTCAGTCCTGGTTTAGTCCTGGTTTAGATCTGGTTTAGTCCTGATTCAGTCATGGTTTAGTCCTGGTTTAGTCCTGGTTTAGCCCTGGTTTAGTCTTGATTCAGTCCCAGTTTAGTCCTGATTCAGTCCTGGTTTAGTCCTAGTTTAGTCCTGGTTTAGCCCTGGTTTAGTCCTGGTTTAGTCCTGATTCAGTCCTGGTTTAGTCCTGGTTTAGTCCTGATTCATTCCTGGTTTAGTCCTAGTTTAGTCCTGGTTTAGTCCTGGTTTAGTCCTGATTCAGTCCTGGTTTAGATCTGGTTTAGTCCTTATTCAGTCATGGTTTAGTCCTGATTCAGTCCTGGTTTAGTCCTAGTTTAGTCCTGGTTTAGTCCTGGTTTAGTCCTGGTTTAGTCCTGATTTAGTCCTGGTTTAGTCCTGGTTTAGTCCTGGTTTAGTCCTGATTTAGCCCTGGTTTAGTCCTGGTTTAGTCCTAGTTTAGTCTCTTTAGGTTGAACCCTTTTCAGTGGAGTCTTGATTACGGTGATCTGGTCTAATGAGTCTCTCGCTCGTCTGAATTAAACTCCGGATCAGTCACAGCTCGGATTGAGACACGGCTCCGTCAGCTTTAATCAAACCTCGCGTCGTCATGGCGATGTCTGTGTTCGAGCCGGAGATTCCTCAGGTGAGCTTTAATGGAGCTGTCAATCAAACCACCGTGACGAGCGTGGCCAAAGGTAAAGACAGGCGAGATGTTTTAATAAAGCCCTCAAGATGTAAAGATGCACTGGGGAACTTTTTGAAGAGATCACCACCTGATTTATTCCTGGTTTAGTCCTGGTTTAGTCCTGGTTTAGCCCTGGTTTATTCCTGGTTTAGCCCTGGTTTATTCCTGGTTTAGTCCTGGTGCACGTTCAGAATCGCTGTTGCTGCTGTAACTTTACTGTACGTTTTCAAATGATCAGCAGAAGTTTCCTGTCCAGAAGTAATTCACCGACCAACGCCAGTTCGCGCCATCGCTGGAAGGAATCTCCGAGAATCACCTTAGTTTGGCTTCGCTCCTTTTCCCCTTCTCTTCTTCTTTCAGCGACCTCAAAAACTGACTTTCTTTTGCGGCGAACTGGTCGTGGATTCTCTTCTGCCATCGCAACAAACTTTGTCCAAGCTGCGAGGAAGCTACAGTTGGAAAAAGCCTCTAAGAACTGCCGCGTTGGTCGAGTAAACGGCATTTTGCGTCTGTGGAATGTGTGAGAAGCTAACGTAAACCACATAATCCCAGCGCGCTGGACAGTCAGGGCCCATCCACACGACAACGTTTTTTGGTGGAAACGGAGAAGTTTGTATTCGTTTTGGCCTTTCGTTCACACTGCGCCGGCGTTTTGGGGGGGCGAAAACGGTGTTTTTTGAAACCAGGTTCCAGAGTGGAGAAATCTGAGAACGCCGGGGGTCACGTTGTCGTGTGGACGAGCAAAACGCAGCTTCTGGAAAGCGATGACGTCGCGATGCCGTCATCATCATCTGCTTTGGCAGGACTCCCAGTCGATGTTCTGCTGATACTGACGTGTTTTGTAATCCAACGTAACTCGTAGAAGTAACTCCACTTCGTCGTCGGTCCAAACGAGAGAGTCGTTTTTTGTACTTCCGTTCGCCATCATTATTATCTTCTTGTTTGTGGAAGAGAAAGGACTTTATGCTCATGCGCTCTTTGTAGTGTTGTGTTTCCGGTGGCTCTGGCTGTTTCCTGTTTACAGCACCACATATCGGTGTGGCGTATGTATTAAATCGTTTTCACTCAGCGCTCCATTTTTGTCTGGACGTGAATATTTACTGATCCGACACGTGTGTCAAATTTTTTCAACCCGCATATTTTAAAAAATCCAGAGCGTTTATGTGGATGTAGCCTCAGTTACACTAGAAATGTAGAGGGTTTGATTGGCGACCAAACAGCCAATAAATAACGAGGTAGCTTTGGCTAATGTTTATCTGGCCCCACCACGTCCACAGTCGATGGATTTTCATTCTTTTTTTTTTTTGGTCATCATAATTCCAAGGTTGCTGTGTCTCTATAACGTTATTTTGAACTTTCACTGACAATTTGAAACTAAAAAAGCTCCACCATACAACCTTCAATCAGTGATACTCGTAGGACTGGGCAGCGTCACGTCGTCATTTTGGTCCAAATGTAAAAAAACGTCAGCTCCCATTGGACACGAAGATTTTCTAACGTGAAAGTCAGCGCACTTGTTTGTTTTATTAAGTCATTTTAGATCAATGTTCATAAAATATGATACAACATGATTCACGGGTGTTTAACAGAGTTGTTGTACAGTTGCAGGCAGTACTCAAGTTGAGGGGGGATGGGGGGTGGCATCCCCCCTGGGGGAAAAAATAGTTAAAATCATCCCTCTTCTAAAACGGGCATCCCTTCTTCCATCCCTTGTGGCATTTTATCAATCAGGCATGAAAATCCCTCACCTTTTGGCGAAATTCGCCGTTTTGAAGTCAAAATAAGTGACCTACATGAATCGTGGCCAGTTCCAAGAGCCAATCATAGGCCGAACTGCGCTCCGGCTTCCAATCATGTTGCAGCATACCCACCAATCGTGCTCCCGCCAATCATCACGATTAGCATTGTTGTGTTTGCGCCTGTTCGCCGATCAGCTGTGAGCGAGCCCCATTAATATGTACGCTACGTTAATGCTACGTAAGAAGGAACTCTCGCCTCGGGACTCGGGATAATTATATCGGTTTCCACGCACATACACGTGTACACACGAATTATCGGACACCGCAAACTACGGAGCTGACCGTGTTCTTATGGGGTGAGTTATATTATCATATTATTTCTGCATCAAAGGGACAGATTAGCTGACAGCAGGGGCCCGGGACTAAACCGGGACTAAACCAGGACTAAACCAGGACTAAGCAAGGTCTAAACCAGGACTAAACCAGGTCTAAACCAGGACTAAGCAAGGTCTAAACCAGGACTAAACCGGGACTAAACCAGGACTAAACCGGGACTAAACCAGGACTAAACCAGGACTAAGCAAGGTCTAAACCAGGTCTAAACCGGGACTAAACCGGGACTAAACCGGGAGTAAACCAGGACTAAACCAGGACTAAACCAGGACTAAGCAAGGTCTAAACCAGGTCTAAACCAGGACTAAGCCAGGACTAAACCGGGACTAAACCAGGTCGAAACCAGGACTAAACCAGGTCTAAACCAGGTCTAAACCAGGACTAAACCAGGTCTAAACCAGGTCTAAACTGGAACTAAACCAGGTCTAAACCAGGTCTAAACCAGGTCTAAACCAGGACTAAACCAGGTCTAAACCAGGACTAAACTGGAACTAAACCAGGTCTAAACCAGGTCTAAACTGGAACTAAACCAGGTCTAAACCAGGTCTAAACCAGGACTAAATCAGGACTAAACCAGGACTAAGGTGTGTGTGTGTGTGTGTGTGTGTGTGTGTGTGTGTGTGTGTGTGTGTGTGTGTGTGTGTGTGTGTGTGTGTGTGTGTGTGTGATAACATATATCCTGTGTATTATTGAATCCCTCCCCCCGGAAATATGTCATATAAATGACAAATTTCACCATCCCCCCTGGTTTCATTTTACAACTCGACTACTGGTTGTAGGGAGTATTATCTGTTACATAAAGCTGAGTTGTTGTACATCTGATCCATACAAGTTTTTATTTCTTTGTCTTTTTTACCAAATGGCAAAATTGGTTTGACACTTCCTCAAATGACATGACAGGATGGAAGCCTGTTTCGGACAGTTCTGGTGGAGGACTCTGGCCCTGGCAGGTGGGTGTTGCACTGCTGCCCCCTACAGGAAATAAAGCCACAGACTCAGTGGCTCCAGAGCTGCAAATTCTCTAAAAAATACACACAATCTTAATCACTTAAGTGTATGAAAAATACTATTAAAATACAGGTCATATTTTCACTGTGATATCCACATCTTTATAGTTATAATTTAATATTTTGTCGTAAAAGTACAGTATGCAGCCTCACTCACTTTAAAACCTGATCCACGGAGACAGCTATCTTTTAATGCCATAATACGGAATATTATAGCCGAAGCAATACAATTTCTATGGAAACAAGGTCATTTTCGCGCTACAAACTAAAAAGGAAAAAAAAAAAAAGCTGTTTTTTTGGGCTAAAATGTTACATATTGTGGTTTTAATGTAATTTAATCTGTCAGTAGGAGAAATACAAAACTACAATGCAAACTGGTTGAACTTTCAGCTAGAACTAGGCTTTAGTAGAGAGAAAGAAAAATAAAAAGATAAAAACAAAGATAGAAAAATAAAAAGATAAAGACTTATTTACTAAACTAGCATTATTTTTTAGGAACGAGGGAATTCAGTTGACACGTATGTTGTACCAACGCTGCACAAATACAAATAAATAATAAAACGAAATGTCTATAGTCAAATCAGTGTTTAATGCGGAAGTCGACAGAGCCCATATTCATAATCAATATTTTTTCTTCCTCGTTATCCCGAGATAACGAGATAATTAATTCGAGATCTTGAGAAAACAACTGAAACATCTACCTCCACGTTGTGACAGTCTGACTTCGGGTCTATTTCTCATTTGAATAGACGTGTTTTTGGTCATTAGAATGTCTGGAATAATAATCGATCAGCTGATAAGGGAATATATTGATCAGGGGTTGACACAGGGGGAGATTGCATTACGTCTTTTAATTCGGGATAATTTCAAGATTAGTCCGCAGCACCTCCGCAGAAGACTGGCCCGACTTCTTCTTTACCGACGGAGATACTCGGGACGGGCAAAGTGAGACTTCATGAAACACTGAAGCAGCTGAAGCGATTGTGCCGGAGCTGAAACACAGTTCGAAACTCTCTCCACAGTGACATCTAGTGGCGATATGTTAGAACTACAACATCCAGAATGTTTCATGTTTTCAGATGGAGTAACTCTTTGTTTTCTCGAGATGTCGAAATAACAATTTGTTTTCTCGAGATCTCGAAATAACAATTTGTTTTCTCGAGATCTCGAAATAACAGTTTTGTTTTCTCGAGATCTCGAAATAACAGTTTTATTTTCTCGAGATCTCGAAATAACTCTTTGTTTTCTCGAGATCTCGAAATAACACTTTTATTTTCTCAAGATCTCGAAATAACAGTTTTGTTTTCTCGAGATCTCGAAATAACAGTTTTATTTTCTCGAGATCTCGAAATAACTCTTTGTTTTCTCGAGATCTCGAAATAACAATTTGTTTTCTCGAGATCTCGAAATAACAGTTTTATTTTCTCGAGATCTCGAAATAACAATTTGTTTTCTCGAGATCTCGAAATAACACTTTTATTTTCTCAAGATCTCGAAATAACACTTTTATTTTCTCAAGATCTCGAAATAACACTTTTATTTTCTCGAGATCTCGAAATAACAGTTTTGTTTTCTCGAGATCTTGAAATAACAATTTGTTTTCTCGAGATCTTGAAATAACAATTTGTTTTCTCGAGATCTCGAAATAACACTTTTATTTTCTCGAGATCTCGAAATAACACTTTTATTTTCTCGAGATCTCGAAATAACACTTTTGTTTTCTCGAGATCTCGAAATAACACTTTTGATTTCTCGAGATCTCGAAATAACACTTTTGTTTTCTCGAGATCTCGAAATAACTCTTTGTTTTCTCGAGATCTCGAAATAACAATTTGTTTTCTCGAGATCTCAAAATAACACTTTTGTTTTCTCGAGATCATAAATTAATTGTGTCGTTTTCTTGAGATCTCGAGTAAATTTTCTCGTTATTAAGGTGGAAAATAATCATTACGAACATGGATTCTGTCGGCTTCCGTACTTTAATATATATACTAATATAATAGTTTTACTTTAAGATTTTTACTTTTACCTTTCAGATTTTAGATTTAGATTTTTTGTCTTAGATCGTTTTTGTATTGTTTTGTTTTTATATTGTCTTTTTTGCACTGCCTGACCAGAGAGAAACGAAATTTCTATTCACTGTTGTTGAACATATCCTCCTGAGACCGGCCCGTTCATCTGTGTCCTTTATAGTGCACAGTGAGTTCACCAGTCTGTCTTTAAGTGTTCTGACATAGACTCTAGTTTGTGGCTGCACTATGATTAAAACATAAATACAGTGGTGCCTCACCTTACGAAAGACCCAACAAACGAAAATTCCAAGTTACGAAACGCCTTTATGTTAAATTTTGGTCTCTAGATACGAAAGAAAATTCAAGTTACAAAACGCAAAATCTCAAAAATTCAAATAATACGCGCTCAGCCACACACATTATACGCTTTTCTCAGACTGGAACTTTTCTCACATTTGTCTCTGTTTAAACACTCAAACTTTCATAGATTTTCAACAAAATTATTAATAGTGAAGTGTGGGGGGAAGGGGGAGGGCGGTGTGTGATAGCGCACATGACCCGGCGCGGAGCTGCGAGCACGAGACCCGTGCTCAAACCGTGCCAGGTCCAAACCAGGTCTAAACCAGGTCTGAACCAGGTCTAAACCAGGTCTAAACCAGGTCTAAACCAGGTCTGAACCAGGTCTAAACCAGGTCTAAACCAGGTCTAAACCAGGTCTGAACCAGGTCTAAACCAGGATTAGACCACCGCGGCTCTTGCATGCGTTCGTTCATGCGCTCAGACTGTGTGCGGTCCGGAGGGGAGTCCTCGCTGCTCGCCTCAGCCGTGACTCGAAACGAAACCAGGAAATAGACCCACTCGCGGCGCTTTAATCCACCTGGTTTAGTCCTGGTTTAGTCCAGGTTTAGTCCTGGTCCAGTCTTGGTTTAGTCCAGGTCTAGACCTGGTCCAGTCCAGGTTTAGACCTTGGTCTAGACCTGGTATAGTCCAGTTTAGTCCTGGGTCTACAGTCTCTACGCAGGACACAGTGTTACACTATAAAAAAAATGTTACACTATTTAAAAAAAAAAACTTGGAACGGATCAGGCTTTTTCCATTGAAATAGCTACTCAATTTACGAAAAATTCACGTTACGAAACCACTTCTGGAACGAATTAATTTCGTAAGGTGAGGTACCACTGCACATAAATAAATATAATAATAAATAAGTAAATAAAAAGTAAATCAAATAAAAAGTAAAAAATCAATAAAAATCAATAAAATGAAGTAAAAAATAAAAAAGTAAATAAAATAATAAATAAATAAATACAAATTAGAAATTAAAAGGGAGTCTAAATTTTTTTTTGAGGCGACTGTAGAAGCTTCTCAGAAATGTTGGTCATCAAAAAAATATATATATTTTTTTTTTTGTTAGGTTGTTAATTTCACGTGAATTTAACACTATTACAGTCCATTACAGAGGACATGTTGCAACATAAATAAAATAAAAATAAAATTAACAAAATGTAAATGCCAAGGTGTTTACCTCCAAATAGAAAAATCACAAGAGATAAGATAAGATAAGACTTTATTGATCTCACGCAGGAGAAATGTACTTGTCACAGTAGCTCCAGGCAGGGACAGTTTGAACAAGAAAGAAAAGTGCATGCAGCAAGAATGGAATAAAAATAAGTAATAACAATAATAATAAACAAAACAAAAAAAGTAATAATAGAATAAGTAATAATAATAAAACAGTAACAAGGAGAGATAAAATAAATAAATAAATAAATAAATAATAATAATAACAACAATAATAATATTAATAATAAATAAAAATACATAAATAAGTAAATAAATAAATAATAAATAAAATATAAATAAAAATAATAAATAAACATGCATAAATAAGTAAACAAATAAATAAATAATAAATACAAATATAAATAAAATAAAAATACATAAATAAGTAAATAATAAATAAAAACAAATAATAAATAATAAATAAACATGCATAAATAAGTAAAGAAATAAATAAATAATAAATACAAATTTAAATAAAATTAAAAAATAAATACAAATACATAAATAAATACATAAGTAAATAAATAAGTTAATAAATAGCCTAAATAAATTAAAAGGGAATCTAAAAAGTTTTTGAGGTGACTGTAGAAGCTTGTTAACTTCACATGGATTTAACACTATTAACGTCCATTACAGAGGACACGTTACAACATTATCAATAAAAATAAAATTAACAAAATATAAATGCTAAGGTGTTCATTTACCTCCAAATCTAAAATTAAATTAAAATAATAATAATAATAATAATAATAATAATAATAATAATAATAATAATAATAATAATAATAATAATAATGACTGACTTTGATTATTGAAAAATAAAAATATTGGCTAAACTGACAGCACGGCCACGGTGACGTCAGAAGAGACGTCCTCAAATCACTGTCTGGAGCGTCTGTAGACTTTACCATTTCGAGGGGGACTCAGTCTAATCTTATGCGTAAAATATACATTATCTTTGCTTTTACATGTGTGTTTGACAGAAATGTATGTTAAATATTGTTCAAAATAACAATTGAAGTCGGATAAATAGTCAGAAAAGTTTCAGAATCTTAATAAAAGTGATGTTTGTGGAGCTGGTCCCCTCCCGGGTCGTGCGCTGGTGGATCCGAGGGCGCGCTCCGCAGTTTGGCGCTGGAGTCGCGGCTAAAGCGCTCTCCTCCTCTCACATTTTCACACTTTAGCGGCTCGTTTTTGCTTTCAAACCCTCAAACCCGCGCTCTTTATGGACCACTATGTCCGACGGGGAGATCCAAGTGTCCGAAGAGCTTTTCAAAGACGTCAAATTCTACCTGGTGGGAGACATTGACCAGAAGGTGAGGTTTTGGCAGGTTAGCTCACAGGATGCTAAGTTTTTAGCTTTAGCATGCTCCATTAGAAGTCAATGGGAAACGGGCTAAACGCGCTAGCCGAGAGATTAGCGGGCTAACTTTGGTGGGAAATCCTAAACTTAGTTGTTAAATTGTTTTCATATGACGACAGTGCATTTAATACAAGCCCTCTGCAGACTTACTTCAGTGCATTTCACTTTAGATCACTATAAACACTGTCATTTAGGTGAGCACAACACAATTTACCCTTAGCCTGATGCTAGCTTGTGTTTCTGGGCTTGTGACATGTGAGATTAAAAACTGGACTGAATAAATGACATAAAAAGCATGTCATTTGTTAATTCCGATGGTTATAAAGATGTACAGATTCCCAGTTTGGTTTGACACGGCTGGAATAAGCATGAATGCAATGTCAAAGTGCGGCACTCTTATTGCGCACATAACAATTGCTTTCTTGTTATTCCATTTTTATTCTAATTTTCTAATTCCACGATGTCTGAAATGTCCTGGCGTGTGATTCCGCCTCTGTGACTTGATAATTCCAGTTGTAGATGAACAGACTTGGTCCAAGTTGACGTAAAGTCCTTATTTGTGGGACCTGTGGCACGCGTCCATGTCCCGTGTCCAAACGCCTTCTGTTTGTCCTTTACGTGTTTGCGCTAAAAACACTTCTGATGCTTTTAAAGGCCAGTGTTACGCTGTTCTAACGTGTACTTTAAGATCAACTATTCTCCTGTCTGTTTTAGTGTTTCCAAACCTGGATTTAAAGTCAAATATAAAGTGTATAAAGTCTAATATAAAGTGTTTCCAAACCTGGATTTAAAGTCTAATATAAAGTGTATAGAGTCTAATATAAAGTCAAATGTAAAGTGTTTCCAAACCTGGATTTAAAGTAAAATATAAAGTGTATAAAGTCTAATATAAAGTGTTTCCAAACCTGAATTTAAAGTCAAATATAAAGTGTTTCCAAAACCTGAATTTAAAGTCAAATATAAAGTGTTTCCAAACCTGAATTTAAAGCCAAATATAAAGCGTATAAAGTCTAATATAAAGTCTAAAATAAAGTGTAATATAAAGTCAAATATAACTTGTTTCCAAACCTGGATTTAAAGTGTAATATAAAGTGTATAAAGTCTAATATTAAAGGTCCCATGACATGGTACTTCTTGATGCTTTTATATGGCTCCTTAATGGTTCCCTAATACTGTAAATGAATCCTTCTTCAAAATCAACACTCAGTGCATGAGAAACCGAGATAAGAGGAGAAAGAGTCATAAATATCTCTCTCAAACTGTTTATTCTGGGCGTTGTTGCTTGAATGCAAATGAGGAGAAAAGAGATGGCCAATAGTAGAGGGTGGGGGCGTGGCCAAACTCTCCGCTCAGAGCCCACAGCTGATCCATTTCCTTGTTTTTGCACGGGGGGAGAGATTTGAAGCGTTCCATTGAAAAATGAACACATTTCCACAGAAAATAAAATTAAACCACTGCTGTTCAAAGGTCCAGAGGCTCAGATAAAGGACTTCCGAGCCTAGAAACACTCGGACGTGCCTCCAGGCAAATAAAAAAACACATTTCGCATTGCCTAGCGCATTCGCGGTCCGAACTCTCTGGGCGTGATTTACAGAGACGCTGAGTACAGACAGACGGGGGTGGAACTGCATTTGCATTTCTTTTTTCGATCTGACGTCAATAAGGTGCCTTGTTCAAAATCGCCCGTTTGAGCTCCGATTTTTTTGTAACGCAGAAAAGGATCGCAAATGCTCAGTTTAGACATTTCACAACTTTTAACCATGGGGGGGGCTAAACAGGGTAGGGGAGCTCACATTAACGTTCAAAAACCTCAGAAAGTGAAAATTTCATGCCATGGGACCTTTTTAAAGCATATAAAGTCTAATATAAAGTGTACAAAGTCAACTTTAAAGTGTACATAAATAGTCAGATCAGGGTGGGCATTTATTCTTTCCATGGGGCCTCATGAGAAACAAAATACTGTGGCGCGACCAAAATGCTTAACTCAGTTTTGTCTAATATTAATTGTATTTCTTCATAAAAAGCAGTAAATCTGATTGTTATGACTACGCAATGAAAAGGTGAGGTCGCCTTACAAAAAATGTCATTAAAAAAAAGAGCAAAAGTAAAATCAATGCAGCTTTAGTCCAGACACGTTGGTCGATAAATTACTTGTGGGAAGGAAACTTCAACAGAAATTCGTTCTGGCTGTCAACAAACCTGCTTTCTAGAGTCCTCGATTGAAAAAGGACAATCAGTCGCTGGATTTCTCGTTCCTTGGATAATATTTGTGTCTGAAATAAAATAGAAATATAATTGTTGCTGCCCCTGATCTGTAGTAACTGTTTTCTTTTAGGTGGTGCAGCTGTTGAAGGCCGGCAAAGGCAAAGAGGTCTCGTACAATGCTCTCGCCACTCACATCATCGCCGAGGACGGAGACAACCCCGAGGTCAGCGAGTCCAGGGAGGTCTTCGATCTGCCCGTCGTCAAGGTAACCACAACACAATTATGAATGAATTTAACACGATGGCTAACAATACTGTGATTAGAACGGATGGATTATGTGTTACAGGGCTCGTGTTACGCCATTTCCTGATCTGTTCTAATGTTTCCTCGTCACAAACAGACCTGGAGTTGTTTTGTTTCATTCATACATGTTTAACGCACAAACTCTGCAGAATTAGACCTTCTGATGTCACGTGGGAATACAGGAAGTTGTCCAGTGTTTTAAAACTCCATACACCACGAGTTCAGCTCTGGAATTGCCCATTTCTACTGAACTAAAGGAGATGTAGACAGACTAATAATAATAAAGTGTTCCTCAAACATGTGAATGAAACAAAACACAACTCCAGGTGTGTTTTTGAGGAGGAAACCACATTAGAACATGTCTTAAAGCTCTCAAGAGTCAGTTTTGCATAATATGGGCCCTTTAAAACATTTAAACAGGCATGAAAATCCCTCACATTTCGGCAAAATTCGCCGTTTTCAAGTCAAAATGGGTGACCTACCTGAATCGCAAATATTAATTAACTGAGCAAATTGACTGAGTAAAATCCCCGCATGTTCGAAGGGCCAAACTGCGCTCCAGCTTCCAATCATGTTGCAGCATAATTACTCACCGATCGCGCTCCCGCCAATCATGACGATTAGCGCTGCTGTGTTTGCGCCTGTTCGCCGATCAGCTGTGAGCGATCCTCGTCAATATGTACGCGACATTTCATGAATGCTACGTAAGAAGGAACTCTCGCCACACGTTGGGGATACGTCTGTTTCTCCGGAGCTCCGGATAATTAAAGTCCGTGGATATACACGACCCGCGCATAAACGTGAATACGCAAATTAACACGGCAAACTGTTACAACGGAGTGACCGCGACTAAACCAGTTCTAAACCGGATCTAAACCGGGTCTAAACCGGGGTCTAAACCGGGGACTAAACCGGGGACTAAACCGGGGACTAAACCGGGGACTAAACCGGGGACTAAACCGGGGACTAAACCGGGGTCTAAACCGGGGTCTAAACCGGGGTCTAAACCGGGTCTAAACCGGGTCTAAACCGGGTCTAAACCGGGGTCTAAACCGGGGACTAAACCGGGGACTAAACCGGGGACTAAACCGGGGACTAAACCGGGGACTAAACCGGGGTCTAAACCGGGGTCTAAACCGGGGTCTAAACCGGGGTCTAAACCAGTTCTAAACCGGATCTAAACCGGGGACTAAACCGGGGTCTAAACCGGGGACTAAACCGGGGACTAAACCGGGGACTAAACCGGGGACTAAACCGGGGACTAAACCGGGGTCTAAACCGGGGTCTAAACCGGGGTCTAAACCGGGGTCTAAACCGGGTCTAAACCGGGTCTAAACCGGGGACTAAACCGGGGACTAAACTAAGACTAAACCGGGGTCTAAACCGGGGTCTAAACCGGGGTCTAAACCGGGGTCTAAACCGGGGTCTAAACCGGGGTCTAAACTAGGACTAAACCGGGTCTAAACCGGGGACTAAACCGGGTCTAAACCGGGTCTAAACCGGGTCTAAACCGGGGTCTAAACCGGGGTCTAAACCCGGGACTAAACCCGGGACTAAACCGGGTCTAAACTAAGACTAAACCGGGTCTAAACCGGGTCTAAACCGGGGTCTAAACCGGGGACTAAACCGGGACTAAACCGGGACTAAACCGGGACTAAACCGGGTCTAAACCGGGTCTAAACTAAGACTAAACTAGGACTAAACCGGGGTCTAAACTAAGACTAAACCGGGGTCTAAACCGGGGTCTAAACCGGGTCTAAACCGGGTCTAAACCGGGTCTAAACCGGGTCTAAACTAAGACTAAACTAAGACTAAACTAAGACTAAACCGGGGTCTAAACCGGGGTCTAAACCGGGTCTAAGGGTTAGCGCACCCTTCTCATCTTTTTCACCCCTGACCCGTTTTCATGCCTGTTTAAAGCTGCAATACCATGACAGTTTTTTATTGGTTTTCTGTTTTATTGAAGCAACAGAAATGGTTAAACAGCAAAAAGTGTTTTAAAACTATTTATTCACTCCTGAATTGAACCCACATGTGTATTTTGAATGGATTTTTTGTTTCTTTTCAGCCATCCTGGGTGATCCTCTCTGTTCGATGTGGAGACCTTCTACCGTATCCTTTACACTTTACGTCACCTGGTTTTGTTTTCACTTTTAAACGGGTGTAACTTTTTGTTTAGAGGTCCGTCACCTGCTTGTTTTTATGGAGACGTCATTGCTCTGCCCGGAATGTTCCACAGTGTGACATTAAACAGTTCTACCTTTATATTTATTCAATTACAGGTCGTTTCAAAGCTTAAAAATTCTGATTTAAAAACAAATATTGTGACTGAGTGGGGTCGCCTCTCCACAGATATGACCTGTAACTTGGTCTGGTTTGTTCTCCATGAAGATAGAAACGTTTAATAAAAGCGTTTGACGGACCCTCCACCAGAAAAGTTACACAATGCAGCTTTTAAAAGTAGATTTCTCTGCCTGAGGTATTCCTTAACCACAAAATCAGTGTGACGGGGTTTTCTCCAGAATCAGAACAGATCTTCTTCGGGGTCAACGCGTGTCTTCCTCGGGTAAGTGCGCTTTTAACGGGAATGTAACGATATCAAAATCCCTCAATATGATATTTTCACAAAATGCATCTCACGGTTTGATATTTACTGCAATATTTTGAGGCTTACAAAACTGTGGATATGCTACTTTTTCCTTTTTAAACGCTTGGAAAAGCCTCAAAGCCTTTGTTCCTGTTATAATATGAAGAATTAAGATTGAGAAGTGCTTTATAACAGTTATTTCTACATGTAGTCTGCACTGACAACACCAAAGGATCATGGTCTATGTAGTTCCCTCTGTTTTTTTAGTCTTATTACTGTATTTTTGCACAGCCTTAGTCATCACTGTGGAACACTCTACCTCCTCTAAATTCAGCATCTTTTAGGTACAGGTATTATAGCACCAAATTAAAGGAAAAGTAACGTTTTTTTACAATCTGAGCCTTCTTTCGGCAATAAAACAAGTAGTTTTACTCACCCATAGCAGTTTGGTGTCAATTGGAGCAGTATCGCAGAACTTATGTTGAGCCGTTCTGTTCTACTAATGATCCCGTATCCGTTAGCGTGAGTGCTCGGGGCAGTGATTTGCGGTGTCCAAATAACACAAACTTTAGCACTTTTCAAATCACAGAAGATCGCTGTGTCAGGGTAGACTTTTAGTAGATTCCAAAACGGCCTGAAACCCGATATCGCAACAGAAAAGTAAAGTTCAGAGCGGTGTTAGCTTCTTTCAAACTAGCGGTGTTTACAAAACAGCTGAGTTCACGCATGCGCACTGTCCTCTCTGATGACGTCATCAAATGAAACTATAGCTGCATATCGGGTTTCAGGCCGTTTTGGAATCCACTAAAAGTCTACGCTGACACAGCGATCTTCTGTGATTTGAAAAGTGCTAAAGTTTGTGTTATTTGGACACAGCAAAGTAATGCCCCGAGCACTCACGCTAACGGATACGGGATCATTAGTAGAACAGAACGGCTCAACATAAGTTCTGTGATACTGCTCCAACTGACACCAAACTGCTATGGGTGAGTAAAACTACTTGTTTTATTGCCGAAAGAAGGCTCAGATTGTAAAAAAAAACGTAAATTTTCCTTTAAACCCTTGGAAAAGCCTCAAAGCCTTTGTTCCTGTTTTCAATCTTAATTCTTTATATTATAAGTGCTTTATAACAGTTATTTCTACATGTAGTCTGCACTGACAACACCAAAGGATCATGGTCTATGTAGTTCCCTGTGTTTTTTAGGCTTATTACTGTATTTTTGCACAGCCTTAGTCATCACTGTGGAACACTTTACCTCCTCTAAATTCAGCATCTTTTAGGTACAGGTATTATAGCACCAAATTAAGTAGAAAATGAGAGAATCTTCAAAACCTCCTTCAAAATGCACCTTTTTAAATGTCCTATATTACACAAAATGGACTCCTTTCAGCTTTTAGTCATGTTAAAATGTTGTTTCCTCCTCGAAAACAGACCTGGAGTTGTGTTTTGTTTCATTCACACATGTTGAGTAATTCTCTCCAAAGCTGAAAAGGCTCAGTTCTAACTTGTGATGTCATGCAGTGGTAGTTAATGGCTTCTTTTACCTTTTTTTAATTCAGTAGAGATTCCAATTCCAGGGCTGAAATGATCCAAATGATTCTAGTGAAGGTGTGTGGAGTTGAAGAACACGGTGGAGCACTTCTTGTATTACCGCATGACATCACAAGGTGGAACAGAGTGTTTTCTATTTGAGATGACTCTACATCTGCAGGTTTGTGTGTTAAACTTGTGTGAATGAAACAAAACACAACTCCAGGTCTGTTTTGGATGAAGAAACGGCATTATAAGGGTCATTTTCATATCATTTGATCAATAACGATAAAGAGACTCCAAAACATTTTTTTTCCAATTTTGTAAATTTTTTACACCCAGTACATTTTATATAGATAAATGTCTCCTACACTGAAACAGCGAAGCAGGGAATCCAATTTCAATTTTTCAAAAATATGACAACGGCTGAAAACTATCCATTTTTATATTTTACAAGCTATGCACTTACCGTATTTTCCGCACTATAAGGCGCACCTAAAAGCCTTCAATTTTCTCAAAAGCCGACAGTGCGCCTTATAATCCGATGCGCCTTATATATGGATCAATATTGGTTAATCATGGCTACCGTAGTCAGCCACTACTGTAGCTTCTATTCTATGCGCCTTATAATCAGGGATGAAAGAGTTCCGCTTTTTTTTTAGCCGCGTGGTAATTTTTTTTTTTTTTTTTCCCAAATACGTTGAAATTTTGAGTGTGGCTGAGTGGCTAGCACTCATGCTTCACAGCAAGAAGGTTCGGGTTGCCCGGGCCTGTCTGTGTGGAGACTGCATGTTCTCCCCGTGTTTGGGTGGGTTTCCTCCGGGTACTCCGGTTTCCCCCACCAACCTAAACATGCGCCATAGGTAAAATCCAGCTTAGGGCCTGACCAAAGCAAATAACAAAACAAAATCATGGGGATGGTCCCCGGGTCAAATATAGAAACAACTTCTCCTGTGCGAGATCAATAAAGATCAATCTTCTAATCCTTGACCACTGTAAGGCGCTTTGTGCTACAATTTTGTATGAAAAGTGCCTTATAAATGTTTGATTGATTGATATATGTATAATTGTGTTTAGGGTTGCCAACCGTCCGTTGAAAAATCTAATCGTCCCGTATTCAGAAACAAAAGTACATGTCTCGTTTTAAACTTCTACATGTGTTCGGGGCCGCGCGAGCTTGTGTGCTCTTCTGGTGCTGCGGACACCGCACGTCCTGAGCTGCGCCGCGAGTGCGCTCTCTCGGCTCGTTATCAGACTTTGATGTCGCAAAATCGGGGTCAGTGCCGTGTTTTGATATCAACTTTCAAATAAAAACCACTACAAAAAAAAAACACTATTGTTTAAAAATGTGTTTTATAGCTATTTATAGCTATTTATTAAAGTTTTGCCCCCCCCCCGGATTTTTTTTTTCGTGACTTTCCGCTTTTTTCATGATTGGCCACTTTCATCCCTGTATAATCCTTATATATGAAAACAGTTTTAAAATAGGCCAGCCATTGAAGGTGCACCTTATAATCCGATGTGCCTTATAGTGCGGAAAATACGGTAATGGCTAAAAGTTGTAAAATGTGTAAACTGAGCATTTGCGATCCTTTTCCGCGTTTGAAAAAAAGACAGCTCAAATGGGAGATTCTGAACAAGGGAACTTTCTGACGTCACACTCGGAAAGGTTTCCACCCCCCGTCTGGATGTATACCCACCGTCTCTGGAAATCACGCCCAGAGAGTTTGGACTGTGAATGAGCTACGAGCTGCGTTTTTTTTTTTTGTTTTTTGTTTTGCCTGGAGACACGTGAGAGTGTTTCCAGGCTCGGATGTCCTTTATCCGGGCCTCCGAACCTCTGAAACGGTAGTGGTTTAATTTTATTTTCTGTGGAAATTGGTCTGAGTGTTTATTTTCATGGAAAGCGTCTCCTACCTTCCTCTGAGCTTAAAACACAGAAGTGGGTGACGGCGTACAGCGCACCGCTAAACCAGGAAACAGCGGCGTATTTGGCCATACCCCCACCCGCTGCACTGGCCTGTCTCTGTCCTCATTTGCATTCAAGCAACAACGCCCAGAATAAATAATTATAATAGTTGGTAGAGCGCATGCCTAGTGATCCAGGGGTTGGTGGTTCGAATCCCGGATGGATGGACCGCGTGTGATCCCAGCTCCCACAGATGAGCGCTGCCGTTGTGTCCTTGGGCAAGACACTTAACCCCACCTCGCCCCCAGTGTCTGGACATTGGTAGCCCCCATGGCAGAAGATAAATCAAGGCCTGTTGTGATGTGAGCCGTCCTCCTGTGGACCCACCACCCGCGGGAGGATTCATGAGGGCTGGTGCATTGTGTTCTGGGCAGTGGAACACTGCTTGGACTGCTGCCCCAGAGAATGGAAAAGCGGAAGAAAATGAATGAATGAATTATAATAGTGTTTCAGAGACATTTATGACTCTGACTGTCTCCATGAGGCTCTCTCATGCACTGATGCTTGATTTAGAAGAAGGATTCATTTACAGTATAGGGAACTACCATATAAAAGCATCAAGAAGTACCATGTCATGGGTATTGTTTAAAGAAGCAATGTGATTTGCACAATTTACTTATGAAACCATCAAACTCGACAGAAACAACGGCATTAATGATCACGACAACTCGTTTCACTGTATCCGCTATATTCATAATAACGATAAAGACACTTCCCTAAATTCATGCATATCTCAGAAATATGATCACTAACCTCACAGTCTGGTGTTTTGAAGTTATGCCGGCTACATCCTGGCACTTCAGAACACAGCACCCTCTGGGGTTTTTCAACAACTAAATAAAACTTCTGGCATTAACGCTAAAGACGGCTCCATTTCTTAAGTATGACCACTCATAAATTAACAAAAATATGGGACTTTTCATGATATTAACAGGTATTTGTTACAGGTTTTGTGAAAAAGTCATATTAGGCAATAGGAGGAAAAATCCCATTAGTCTTAAATATAATCGGCATGTTCAGAAAAAAGTGTTTTCATTTGGGACACATAACGGTAACGACATTTTGGGAATAAAATTGTAAAAAAAAAATATAATTGTACAAAAAATGTGTTAATAAAAAAAAAAAGCCCATTTCAAGGATAACAGCTGCCATTAACTGCAACACTCATATTGATCAAATGAATTGATTTTAACTGTAAAATCTACTGTGGTATGTCTTTACCGTTATTGATCAAATTATATGAAAATGACCCATAACAGATCAGGGAATAGTGTAATATTTAAACTGTGTTTTGAGCAGATCCCGGAGGACCTGAACAGTCTTTGGGCGTATGTCACGTTCTACGGAGGCAGCTGTCAACTCAACCTCAACAGGAAAGTCACACATTTGGTCGTGAAAGAGCCCAAAGGGGTAAGGAGTCGTTTTATTTTTGTGTTTCGTATATCTGTGGTTCGTATGTTTTAGGAACAAATGAATACCTCTGACTGGATAATTGGAGTCACTTAAGGCCATCACACACTACAGGATTTTTCGGTATTAAAGCGAGGACTAAAGCGAGGACGAAAGCGAGGACTAAAGCGAGGACTAAAGCGAGGACTAAAGCGAGGACGAAAGCGAGGACGAAAGCGAAGACTAAAGCGAGGACGAAAGCGAGGACGAAAGCGAGGACTAAAAACTATATTTAAACACCAGACATGAGGAGAATCTTGCGAGATTTAAAATCTGCAATCACAAAGACTTCAGCGGGATATGACTGTAGCCGTCTCAATTCGCAGTGTGCACAGTGCGGAGTATGGTTTTAACTCCGCGGACCGCATGGGCGTTGGCGAAATGGGACAGGTCTCACAACTACCAGATGCGACCGCCGACTCCATTTTCTCCCGTAGAAGAAGTAGCGCGCGGTGCATGCTGGGATATATGACTGTGCGAAGTGTAAATGGACCCACAGTTGGTTCACGCCCCAATTTCCATGGAAACGACTGCAGTTTTCAGGGTGCATTTTAACTGTGCATGGGACAAAAGCGAAATGGGACAGCAGCTGTCGAGCTGGAAGTGACATATGCGCCGTTAAAACCACACTCCGAACTGTGCACACTGAGAATTGAGACACGGCTTGTGTATCTCAGGATATAGTGAGCGCGATCGTGTCAGCTGTTTCCTGTCTACAGTAAAACGACTCGCTTTGGGACTCTTTAAGTGTTCAGAACATCAGAGCTCTGCACTTTTAGTTTAGATACAAGTCAAAACTGAGTTATTATTTGTGAAATGTGGTGCAAAACTTCAGATTCATGATATTTAAAGCACAGGAGGCTGGAGATAAAGTCCACAGGAAGTGGAGTCACTGTCGTTAATCTGCAGCTTCACCTCGATCCTTCACTGTGGATGTAACAGACACACGAGAGGAGCTACTCTGGCCTTTTTACTTTTAAACTAGAATAACAGCGCTGTTTTATGGACTGGGGTCATTATTTGCAGAGAACAAATTCTGTTAAAAATTATATGTGTCACGGTATTTGATGTTTTTTTTCATGTGTGACTTGGTGTTAACCCCATTTCCTAATAAGTTAGAGAATAATTCCTGCAGTAAATGTGACTTGGTAAAACATCTGTGGGTCCAGAGCTTTAATCATCTCCTTGAAGCTCCTTTCTCAACAGGACTAAGTGGTTCCATGTCTTTGGTGAAGTGGACAGTAACAGCGTTGTTAATATCGTTCCACCGTTTGCTTTTCTTGTCGTAGGCGGTCCCCTTAGCAAACGCGTCTTTGAGCGACGTCTAAGTCGCTACAACTTTAGCCCGACGACATTTACAGAATGTTTGTTTGATCAGCGTCAGATTTTTTAAAGCTGAAGTTCTTCCACACGACTGACACGGCTCCTCTTTTCAGTATAAGTTCCTCTGTGTCTGTAACATTTTCTCCGTCCATGTTGTTCACCGCTCAACACACACTGTAGCCGTGTCCCAATTCGAGGGTTATTGATACGTTTGCATAATTTGCGTGGTGCGTGTTGTTAGCATTAGCGTTAGCCACGTGTCTTGGCTCCGTGGACCTGTCCCATTTTGGCAACGGCCTTGTGGTCTGTGGAGTCGAGTTCGAGGGCTGCAGCGTGTTCCCGAAGTTTTGTACACACACACTCACCGGTATTGCGGTATATGAAAAATACATATCATTTAAAAAATAAAAATAAACAAGCTAGTATTCGGTATGAACCGGTATACCGCCCAGCCCTAGTTCGCACGCTTTTTCTCCCGCTTTTTCGCCCGCTTTTTCGCCCCCTTTTTGCCCGCTTTTTCGGCTGCTTTTCCATCCTCTTTTTCGGCCCTCCGAAGGCTGCAAAAACTGCACCCCTCGAACTGCCTTCCAAGGACCGCAAGGCCGGTGCTGAAATGGGACAGGTTCACAGAGCCGCTCGCAGCGCCCAGACATGCTGCTAATGCTAACAACACGCCCCACGCAAATTGCGGACACGGATCAATAACTCTCGAATTGGGACACGGCTACAGTGTGTGTTGAGCGGTGAACAACATGGACGTTGTTGTTAGAAACAGAGGAACTTATACTGAAAAGAGGAGCCGTGTCAGGTGTGTGGAAGAACTTCAGCTTAAAAAATCTGGCGCTGATCAAACAAACGTATTCGGTAATGTTGTCGGGCTAAAGTTGTAGCGACTCAGACGTCACCGAGTCATGCATGAAAAAAAAAACAACGTCAAATACCGTGACACCGGTATAATTTTGAAAAATACCGTGATATAAATTTTTGGTCATACCGCCCAGCTCTACCGTAGCGTTGTTGATGTTTGGTGGCTATGATCCGACAGAGCAGCTCTGAACTCGGGGAGAAGCAAAACGCAGCCGAAATGGTCCTGGAGTGTGCGACGGCCATTAGACTTAGACAAACTATTGATCCAGAAGGGAAATTATTTGGACACAGTAGTTCACATCACAATTTATTATAATGACAAAGAGCAAAAATATGAATGTTGTTGTGTGTTTTTTTTTAATTTTCAGGTGAAGTATGAATGCGCTCTGAAACACCCCAGCATCAGGATTGTGACTCCAGACTGGATCACGGACTCGGTCAAAGGTACATGAGAGAAACGGGCGGAAATGGGCCTGTTTCGATGATTACTACATCGACTTATCGTTCAATACAGAATTTAGAGGTCCATATTTACTTTTTCTTTGCTCTAGTAGGAAAGTGTTGCTTCTTTTTCTGTACTACGATGAGATTTGAGTTGAATTATGACAGAAAAAGCGCGTGAAGGATTTCAGGCTCGCTCAGGGGGCAGGGCCAGGTGTGTCCATCAGGTTTGAGTCAATGGCCGATGGAACAGAACACGCACACCAAAGTTCTTGTAGAGGTGCAAGTGGAAGGAACAGCAATTTAAAAGTGAAAAAAAAATGCATGGCGCACTCAGATTTCCGAATAACTATAACTGCATACTGGTCCAAAGCAAGAATAACAAAGGCTTTTTGCCAAAATGTTAAAATAAAAAAAACGCTTTTGGACTTGAGATAAGAAACTTTATTGTCCCCAAGGGGAAATTTGTCTTGGTTCACTGCTGCAGCTTAAAAACACAGTTCCGCTCACACGTACAGACAGACCGAAAACAGTCGCAGCAACCTACAGTGATCTATTTATTGCACCAGTTCTATTGCACAAATAATTATTGCACTGATAATTATTGCACAAGCCCTATTACACAAACGTAAGCAAATGTCAAGGATTATCGGGTACCTCAGCTCCACAAAAAACTAGCTCGTTTATACGTGAAAGTTCGATGAAAACGATAACGCCGGCTAAACAGACGCCACGACAACAGTTCAGTAAAAGTACCGTAGAACATCAGCGTCATAATTGTAAACCTGCTAAACTGTTAATCGATAATTACAACTGCTGAAAATACATTTATGAGACTCCTCGGCTGGTCCATGTGACGCTGCCATCCTGATCCCAAAAGTCCTGGTTTAGTTCTGGTTTAGTCCCGGGTTTGTTCTGGTTCAGTCCTGGTTCAGTCCTGGTTCAGTCCTGGTTCAGTCCTGGTTCAGTCCTGGTTTAGTCCTGGTTTAGTCCTGGTTTAGTTCTGGTTTAGTCCCGGGTTTGTTCTGGTTCAGTCCTGGTTCAGTCCTGGTTCAGTCCTGGTTCAGTCCTGGTTCAGTCCTGGTTCAGTCCCGGTTTAGTCCCGGTTTAGTCCCGGTTTAGTCCCGGTTTAGTCCTCGTTTTGTTCTGGTTTAGTCCTGATCTAGTCCAGGTTTAGTCCTCTTTATTTCCTGGTTTAGTCACAAGCCCTATTACACAAACTGTTATTACACAATAATTATTGCACCATTCAATATAAAGTGACTAAGTGCTCCTTTTTTGTGCAAATTTGTTCAAGAGTGCAACAGAAGAGGCACAAATGAGAGTTTATATCTGTTACTCTTAAAGTTATGCGCTCGATAGCGTCTGCCTGATGGGAGCATTTCATATTCCCCGTGCAACAGGTGAGAGGGGTTCCCGACAGTCCGTCTGGCCTGAGCGAGCAGAGAGTCTTGAAAAACGTCCTGCAGAGAAGGAAACTCTTTCCTGACAATCACCTTCATGGCCTTATTTACCAGTTTCTCAACTTTGGTTTTACACTGGACAGTTAAGGAACCAAAGTAGGCGACTAGACTGTAGCGTGTGAGACTCTCCAGAACAGCATTATAAAAACAAGTCATGATTTTTGTGCTCACACCAAACCGCCTCAGTCTCCTTAAAAAGTGGAGCCTCTGGGACAGTTTGGAACAAAGAAAATCAACATGTACATCCCATTTAAACTGACTGTCGATGTACACACCCAAATATTTAAAAGATGCAACCTGCTCTATTTGTCTGCCTCAGTGACCACAGGGTCATGAGGATCAAACAGCATCTCTTTAGTTTTGTATTCAGAGATAAGTAATAGGGATGTCAACAATTAATCGATTAACGATTAATTGTCGATTAAGACATTAGTCGAACAAAATGCATTAATTGTAATTAACCGCGTGGTCACGAAACAAGGCAACCGCGCACCGCGCTGCGCTCGATTCACAGCCGGCCGCAGGCACCAACGGCACTGCTCAGCAGCCCCGGGTGTACGCGCGAGGCGAGATCGAACCGCGGCGCCCGGAATGCGCCGCAACGTGCCGCTGCTGGTCTCAAGCGGCCAGCCCGTGGCCCGGGCCCCGAGTCCCGCGCGGCTGGCCCGCGGCCTGGCCCCCGAGCCACAAACCAGCCGCACGAAACCAGCAGCGGCACGCAGCGGCCCAATCCTGGTTCAGTCCAGGTCCAGACCCGGTCGAGTCCCGGTCCAGTCCAGGTCCAGACCTGGTCCAGACCTGGTTTAGTTCTGGTCTAGACCTGGTCCAGTCCACGTTTAGTCCTGGTCTAGTCTCTTAGCCAATCAGGACAGAACACAATGTTACACTATAAAAAAATGTTACACTATTAAAAAAAATAAAATAAAATAAAAATCTGCGAACCTCGATAGAGCGAGGGATTACTGTATTTTCTTATTCAGGATCAATACATTTGTCTGCTTTTTACTAAGGAATAATTAATTGAGGAATATACAATATAATACTATGATATATTTATGACTCAGTGTTATGTTACTATAGCTTATATTATTAAAGACCCTATTGAAACACTCAAATTCAGGTGAAAAACGCCGCTTATCAGTTAATCGTTAATCGATCGATAAGGTCAATCAACTATCAATTAATGAATTAATCGATAATTTGCATCCCTAATAAGTAATGCTCACTGCACCAGGACAGGAAAAAGCTTATCTCTTGCTGGTAGGTGGAGATACAGTCGCCTCAGTTATTGTGTCATCGGAAAATGTAATGATTTAGTTTCCTGGCTGACTGTTCCGACAATCATCTGTGTACAACGTGGACTTTGGCCATCTGAGTGTGCTATGCATGAGTGGATGTCCGACCATGAAGTCTGGGCCATTTCTTTTCATCATTTTACCCACTCCCTGAATTTAGCTCCTTAGTCATTAAAGCTGCACTGCGTAACTTTTGCTTGCTCCATGGAAATTTAATTTTCCGCTGTGTTGAGAAAGGAATAATCCCTTTATTTTTTGCTACAAATACACAATAGTATTGAAACTACGTAATGCCACTAATATAATGATCCACGAACCTGTTTAAATGTACAAAACCTGCAATAAATTAATAGAAAGTTTAAAAAAAATGCCTAAAATGTTCCACATTGTGACATTAAACAGGTCTACTTTACATTTATTTAATTCTAGCTGGTTTTATAGCTGAAAAATACCTAGAAAGAAACAGGGATTCTGACCTCTCCACAGATCTGACCTGTAACTTGGTCTCCATGAAGATAAGGAAAGTTTTAATGCCATACTATGAAACATTCTAGACAAAGCAATAATGATAGCCACAATGTGATACGTGCACTTTTGATACAATACGATTTGATACGATGTATTTTAAAGTAGGGATGCACCGATGTGACAATTTTAGCCGATATTAATGTTGGTGTTATGGCTGATAACCGATATTAGCCGATGTCGATATTTATTTATTTTTAATTCTGAGATCACATTTTATACAGACTGAAAATCATGCAAAATGAATTTTTGAATGTCTTTTTTTATTTTCAAAACGTGTTTTGACTCCATAAAGCTTAACTTATTTTATTCACAAAACCCCTGTGAGAAAGTTTAGATAAAAAAACAAAACAAAAAAACACAAGGATGATAAATCACCATGTCACTCTTAAAGGAAAAGTAATGTTTTTTTTTGTTTTTTTTTTACAATTTGAGCCTTATTTCGGTAATAAACAAGTTGTTTTACTCACCCATATCACTTTGGTGTCATATGGAGCACTTCCAGAGATGTTTTAGATTAGCGTTAGCCTAGCGCGACTTCTAGCCATAGCTCGGGGCATATAATATATTCCCCGAACATGTAATATGCCCCGTGCGGGCTCCAAATGACACAAACTTTAGCACTTTTCAAATCATAGAAGCTCGATGTCTTAGTCTACGATTTCGTTTGAGTCAAAAGTGGCCTGTAATCCGAGATGTATCCATAATTTACAGCTTTGCGTTTCATGTTTGGGTCCCGAGAGCTGAGAGCGAAATAAGATATGACTCCGCACATGTGCACTGGCGTCCTCATCTACTCGAAACTATGGATAAATCTCGGATTACAGGCCACTTTTGACTCAAACTAAAGCGTAGGCTAAGACATCGAGCTTCCATGATTTGAAAAGTGCTAAAGTTTGTGTTATTTGGAGAGCGCAAACATGTGCCCCGAGAACTCGAGTACGTTACGGATATCGCTAAAACATCTAAAACACTAAACACTAAACATCTCTGGAAATGCTCCAAATGACACCAAAGTGCTATGGGTGAGTAAAACAACTTGTTTTATTACCGAAATAAGGCTCAGATTGTAAAAAAACGTTAATTCTCCTTTAAGGGCAGCTCCCAGTGCTCTGCCTGAAGTGTCAGAACTTTTATTTGTTTTTCAAAGCAACGTATTTATAGTACTGACAAATATCAGTCGCTATTTTAAAGTGGTTCGATACGGTTAAAGGCTAAATGGCTGCGATACTAAAAGTCTTTATTAAACCACCAAGTTTGTGCAAAGTTAATACGAAAAACGCACATTTTACTCGTCAAAAGAGTGAAAATGTTCTGCATAAACAAGTTTCCTCTCTCCAAACACGCATATCAATACAGCAGCCCACGATATCGATACTGTACCATCAGATTAATCAATATATATTTGAATATTTTTGCTTTTCTCAGATAAGAGTCGTAAGGAGGAGTCTCTGTACCATCCCCGCCTCACCTACACCGAGCCAGAGGAGCAGAGCGACGACGAGTCCGACCTGAGCTCCAGGAGGTCCCCGGGCTCCAGCTCCTCTGACTCCAGCCCACGCCGACGCCCAGGCCCCAAGAAGTTCAACTCTGTGTCCCCCCCGCCCCGCAAACCAGAGCGCCGCCAAGAGGTCAGAAACAAGCACTGCACCTGCACGGAAATGTCAGGTTTAGTTTATGATGCAGAAAATCGGTCGCTGTTATAATTTGTCTAACATTAGTCTATGGTTAAAGAACTTTATTCTTGTAGATTTAGGCTGCGTCCCATTACTCTCTTACCCCTTCCCCTTTATCTACATCTTTGTCTTGCCCCTCGATACCGAGCTGAGAGTTCTCGGGGTACGAATGTTCCCCTAAGAAACGGGACGCCACTCGATTCCCGTTTGTGTCATCGTCCCTCGCCTCTACCTGAGCTGCTACGTCTACAGAGGCGACAACAACTGACGCAAACAAACGTAAACAAATGTCGAGGATTATCGGGTACCTCAGCTCTACAAAACACTATCTTGTTTATACATGAAAGTTTGATGAAAACGATAACGTCGACTAAACAGACGCCGCGACAACAGTTCACTAAAAATAACGTAGAACATAAGCGTCATAATTGTAAACCTGCTAAACTGTTAATCGATAATTACAACTGCTGAAAATACATTTATGAGACTCCTCGGCTGGTCAATGTGACGCTGCCATCCTGATCCCAAAAGTCCTGGTTTAGTCCTGGTTTAGTCCTGGTTTAGTCCTGGTTTAGACCTGGTTTAGACCTGGTTTAGACCTAGTTTAGACCTAGTTTAGTCCTCTTTATGTCCTGGTTTAGTGCTGGTTTAGTGCTGGTTTAGTCCTCGTTATGTCCTGCTCTAGTCCTGCTCTAGTCCTGGTTTAGTCCTGGTTTAGACCTGGTTTCGTCCTGGTTTAGTCCTCTTTATGTCCTGGTTTAGTCCTGGTTTAGTCCCGGTTTAGTCCTCGTTATGTTCTGGTGTAGTCCTGCTCTAGTCCTGGCTTAGACCTGGTTTAGACCAGGTTTAGTCCTGTTTAGTCCTGGTCTAGTCCTGCTTTAGTCAAAGTTTCTCCAGTTAAATCCTGGTTCAGTTATAGTTAGTCCTGGTTTAGTCCTGGTTTAGTCCTCGTTGTCCTGATCCCAAAACCTGCCTGAGCTTGTAGGCGTACCCCTTCGTTTCAAGTCTGGTCGAGAGCTTACTTCGTTTCAAGGGGTATGTAGCCCGAGGTCGTGGCCCGAGCCCTTGATCAAAATTAGAATGGGGACACCCCTTGTCCTCACATGAACGAGCAAAACCAAGGGGTAGGGGTAAGACGAAGGGGTAAGACAGAGGAATGGGACGCAGCCTTAATTCCCATTTAAACATGCTTTAGGACAAATGTTTTCACATGTTCTCAAACAAATGTCTGAATTCTCTGCCAGGACTGTGACTGTAGACTGTAGTTTTGTTTGGAGTTTTACCTATGACGTAACTAAACTGGCAAAATGTGAACCGACCAGTTTAGAAGCTCAGAGAAAACTTGGATTAATGAGACAAAAATACAACTGCAGTGCGTTTTTGAGTGTAACATGATTTAAAGATCCAAAAAGTCCATTTCTATCATATGTGATCTTAAAAAAACAGGTCTGCGTTCTAGAATTTTGACTTAAAATTCTGCTTGTTTCAGTTCATTTAAATTCACTTTTGTCTTTAGCGCATGTTTGACGACTCCGATGACGACTCCTCCAACGAGAAGGAGGGACCAAACCTGAACTGGACCCCGGCCGAGGTGACCCCAGGTCTGGGTACGGCGCGCAGGAGAGCGGGGCCCCCGGGCACCAGAGAGCCGGCCTCCGCGGCGGCAGCGGGAGGGGGCGGGGCCAGTGGGATGATTAACCTCTGTGCCTCTGTGCCAGTCCACGCCCCTGGAGCTGGGGCGGTGCCCGAGGGACGCCCTGCCGCTACGCCCATGAACCAAGCTCCACCTCCAGGTGAGAGGGGAGGTTCTGAGTCTGGGGGTCGGCTGTTCTGAAGAGTGGGTCTGTGCGCAGTTGCCTTTGGTGTCAGAGGAGGGCGCTACGAGTGTTTGTGCACTGCACTACAGGATTTTGAATAATTTAAAGATCCATGGTGTAACTTTTCAGGTGGAGAGTCTGTCAAATGCTTTTCTCTCTTGAGATGTTAGTGCAGGAGTGTCAAAGTCATTCTGGTCCAGGGGCCGTATCCAACCGACTTTGATCCCAAAGAGGCCAGATCAGAAAACTCATGGCAAATATACCCCAAAAACAGCAACAAGTCCAAATATTTGTGCAGAAAAACACAAATCTATTACAGAAGTCTTTTTTTTATTTCATCAACTACACTACAATTTCAACACAAATGTTCTAACATTAACTTTTAAGCAGTTCACAGAATTTAGTCATGCTATATTCTTCATTTGTGCTGCTCTGGTGGGAGGGGCCACGCACACAGGTGCTGGAGACGCTGCTAAAATTCCCAATATTTTTATTGAAAATTAAAATAAAACTAAAATATTTTAATAGAAAATCAGCCGAGGGCCAGATTAAAGGTCTTGGAGGGCTGGATCCGGCCCCCGGGCCGCATGTTTGACACCCCTGCTCTAGCGTCTTGTTTAGCACACCCATACAGTACCATAATGGGTGTTTTCACACCGCTGGACCTGACCTGGCTAGTCCTATTGTTTTCTTTGTTTTGGTTTGAGAATGGAATTATGGGAGACAAATTGTATCTGACCCCTCCATTGGAATGGAGTTTCAGTGGGATAGCTTCATAGAAATTTCATTGTAGTTAGCTCCTCCCTTCAGGCAGTTATAAGCAATGTCCACCAGCACTCTAACCAGAACTGACAAAGTAGCTTGGATGAGCTACGAAACGTCTTCGACCAAATAAACTTTGTCCAGTTGACAAATTGAATTTCTCCCTTTACCATTAAAGGTACACTGTGTAAGATTTGTACCCGTTAATTACCGAAATTGAAGATACCCATTCAAAAATACAGTGTTTTCCAAGCCTTTTCACTTCCATCATGAAATCAAAGTATTCTGTTGGACTTTGATATAGTCGATTTCACCTGCATAAAAGGGAGATCTTCCCCATGTAGCGGCATCCATTTTAACTACGAGAGCCGCAGAAGGACATTCTGTATTTTGGGCTCCGCCTTCGCCGTTTTCTTTATAGCTGTCGGTACTGGCCCGTGGATTTCACACACTTTCACTTTCAGGTTAATGGCGGGTTACGCGTTGCTTGCGCATACCGCCACCTACTGGTTCCTGGGAGATTCTGCTACTTATTACTGCTGTTTATGACCCTCGAGGTCTGCCGTAGCTAGAACCGGAATTGCAATACCCACCATCCACCAATGTGCCACCATCCTACACAGTGCACCTTTAAAGATGCATGGTGTAACTTTTCAAGTGGAGGGTCTGTCAAATGCTTTTCTCTGTTAGTGATTTATCTTGAATGTTTCACAGTAACGTTCCTGGAGGGATATTTACTTTTTCTTTGCACTAGTAGGAAAATGTTGCTGCTTTTTCTGTGCTACGATGAGATTTGAGCTGAATTATGACGGAAAGAGGGGCCGTCTTGTATCTTGAAGGATATCAGGCTCGCTCAGGGGGCGGGGCCAGGAGTGTCCATCAGGTTTGAGTCGATGGCCGTAAACGGTACACGCACATCAGAGTTCTTGTAGTGGAAGTGTTAAATGTCATACTGTGGAACATTCCATGAGAGCAATGACATCTCCATAGAAAGAAGCAGATGATCGACCCCAAACCAAAAAGTTACATGATGTACCTTCAGTTCCTGTGCGTGTCGTAGGAATACTGTGACTATGAACGGTGCTTGAAACAGAGATAAAAATTGAATTTATTTCTCCGTTTGCTTTGAGTTTTCTGTCTGAAAGTTAAAATTACAAATGTAACCACAGTTCTATGAATCCTGGATGAACCCTTTTCCTCACGTTTTTTTGTGTAGGAGCGATTCCCGGAGGTCCGGAGGCGATGCCCGGCTGGAGTCCAGCTGCTCGAACGCTGAGGAACATCACCAACAGCTCGGACAAACCCGGGCCCATGGTTCATGTGAGAAACGAGATTAAAAATGTTTTAAATATGTCTTTTATAGATGGATTTCTGATGTTTTTTAAAGTTAAGTTTGCAAATGTCAAATACAATGAATTTAATCATCAGAAGATAAAAGCTGCATTGTGTAACTTTTCTAGTGGAGGGTCTGTGAGATGTTATTGACTGCGTGCACATGGACGAGTGGAATCCGATTGCAAACGGATTGGGATCGTATCAAATTCATGTGCCCAGGCTAAGGATCGTACAGGGATTGATTTCCGGAATCCGATTGGAACCCCTGGCTTAGACCGAGAGAAATCCGCTCGGTGCCGCCTTGTGCACGAGATCGGATTGGATCGGCGAATTTTCACCAAGGATTTCACCCGGAAGTGGCAGGAGGCGCCGACGCCATCATAAGTAGCGATTGTTGCCGGAAAAGACAGACGAAATCATGACTGCGAAGTACATCAATGCTGCTCCGTCAAACTAGTCCAGGTTTAGTCTAGTCCTGATTTAGTCTAGGTTCAGTCTAGGTTTAGTCCAGGTTTAGTCCAGGTTCAGTCCAGGTTCAGTCCAGGTTCAGTCTCATATTAGTCCAGGTTTAGTCCAGGTTCGGTCTAGGTTTAGTCCAGGGTTAGTCTCATTTTAGTCCAGGTTTAATCCAGGTTTAGTCCAGGTTTGGTCTAGGTTTGGTCTAGGTTTAGTCCAGGTTCGGTCTAGGTTTAGTCCAGGTTCGGTCTAGGTTCAGTCTAGGTTTAGTTCAGGTTTAGTCTCATAGTAGTCCTGATTTAGTCCAGGTTTAGTCCAGGTTTAGTCCAGGTTCAGTCTAGGTTTAGTCCAGGTTTAGTCTCATATTAGTCCTGATTTAGTCCAGGTTTAATCCGGGTTTAGTCCAGGTTCGGTCTAGGTTTAGTCCAGGTTTGGTCCAGGTTCGGTCTAGGTTTAGCCCAGGTTTAGTCTCATATTAGTCCTGATTTAGTCCAGGTTTAATCCAGGTTTAGCCCAGGTTTAGTCTCATATTAGTCCTGATTTAGTCCAGGTTTAATCCTGGTTTAGTCCAGGTTCGGTCTAGATTTAGTCCAGGTTTAGTCTCATATGTCCTAATTTAGTCCAGGTTTGGTCTAGGTTCAGTCTAGGTTTAGTTCAGGTTTAGTCCAGGTTTAGTCTCATATTAGTCCTGATTTAGTCCAGGTTTAGTCCAATATGGCATCTTCATAGTGACCAAACCAAGTTACAGGTCAGGTCTTTGGAGAGGCGACTCCGCTCAATCAGAATGTTTGTTTTTCGAGGTATTTTTTAGCTAAAAAAAATCACTTGTAAATGAATAAATGTAAAGTGGACATGTGGAACATTCCAGACAGAGCAATGACGTATCCATAGAAACAAGAAGGTAACAGGTGCACTTTAAACTTGTCCTGTTGTTTGTCCCTTCAGCCCAAACTGTCCGGTCAGCCCCTCCTCGGAGACCACCCCCAGCCTCACCCGCCCCTGCCCCAGCAGCAGTTCACCCCCCAGGCCACGCACCCGCCGCACCTGCCCCTCCACCTGCAGAACCAGCACCACATGATGCAGCTCCACCACCACCAACAGCAGCAGCTCCAGCAGCAGCAGCTCCAGCAGCAGCAGCAGGTCCCGGGTCAGGTCCAAGTCCAGGTCCAAGTCCAGGTCCCGGTCCAGGTCCCAGGTCCGGTCCCAGTCCAGGGGGGGCAGGGCTTCCCTCACCCCATGTCCCAAACGCCGCACCCAATGTCCCAGCAGCACCCGCATCAAATGGCTCAGGTACGGGGGTGTTAAAGGTTCCTTTTGTAGTTCTGTATCCATGGAGATGTTATGGCTTTGGAATGTTGCACAGTGTGGCTTTAAATACAGTGGTACCTCACCTTACGAAAGTGGTTTCATAATGTGAATTTTTCGTTGAGTAGCTATTTCAATGGAAAAAGCCTGATTCGTTCCAAGGCCCCGTTCCAAGTTTTTTTTTTTTTTATATATAGTGTAACACTGTGTTCTGCGTCCTGATTGGCTAAGAGACTGTAGACTCAGGACTAAACGTGGACTAAACCAGTCTAAACAAGGTCTATACCTGGACTGGACCAGGACTAAACCTGGACTAAACCTGGACTGGACACCAGGATTAAAGCGCCGCGTGCGGGTCTATTTCCTGGTTTCGTGCTAGCTCTGCTATTAGCAGTAGCACCGGTGTACCTCACGAGTCACGGCTGAGGCGAGGAGGGGAGGGGATGTGCCTCCCCTCCGGACCGCACGCAGCCTGAGCGCATGAACGAACGCAGGCAAGAGCCGCGGTGGTTTAGACCTGGTTTAGACCTGGTTTAGACCTGGTTTAGACCTGGTTTAGACCTGGTTTAGACCTGGTTTAGACCTGGTTTAGACCTGGTCTAGACCTGGTCTAGACGAGGTACGGACCTGTGCTCGCAGCCCCGCGCCGGGTCATGCTGCGCTATCACACACGCGTCCGCGCGCACATTTCTCCGCCCTCCCCCTTCCCCCCACACTTCACTATTAATACATTTTGTTGAAAATCTATGAACGTTTGAGTGTTTAAACGAGAGAGAAATGTGAGAAAAGTTTAAATCCAGTCTGAGAAAAGCGTATAATGTGTGTGGCTGAGCGCGCATTATTTGAATTTGAGATTTCGCGTTTCGTAACTTGGAATTTTCGTTGGGTCTTTCGTAAGGTGAGGTACCACTGTATTACGGATTTATTACCGTTAAAGGGCCTATATCCTCCTGAGACCTGCCCATTCATTTGTGTCCTTTATAGTGGACATCTTTTAAGTTTTGAGATGGACTCTAGTTTGGGGCTGCACTATGATTAAAAAAAAAAAATAATAAAATAAATATATTAATTAATAATAATAACAATAAAATGAATACATTAATTACAGAGGACGTGTTACAACATTATGAATAAAAATAAAATTAAAATGTAAATGCTAAGGTGTTCATTTACCTCCAAATAGAAAATTAAAATAATAATCATAATTTCGATCTTTGTGTCCCAGGAGGATATTGCGCAAAAATGACTCTTGTGAGGTTTAAAATGTTGTTTCCTCCTCAAAAACACACCTGGAGTTGTGTGTGAGTAACTTTTTATTAGTTATCTGTTACATCTCCAAAGCTCCAAACGCTCTGTTCCACCTTGTGATGTCATCAGGTGGTAGTTTTCAGCTCTTTTTAACCTTTAGTTAAGTAGAAATGGGCAATTCCAGGGCTGAAATCATGGTGTATGGAGCACTTCCTGTATTACCAGTACCTAGTTCTGTCTCCATGGAGATGTTATGGCTTTGGAATGTTGCAGTGTGGCTTTAAATATTAGTGATTTGTTACGGTTAAAGGTCCTATATTGCGCAAAAATGACTCTTGTGAGGTATAAAATGTTGGTTCCTCCTCACAAACAGACCTGGAGTTGTGTTTTGTTTCATTCACATGTTTGAGTAACATTTTATTATTAGTCTGTGTACACAATCGTGGCGTATGGAGTTTAATAACACAGTGGAGCACTTCCTGTATCACCACATGATGACATCACAAGGTGGAACGGAGTGTTTGCTGTTTGAGAGAAGAACCTAAATCTGCAGGGTTTGTGTGTTTTTAAAAATGTGTGAATGAAATGACGCCTGGAATGTTCCACCGTACAGATTAAACCCATTTGTCACCATGACGACGGGCAGGTTCCAGCTACACTACAGGTCAGATCTGTGGAGAGTCGGCCCTATTCACAGAAGGAACTGCCCTATTTTTGAGCAATAGAAACATTTGTAATGAATAAATTCTTGATAACCACTTGGCTAACCTCTCTATATCTCTCCTTCTATATCTTTCTTTTCATCTTTATTTTTCCTCTTTTTCTCACTCTTTATCTGTTTCCCTTTCTCCCTCCTCTCTTGCTCATTCTCCCTCTTTTCTTTCCCCTCTCCCTCCTCTCTTGCTCTTTTCCTCTTTATCTCTCCCCCTTTTCTTTCCTCTTTCCCTCCTCTTGCTCTTTTCCTCTCTCCCTCTCTTTTCTTTTTTCTTTCCTCTCGCCCTCCTCTTGCTCTTTTCCCCTCTTTTCTTTCCTCTCCTCCTCTCTCTCTCTCTTTTCTTTCTCCCTCTCTTTTCTTTCTTCCTCTTTTCTTTCCTCTCTCCCTCCTCTCTTGCTCTTTCTCCCTCTTTCCTTTTCCTCTCTCCCTCCTCTCTCTTGCTCTTTCTCCCTCTTTTCTCTCCTCTCTTTTCTCTCCCTCCTCTCTTCCTCTCTTTTCTTTCCTCTCCTCCTCTTTTCTTTCCTCTTGCTCTTTCTCCCTCTTTCCTCTTCCTCTCTCCCTCCTCTTTCTTCCTCCTCTCTCCTTCCTCTTTCCTCTTCCTCCTCTCTTTCCTCTCCTCTTGCCCTCCTCTCTCCTTCCTCTCTCTTTCCTCTCCTCTCTCCCTCATCTCTTTCCTCTTCCTCTCTCTTTCCTCCTCCTCTCTTTCCTCTTCCTCTCTCCCTCCTCTCTCCCTCCTCCTCCCTCCCTCCCTCCCTCCGTCTGTGGGTCCAGGCGCAGCAGCAGAGGTTCCTGCAGCACTCTCAGCTCCGCCCTCAGCACCCGCTCCACCAGCTGCAGCAGCAGAGGATGCACCTGCTCCAGCAGCAGCACCTCCAGAACCAGCAGCAAACCCAAGCGCAAACCCAAGCCCACCACCCGCAGCCCCACCCGCAGACGCAGCCGCCGGGCCAGACCCACCTCCACCCGCACCACCACTTCCTCCACCAAACGCAGCACCTGCACAACCAGCACCAGGGTCTGCAGGTCCTCCAGCAGCCACAGGGGGCGCCGCTGAGCACGCAGCTGTACGGGCACGAGCCGGGGCAGGAGGGTCAGTAACACGCGAGCCGGGGCAGGAGGGGTCAGTAACACGCGAGCCGGGGCAGTAGGGTCAGTAACGCGTGAGCCGGGGCAGTTACTGACCCGGGGCAGGAGGGGTCAGTAGCGCGCGAGCCGGGGCAGGAGGCGTCAGTAGCGCGCGAGCCGGGGCAGGAGGGGTCAGTAACACGCAGGAGGGGTCAGTAGCGCGCGAGCCCCGGGGCAGGAGGGGTCAGTAGCGCGCGAGCCGGGGCAGTTACTGACCCGGGGCAGGAGGGGTCAGTAACACGCAGGAGGGGTCAGTAGCGCGCGAGCCGGGGCAGGAGAGTCAGTAACGTGCGAGCCGGGGCAGTTACTGACCCGGGGCAGGAGGGGTCAGTAGCGCGCGAGCCGGGGGCAGGAGGGGTCAGTAACGTGCGAGCCGGGGCAGTTACTGACCCGGGGCAGGAGGGGTCAGTAGCGCGCGAGCCGGGGGCAGGAGGGGTCAGTAGCGCGCGAGCCGGGGCAGGAGGGTCATTAACGCGCCGGGGATAGAACAACACTTTTGTTAAAAATACAGAGAGCAAAAAAATACTAAAAGTATCACACGAAAAAATGTACTTAAGGAATTATTTAAAAATGTGCTTAAAGAGTTCTTTCCTCTCTGCTCTTTCCTTCTCTTCATCCCTTTTTCTTTCCTCTTTCTCTCTCTCTTTCTTTATCTCTTTCTTTTTCCCTCTATCTCTTTCTCTCTTTATCTGTTTCCCTTTCCCCCCCTCTCTTGCTCTTTTTCTTCCTCTCTCCCTCCTCTTTTGCTCTTTCTCTCTCTTTCTTCCTCTGTCCCTCCTCTCTTACTCTTTTCCTCTTTTCTTTCCTCTTCCTTTCTCCCTCCTCTTCCTCTCTCCCTCCTTTCTTCCTCTTTTTTCCTCTTCCTCCTCTCTTGCTTTCTCCCTCTTTTCTTTCCTCTCCTCTCTCCCTCTCCTCTTGCTCTTTCTTTCTCTCTCTTTCCTCTTTCTTCCTCTCTCCCTCCTCATAGAGAGCATTATGATGTGTGGCTTTAACGTTCTGTTTCCATGGAATGAAGCAGGAAAGTGACGTACTGTAGCTTTAAGTTGATGTTTCCTGTGTCTCCTGTAGTTCCTCTGGACGGGTTCCTGGTGGGCTGTGTTTTCGCCATCGCAGATTATCCAGAACAAATGGCCGATAAGCAGCTCCTGGCCACGTGGAAACGGGTCAGACATGGTCCTCTTGTTATTAGTTTGTCGTTTACTTCCCCCGTTTTTAAAGTTCTAAATGTGTGCTCTTGTTCTGCTTAAGGGGATCTCTCCATCTCTATCTCTCCATTTCCATCTCTTAAATGTGTGGTCTTGTCCTGTTTTAGGTGATTTCTCTGTCTCTCTGACTCTCTCTGTATCTCTCTCTTTCTCTCAAAGTTTTGAATGTGTAGACTTGTTTTGGGTCATCTATCCCGCTCTCTTTCTCTGTCTCTCTCTGTCTCACTCTATCTATCTCGGTCTCTCTCTCTCTCTGTCTAGCTCTCTCTATCTCTCTACCTCTCTATCTCTCTTTCTCTATCTCTCTCTCTGTGTCTAGCTCTCTCTGTCTCTATCCTCTCTCTCTGTCTCTCTCTATCTCTCTATCTCTGTCTGTCTGTCTCTATCCCTCTCTCTCTCTGTCTCTCTGTCTCTTTCTCTGTCTGTCTCTATCTCTCTCTATCCCTCTCTATCTATCTCTCTCTGTCTCTCTCTCTCTGTCTATCTCTCTCTCTCTCTCTCTCTTTCTGTCTATCTCTCTCTCTCTCTCTCTCTGTGTCTAGCTCTCTGTCTCTATCCTCTCTATCTATCCCTGTCTCTCTCTCTGTCTATCTCTATCTCTGTCTGTCTCTATCCCTCTCTATTTCTCTCTCTGTCTCTGTCTGTCTCTCTCTGTCTGGCTCTCTCTGTCTCTCTCTCTCTATCTCTCTCTGTGTCTAGCTCTCTCTGTCTCTATCCTCTCTCTCTGTCTCTCTGTCTTTCTCTCTGTCTATCTCTATTTCTGTCTGTCTGTCTCTATCTCTCTATCCCTCTCTGTCTCTCTCTGTCTCTTTCTCTGTCTGTCTCTCTATCTCTCTCTGTCCCTCTCTATCTCTCTCTATCCCTCTCTGTCTGTCTCGCTATCTCTCTCTGTCCCTCTCTATCTCTCTCTATCCCTCTCTCTCTCTCTCACTCTCTTTTTCTCTCTGTCTTTTTCTCTCTGTCTCTATCCCTCTCTGTCTGTCTCTCTATCTCTCTATATCTCTCTTTCTGTCTGTCTCTCTCTCTGTCTATCTCTGTCTATCTCTCTCTCTGTCTGTCTCTCTATCTCTCGCTCTCTTTCTGTCTGTCTCTCTCTCTGTTTATCTCTATCCCTCTCTATCTCTTAAAGTTACAATTGTGTAGTCTTGTTTTAGGTCATCTCTCCCTCTCCATCTCCCCTCTTAAAGTTCTAAATGTGTGGTCCTGTTTTAGGAGATTTCTCTGTCTCTTTGACTCTTTATCTCTTAAAGTTCTAAATGTGGTCTTGTTCTGCTTAAGGCGATCTCTCTATCTGTCTGTCTATCTCTACCCCTTTCTGACTCTCTCTCTCTCTCTCTCTCTCTCTCTCTCTCTCTCTCTCTCTCTCTCTCTCTCTCTCTCTCTCTCTCTCTCTCTCTCTCTCTTAAAGTTGTAAATGTGTGGTGTTGTCCTGTTTTAGGTGATCCAGGCGTGTGGGGGCGTGGCCGATAGCACTCTGACCAGTCGCTGCACTCATTTACTCTGCGAGAGTCAAGTCAGTAACCTGTATGTGCAGGTAAGACTCTTCTACTCCAGGGAGAGGCGGATTAAAACGGGCCAAAACCCCCAAACTCCACCTCCCATCAAACGCACACCTACACGAAAACTATGTCAATCGTTTGTGCTGTTTTGTGCCGCAAAATTTCGTTTGTGTTGACCCCGATTTGACCTATAAAAGAATCGTTAATATCGCAAAAACTAAAGCAGTCCTACATTAGACCTGCTTTAGTCTTGGTTCAGACCTGGCGTAGTCCTAGTTTAGACCTGGTTTAGTCCTGGTTCAGATCTGGTTTAATCCTAGTTTAGTCCTGGTTTAGTCCCATTTTTAACCTGGTTTAGTCCTGGTTTAGCCCTGATTCAGTCCAAGTTTAGGCCTGATTTAATTCTAGTTTAGACCTGGTTTAGTCCTGGTTTAGACCTGCTTCAGATCTGGTTTAATCCTAGTTTAGTCCTGGTTTAGTCCCATTTTTAGCCTGGTTTAGTCCTGGTTTAGCCCTGATTCAGTCCAAGTTTAGGCCTGATTTAATTCTAGTTTAGTCCTAGTTTAGACCTGGTTTAGACCTGGTTTAGACCTAGTTTAGTCCTGGTTTAGTCCCCTTTTTAACCTGGTTTAGTCCTGGTTCAGATCTGGTTTAGTCCTAGTTTAGACCTGCTTTAGTCTTGGTTCAGACCTGGCGTAGTCCTAGCTTAGACCTGGTTTAGTCCTGGTTTATCCCTGGTTTAGTCCTGGTTTAGACCTGCTTCAGATCTGGTTTAATCCTGGTTTAGTCCTGGTTTAGTCCCATTTTTAGCCTGGTTTAGTCCTGGTTTAGCCCTGATTCAGTCCAAGTTTAGGCCTGATTTAATTCTAGTTTAGTCCTGGTTTAGTCCTAGTTTAGTCCTGGTTTATCCCTGGTTTAGTCCTGCTTCAGATCTGGTTTAATCCTAGTTTAGTCCTGGTTTAGACCTGGTTTATCCCTGGTTTATCCCTGGTTTAGTCCTGCTTCAGATCTGGTTTAATCCTAGTTTAGTCCTGGTTTAGACCTGGTTTATCCCTGGTTTATCCCTGGTTTAGTCCTGCTTCAGATCTGGTTTAATAGTTTAGTCCTGGTTTAGTCCCCCTTTTAACCTGGTTAAAAATTAGCTGACCCCAATTTGAGAATCGTTAATATCTCAAAAACTAAAGCGGCACAAACGAAACGCTTTGCAGCACAAAACGGCACAAACGAAGCACAAACGATTGACATAGTTTTTGTGTAGGTGTGCGTTTGATGGGGGGCCAGCTTCACGCAGGTCTAAACTCCTGTTTGTGTGGCGTTGTAGGCTCTGCGCGAGGGGAAGAGGTGCGTCACGGCTCACTGGCTCAACACGGTCCTGAAGAAGAAGAAGATGGTTCCTCCGAGTCGGACGCTGCACCTGCCCTTCGCCTTCCCGCCCGGAGCCAAACCCTGCTCGCAGCACGTACGCATCACAATATACGGAGATTCACTTCCAAATATGAGAACATTTTTCTGTTTTTAACATTCTTAATCGTCTCCGCCGCAGATCATCTCGGTGACGGGCTTCGTGGACTCGGATCGGGACGACCTGAAGCTGATGGCGTATTTGGCCGGAGCGAGATACACCGGATATCTGTGCCGCAGCAACACTGTCCTCATCTGTAAAGAGTAAGAACATGTAAACATCTGTAAAGACTAAAAACACGTGTAAACATCTGTAAAGACTAAAAACACGTGTAAACATCTGTAAAACATAAAAACACATGTAAACATCTGTAAAGACTAAAAACACGTGTAAACATCTGTAAAACATAAAAACACATGTAAACATCTGTAAAGACTAAAAACACGTGTAAAACATAAAAACACGTGTAAACATCTGTAAAACCTAAAAACACATGTAAACATCTTTAAAACATAAAAACACATGTAAACATCTGTAAAGACTAAAAACGTGTGTAAACATCTGTAAAGAGTAAGAACATGTAAACATCTGTAAAGACTAAAAACGTGTGTAAACATCTGTAAAGAGTAAGAACATGTAAACATCTGTAAAGACTAAAAACGTGTGTAAACATCTGTCAAGACTAAAAACACGTGTAAACATCTGAAAAGAGTAAGAACATGTAAACATCTGTAAAGACTAAAAACGTGTGTAAACATCTGTAAAGACTAAAAACGTGTGTAAACATCTGTAAAGAGTAAGAACATGTAAACATCTGTAAAGACTAAAAACGTGTGTAAACATCTGTAAAGACTAAAAACGTGTGTAAACATCTGTAAAGACTAAAAACGTGTGTAAACATCTGTAAAGACTAAAAACGTGTGTAAACATCTGTAAAGAGTAAGAACATGTAAACATCTGTAAAGACTAAAAACGTGTGTAAACATCTGTCAAGACTAAAAACGCGTGTAAACATCTGTAAAGACTAAAAACGCGTGTAAACATTTGTAAAGACTAAAAACGTGTGTAAACATCTGCAAAGACTAAAAACGCGTGTAAACATCTCATTCTCCTGTTCTTCTATCCTCCTCTCCCTTCTTCTGTTCTCTCCCTTCTGTTCTCCTCTCTTCTGTTCTCCCCTCTCCTCCTCTCCTCCTCTCCCTCTCTCAGTCCGAGTGGTGTGAAGTACGAGAAGGCCAGGGAGTGGAAGATCCCGTGTGTGAACGCCCAGTGGCTTTGTGACGTGTTACTGGGAAACTTTGAGGCTCTGAGGCAGATCCAGCACAGCAGATACCAGAACTACAACCACCCGGAACCCCTGGCCCCGAACCCCCAGCTCGTCCTCAACCTGCTGGGTACGAGCACCGGGGGACAGGGGGTACCGCCACCAGAGGACAGGGGGTACCGCCACCAGGGGACAGGGGGATACCGCCACCAGGGGACAGGGGGATACCACCACCAGGGGGACGAGGGGGATACCACCACCAGGAAACAGGGGGATACCACCACCAGGGGGATGAGGGGGATACCGCCACCAGGGGACGGGGGGATACCACCACCAGGGGGACGAGGGGGATACCGCCACCAGGGGGACGAGGGGGATACCGCCACCAGGGGGACGAGGGGGATACCGCCACCAGGGGGACGAGGGGGATCCCGCCACCAGGGGACAGGGGGATACCACCACCAGGGGGACGAGGCGATACCGCCACCAGGGGACAGGGGGATACCGCCACCAGGGGGACGAGGGGGATACCGCCACCAGGGGGACGTGGGAGATACCGCCACCAGGGGGACGAGGGGGGGGTACCATGCCACCAGGGGACAGGGGGGAGTGCCACCAGGAGATGGGGATGGGGGGGGGTACCATACCACCACCAGGGGACAGGGGGGTACCACCAGGTGGATTAACCACACATGTATGCAGTAGTCCTGGGTTTCAGATCACGACAGATGCTGATACAGTATTATTTTCCATGTTCTGTGTCAAGAAAATGAGCTGGTTTATCGAGAATCTGGATTTTTCAGCTAAAAAATGTTTAAATCTGAGGACTTTTTGAATCAGTTAATAAATTCTCATTCAAAACGTTTGATAAACTGGTCACATACTAGAGGAATTCTGATCTCTTCGAATAAGTCCATTATTTCCAAAAAGAAAGGAGAGCATCAAATGAAGAAAATGTGTTTGTGTTTTGTTTTTCTCAGCTGCGTGGAGAGCTCCGATCAAAGTGACTCCGGAGGCCTTAGCGGTGAGTCCAGCCTCTGGATTCACACGGTTTAATTTCACAAAGTCGTTTCTGCATTCTGATCCTTGTAAATGAATCTGACCCGTTTGTGTTTGTAGAACCTGCAGCTGCAGAAACAGAAGCTGATCTCCAACAGTGAACCTGCCAATAAGAAGGCCAGGTCTGTGCTCTGAGGTTTATGTGTGATCCTCTAGTTTCAGTTCTGACAGTTTAAGAGACTAAACGTGGAGCTGTTTTCCTTCCATCTTTGTTGTTTATTATAGCGGAGGGTAGATTTAGTTAAACACTAAAGGCTGCCACACACTACAGGAGTTTTCGGTCTTAAACAATTGTTAAAAGTGCGACAAAAAGCGCACACACCAGACACGAGGAGAATCTTCTGAGATTTAAAGACTTCAGCAGGATGTGGCTGTTTATCTTTGACTCACTCGCCAGTGACTTTAGTAAATGACGAGGGGTATTGTTGTTCTTCTTCCTTCTTTTTCCTTCTTCTTTTTCCTCCTCCTTCCTTTTTCCTTCTTCCTTTTTCTTCTTCCTTTTTCCTCCTTCTGTCTTCTTCCTTTTTCCTTCCTTCTTCCTTCCTTTTTTCCTCCTTCCTTTTTCCTTCCTCCTTCTTGTTCTTCCTTCTTTTTCCTTCTTCCTTCTTCTTTTTCCTTCTTCCTTCTTCTTCCTTCTCCTTTTTCCTTCTTCCTTCTCCTTCATTTTCCTTCTTCCTTTTTCTTCTTCCTTCTTTTTCCTTCTTCCTTCTCCATTTTCCTTCTTCCTTCCTTTTTTTCTTCCTTCTTTTTCCTTCCTTCTTCTCCTTCTTTTTCCTTCTTCCTTTTTTTTCTTCCTTTCTTCTTCTCCTCCTTCCTTCTCCATGTTCTTGCTTCTTTTTCCTTTCTTTTTCCATCTTCCTTCTCCCTTTTTTCCCCCTTCTTTTTCCATCTTCCTTCTTTTCCCTCCTTTTTCCTTCTCCCTTCTTCTTCCTTCTTTTTCCTTCTTTTTCCTTCTTCCTTCTTCTTCTTCATTTATTTTCCCCCCACATTCAAATGCATTTTTGAGGCCCTAAACGTGGACAAAAAGTCTCCAAACCCAGGTCCAGATTGACCGGTCCGGTGAAAAATGTGAAATGTGGTGCGATACTTCAGATTCATGATTTTAAAGCTCAGGAGGCTGGAGATAAAGTCCACAGGAAGTAGAGTCACTGTTGTTTGGTCAGGTTCCTCCTCCCAGAACTATGAGAGAAGCAAATCGCAGCCAAAATCAGACAAACTCTCCTGTTCTGTGGCGGCCTTTAAGCAGAGAGTAAAAGTGACTAAAGTGTTAAAAACTAAAGCAGTGGTAGATTTAAGCCGTTGTGTTTTTTTTTTAGGTTGGACGAGGTTCAGTCCCCGGGTCAGAAGCTCCCTCCTGAGTCCACTCCTCTGGTCATGTTCACCGGGTTTGAACCTGTTCTGGTCCAACAGTACACCAAGGTCTGAAGCCACTCTTTTACACTCACATTTACAAACAAAAAGAGGCAGAAAGTCTTTCAAAACGAAAGGGTGGAATCAAAGACTTAACTAGAACCTTAATACTGTTACTTAAGAATAATAAAGAGTAAAACCTAAGTAGAGTTGTAATTTGATTTAATTTGAAGGACAAAACATTAAATAAAAAGGACAGACACAAAAATAAGACAAACGAAATCAGATCTGAAGGAGGCACCTTATTTTAGCTGAATTACTGCAGTCGTGATTTCCTCATTGTGACTTTTCAAACTGATAAAACGTGCAGCTGTAGTGGTTTAGTCCCGGTTTAGTCCTGGTTTAGTCTTGGTTTTAATCCTGGTTTAATCCCAGTTTAAATCCGGTTTAATCCCAGTTTAGACCCGGTTTAGTCCCAGTTTAGACCCGGTTTAGTCCTAGTATAATCCTGGTTTAGTCTTGGTTTTAATCCTTGTTTAATCCCAGTTTAAATCTGGTTTAATCCCAGTTTAGTCCTAGTTTAATCCCAGTTTAATCACGATATAGTCCTAGTTTAGTCTTGGTTTAATCTTGATTTTAATCCCAGTTTAGTCCCAGTTTAAACCCGGTTTAATCCCAGTTTAATCCCAGTTTAGACCCGGTTTAGTCCCAGTTTAGTCCTGGTTTAATACCAGTTTAGTCACTATATAGTCCTGGTTTAGTCTTAGTTTAGTCCTGGTTTAGTTTTGGGTTTAATCCTGGTTTAATCCAAGTTTAGTCCCGGTTTAGTCCTAGTATAGACCTGGTTCAGACCCGGTTTAGTCCTAGTATAGTCCGGGTTTAGTCCTAGTATAGTCCTGGTTTAGTCTTGGTTTAATCTTGATTTTAATCCCAGTTTAGACCCGGTTTAGTCCCAGTTTAGACCCGGTTTAGTCCCAGTTTAGACACGGTTTAGTCCCAGTTTAAACCCGGTTTAATTAAGATTAAGATTAATTAAGATTAAGTTTAGGCTTAAGCCTTTATTGGTCTCACACACAATGACACACAGTGACACACGGGAGAAATTTGACTTCTGCATTTGACCCATCCTTTTTCAGGAGCAGTGAGCAGCCATCTTTTTTCGGCGCACGGGGGGCAGTACCGTGAAGGGTCTTGCCCAAGGACCCACACTGGTTAGCTCATTGCCCAGGGGGGATTTGAACCCACAACCCCCAGGGGGAAAGTTCATGACTTACCAGTTGAGCTAACCAGCTGGTAATCCCAGTTTAGTCCTGGTTTAATCCCAGTCTAGACCCGGTTTAGTCCTGGTTTAATCCCAGTTTAGTCCCGGTATAGTCCTGGTTTAGAAAAGGAAAAGAGGAGCCGTGTCAGTCGTGTGGAAGAACTTCGGCTTTAAAAAATCTGACGCCGATCGAACAACCGTATTCTGTAAATGTCGTCGGGCTCAATGACAAGTGGTTGAACCTTTTACTGTAGGTCCAGGCACACTTGTAAAGTTTAAATGTTTTGTTTTCCCTCCGTCAGTGGGTGCACGCGCTGGGCGGAGAGGTGGCGGACTCCGGGAACAGGGTCACTCACCTGTTGGCGTCCAAAGTGTCTCGGACGGTGAAGTTTCTGACCGCCATGTCGGTGGTGAAGCACATCGTGAGGCCGGAGTGGTTAGAGGAGAGCTGGAGGAGCCAGAAGTTTGTGGGTAAGACTCCAGACTCCACCGTGAAGTAGAAGTACATGTAAAAGTACTACTGTTTAACCAGGGGGTGTTTTAATTCAATGGGTTATTAACTGTTCCCTCATCAAAAACACGTCTGAAGAGGTTTTAGAGTCGTCCGTGTAGAGCTGGGCGGTATATCTGTGTTTTGTTTTGTTTTTTTATGATATGGATTTTTCCTAAATCCCAATCCCGGTGAGTGTGTGCGTACAAAACGTGGGGAACACACAGCGGCGGAACGTGGCGCCGCAGGACAGGTGGAAGATCAGTGTGTGTCGAGCGCTGAAAAACATGGACGGAGAAAATGTTACAGACACAGAGGAATTTATACCCAACACAGTCCTGGTTTAGTTCTAGTTTAGTCCTGGTTTAGTCTTGGTTTTAATCCTGGTTTAATACCAGTTTAGTCCCGATTTTAGTCCCGGTATAGTCCTGGTTTAATACCAGTTTAGTCCCGATTTTAGTCCCGGTATACTCCTGGTTTAGTCTTAGTTTAGTCCTGGTTTAATACCAATTTAGTCCCGGTATACTCCTGGTTTAGTCTTAGTTTAGTCCTGGTTTAGTCTTGGTTTTAATCCCGGTTTAGTCCTAGTATAGTCCTGGTTTTATCTTGGTTTTAATCCCGGTTTAGTCCTGGTTTAATCCCAGTTTAGTCCTGGTTTAGTCCTAGTATAGTCCTGGTTTTGTCTTGGTTTTAATCCTGGTTTAATCCCAGTTTAGTCCTAGTATAGTCCTGGTTTTGTCTTGGTTTTAATCCCAGTTTAGTTCTGGTTTAATACCAGTTTAGTCCCGGTATAGTCCTGGATTAATACCAGTTTAGTCCCGATTTTAGTCCCGGTATACTCCTGGTTTAGTCTTAGTTTAGTCCTGGTTTAATACCAGTTTAGTCCCGATTTTAGTCCCGGTATAGTCCTGGTTTAATACCAATTTAGTCCCGGTATAGTCCTGGTTTAGTCTTAGTTTAGTCCTGGTTTAGTCTTGGTTTTAATCCCGGTGTAGTCCTAGTATAGTCCTGGTTTTATCTTGGTTTTAATCCCAGTTTAGTTCTGGTTTAATACCAGTTTAGTCCCGGTATAGTCCTGGTTTAATACCAGTTTAGTCCCGATTTTAGTCCCGGTATAGTCCTGGTTTAATACCAGTTTAGTCCCAATTTTAGTCCCGGTATAGTCCTGGTTTAGTCCTGGTTTAGTCTTGGTTTTAATCCCAGTTTAGTCCTAGTATAGTCCTGGTTTTATCTTGGTTTTAATCCCGGTTTAGTCCCGATTTAGTCCTGGTTTAAGAAAAAGAAAATAGGAGCCGCGTCAGGTGTGCGGAAGAACTTTGGATTAAAAAAAAAATCTGGCTCATCAAACACCCGCATTCTGTAAATGTCGTCGGGCTAAAGTTGTAGCGACTCAGACGTCGCTCAAAGACGCGTTTGCTAAGGCGACCGCCTACGACAAGAAAAGCAAACGGTGGAACGATGTTACCAACGCCATTCCTATCCATTTAGACATGGGACCACTTAGTCCTGTTGAGAAATGAGCTTCAAGGAGATGATTAAAGCTCTGGACCCAGAGATGTTTTACCAAGTCACATTTACTGCAGGAATTATTCTATAAATTATCAGGAAATGGGGTTAACACCGAGTCATGCATGAAAAAAAAAAAAAAGTCAAATACCGTGACACCGTTATAATTTTGAAAATGCCGTGATAAATTTTTGGTCATACCGCCCAGCTCGACATCCATACATGTTTGACTAATCTAGTGATCTCTGCTGGGCCCTATTCAAACCCTCTTTATGGTTAGCAGCTCCTGTACGAGGCTCCGCCCATCGCCCACATGACAATTCTCCATAAATATACAAAAACATGCCAAAAAACTGTACACAACCTGACGCGATGTGCAGTGATTGTGTTGTGATAGTGCTCTGAAGTGGAGTGACTTAGCACCGAGAGCATACAGAATTTTCCAAACGGTCAAAGCGAACACGGTGATCTAAATGTCACGTGTTAGTTAAGAGAGGTGAAATGTTAAAGCCAGTTTGTCCTCGTTGTTTTAACTGTTTCTGTGTTTGTGGTGCAGACGAGCAGAGCTTCAGCCTGAGAGACGCCGAGGCCGAGGTTCTGTTCAGCTTCAGTTTGGAGGAGTCCCTGAAACGGGCCCAGAGCTCACAGCTGTTTAAGGTGAACACCACAGCTCCTCGACAACACACTTCTCCTCTTTCAATCTGCTTTACCCTGCTATCGGTCCCAGGGCATTTCCAGGCTTTATTTAGAAATCACTGTTGGAATTAATCAGTTTTTCATTTTAAACGAGAATGTCAAATACCAAAGCGAAGGTCTACTGTAGTCTCCTAAAGTCTCCTCAGGTCTCCTAAAGTCTCCTATGGTCTCCTAAAGTTGCCTAAGGTCTCTTAAGATCTCCTAAAGTCTCCTAAGATCTGCTAAAGTCGTCTATGGTCTCCTAAAGTTGTCTAAGGTCTCCTAAAGTCTCCCAAGGTCTCCTAAAGTCTCCCAAGGTCTCCTAAGATCTCCTAAAGTCTCCTAAGATCTGCTAAAGTCGTCTATGGTCTCCTAAAGTTGTCTAAGGTCTCCTATGGTCTCCTAAAGTTGCCTAAAGTCTCCTAAAATCTCCAATAGTCTTCTTAAGTCTCCTCAGGTCTCCTAAAGTCTCCAAAAGTCTCCTACGATCTCCTAAAGTCTCCTACGATCTCCTAAAGTCTCCTAAGATGTCCTAAAGTCTCCCAAGGTCTCCCAAGGTCTCCTAAAGTCTCCTAAGATCTCCTAAGATGTCCTAAAGTCTCCTAAGATGTCCTAAAGTCTCCTAAGATGTCCTAAAGTCTCCTAAGATGTCCTAAAGTCTCCTAAGATGTCCTAAAGTCTCCTAAGATGTCCTAAAGTCTCCTAAAATCTCCAATAGTCTTCTTAAGTCTCCTAAGGTCTCTTAAAGTGTCCTAAAGTCGATAAACGCAACCAGAATTAAAAAAAGAAAGTATATTAAAAAAAAGTATATATAAAAAAGTTCCATACTGTGGCTTTAGTACAGGACTGTGTAGTGATGTCACAGAGTGTTGGATGCACGTGGGTGTTCTCCAGTCTTCTGTCGTCTTTAGATCTTTCATGTTTCATGTGGTCTTTGTCCTCAGGGTAAATACTTCTACCTGACCCCCGGCATGTGCCCCAGCCTCAGCACCATGAAGGCCATTCTGGAGAGCGCAGGGGGCAAACTCCTGCCCAAACTGCCCTCCTCCAAGAAGGTCCTGGAGCACCGGCAGAACAAGGTGAGGGCGGGGACGGGGGGAAAGGGGCGGGGACAGGGGGCAACAGACAGGGGGCGGGGTAATATAAGGCAGAAGCAGGTTTTTAATTAGCTTTCTTTGTTTTTATTATTAAACAAATTCTTTACAGTCTCCTGTCATTCCCTGTCTCGCTTTTCTTCCCTTTTTCTCTGTCTATCCCCCTCTCTTTTTCACTTTTGCTGTCTCTTTCTCGATCTCTCTCTCTCTTCCAGTCATTCATATAAATGGGAAGAAAATTAAAAATGTCAATGAATTTACATATTTAGGTGTCATGTTGGACTCAACATTGACTTTTAAAAACCATGTAAAAAAAGCTCAGAAATTCTCTCAAATTTAATCTGGCAAATTTTAGGTATATACGAGGATTTCTGACTATTGAGGCATCACACATGTATTTAAATTCTTTCTATATTGCATGACAAGCTGGTCGCAGGCGCAAAACAGCCTTAAAGCCCCTTGAGTCAATTTACAAAAACGCTCTAAAGATTCACGACAAAAAGTCTAGACAGTATCACCACTGTCATATTCTTTCTAAATATCATTTTTTAAATTTTGACAACCAAATAATGTACGCAAACATCTGCCTGATTTTTAAAGTTATTCATGGTATTGCTGCCCCTCCTATGAGAAGGTTTGTTACGCCGACCTCTGAAAAAACAACTCGAGTCACTAGGGCGACCTCTAGAGGAGAGTGCAGCGACTTCTTTTAGTAAAACTGCTTCTCTTTTATTGCCATGAGTCAGTGGAATCGTTTGCCAAATGAGATTATAACATGTACAAGTTTTCAAACGTTTGCACATCAAATAAAGAAATGGCTAATATCAAAGCAAATTTGCACTCATTAGTGATGAATGTGTGTGTGAGGTTAGGACTGTTGAGTGCGTGTATGGATGTATAATGATGGAATTTTATTTATTTATTTATTTGAATGTTTTAGAAATGGCATAGTGATGGTTGTAATTTTATCTGATATGTCTGCACATATGTGATTATTCTTATGCACTGGTCTATCACACATTTACAATCTCTGTCATAGTAAATAAGATAAGATAATCCTTTATTTGTCCCACAGTGGGGAAATTGCAGTGTCACAACACAAGTTTCAGAAACAGTAGGAAAAATATGAGCATGCATCAAAATTAAGATAAATAATAATAATAAGTATGTACAGTCAACTAAAAAACAAGGTTAAAAGGCACAGGAACACTGCACAATAAATGTCTTTGATTCTGAGCAGCGAACAAACAGCAGTTAAAGTGACTCCAGTTCAGTAATATACAATATCACTAGGGATGCAAATTATCGATTAATTCATTAATCGATAATTGATTGACCTTATCGATCGATTAACGATTAATTGATAAGCGGCGTTTTTCACCTGAATTTTAGTGTTTCAATAGAGTCTTTAAGAATATAAGCTATAGTAACATAACACTGAGTCATAAATATATCATAGTATTATTATATTGTATATTCCTCAATTAATTATTCCTTAGTAAAAAGCAGACAAATGTATTGATGCTGAATAACAAAATACAGTAATCCCTCGCTCTATCGCGGTTCACGGATTTTTTTTTTTTTTTTTATAGTCTAACATTTTTTTATAGTGTAACATTGTGTTCTGTCCTGATTGGCTAAGAGACTAAACCAGGACTAAACGTGGACTAAACCAGGTCTAGACCTGGACTAAACCAGGTCCGGACCAGGTCTAGATCAGGTCTAAACCTGGTCTAGACCTGGACTAAACCAGGATTAAACCACCACGTGCCGCTGCTGGTTTCGTGCGGCTGGTTTGTGACTCGGGGCCAGAGCCACAAACCAGCCGCACGAAACCAGCAGCGGCACGTCCGGGCGCCGCGGTTCGATCTCGCCTCGCGCGTACACCGGGGCTGCTGAGCAGTGCCGTTGGCGCCTGCGGCCGGCTGTGAGTCGAGCTTGGCGCAGCGCGGTGCGCAGTTGCCTTGTTTCGTGACCACGGGGGTGCGCGTGTCCGCGATTAGCGATTAATTACAATTAATGCATTTTGTTCGACCAACGTCTTAATCAACAGTTAATCGATTAATTGTTGACATCCCTAAATATGACTACAATAAAGTGACTCAGATGACTGTGAACTGTGCAGTTTCATTAACATCAGCCTGTCCCGGGACGACAGGTGGAAATGAGCATTTTTGCTCTAACCTGGCCCTGCATCTTTCTTTTGTTTCAAAGGTCAATGAAATGTTGTGCACTGTCCCTGTGCAAATAAATAAACCATCTCTCTCTGTCTTTACCTCTACTTCTCTCTCTACCTCGATCTTCCCATTTCTCTCCTCTTTCTCCTTTCCATCTCTCTTTACCTCTCTCTTTACCTCGATCTCCCCCTTTCTCTCTCCTCTTTCTCCTTTCTCTCGATCTCCCTGTTTCTTTCTCCCTCTATCCATCTGTCTCTACCACAGTCTCCCTTTCTCTCTCTATCACAGTCTCCCCTTTCTTTTTCTCTACCTCGCTTTCCCTCTCTCTCTCTCATTCTCCCCATTTCTCTCCTTTCTCCTTCTTTCCCTCTGTCTCTTTATCTCAATTTTTAACTCTCTCTACCTCGATCTCCCCCTTTCTCTCTCCTTCCTCTTTTCTCCCTCTCTCTCTTATCCCTTCTTCACTGTTCACTCAAATCTTGTCGTTTTTCATCGTTTACAAGTCGTTTTTACCCAAATAAATGAAAAAAACGGACTGAAGTCTTTCTACATTCTGAAAGTTTACCGCACGTTTCCGAATCTCTGAAGCCCAAATAACAATTTTGGTGCAATAAAACGCCAATTATTCCGTTTTCTCCAGCCCTGCGGACAAAAGTCCTGAAGCTTTTTTACTGTAAGGAATAAAAAAAACGATAAAACCCTCGTCTAATAACTTTTTTCTCTCTTTTTCAATTAATGTCTGATCATATATTCAATTTGAAACCCTTAATTTGATACTTAACATTTGGATTTCCTCTGGGACCTTTTTTTTTTTTTCAGTCAATTGAATTTTTCCTGATTATCGCAGTGGCAGAGTGGTTAGCCTCATTTCCTCGTCGGACTCGTGCACTTCCCGTCATCGTACCGTTTTACCCAATCTAAAAAAAACCCGCACTTGTGGAGTTGCGTTTTGTTTTAATTTACACGTTTATTTATTTATTATTCGTGTGTCTACATCTCCAAAACCTCCAAACACTCTGGTCCACCTCGTGATGTCATCAAGTGGCAGTTTTAAAGTAGGGATGCACGATATATCGGCGTCCACGGTCCCGAGGACGAAGCGAACGCGCACGTCAAACCTCGACATGAACGAACACAAGAGCCGCACGAAACCAGGCAAAGAGCCGCACGCCGTGGTTTAGTCCTGGTTTAGACCTGGTCTAGACCTGGTCCAGTCCAGGTTTAGACCTGGTCTACTAACCACTAACCAAGTCTAACCAAGACTAAACTAGGTCTAAACTAGGACTAAACCAGGACTAAACCCAGACTGAACCAGGTCTAAACCAAGACTAAACCAGGTCTAAACCAGGAACCAGGACTAAACCAAGACTAAACCAGGTCTAAACCAGGAACCGGGACTAAACCAGGACTAAACCAGGACTAAACCAGGTCTAAACCAGGACTAAACCAAGACTAAACTAGGTCTAAACCAGATCTAAACCAGGACTGAACCAAGACTAAACTAGGTCTAAACCAGGAACCGGGACTAAACCAGGTCTAAACCAGGACTAAACCAGGACTAAACCAGGACTAAACGAGGTCTAAACCAGATCTAAACCAGGACTGAACCAGGACTGAACCAAGACTAAACTAGGTCTAAACCAGGAACCGGGACTAAACCAGGACTAAACCAACCAAGACTAAACCAGGACTAAACCAGGACTAAACCAGGTCTAAACCAGGTCTAAACCAGGACTAAACCAGGACTAAACCAGGTCTAAACCAGGTCTAAACCAGGTCTAAACCAAGACTAAACTAGGACTGAACCAGGACTGAACCAGGACTAGACCAGGACTAGACCAGGTCTAAACCAGGTCTAAACCGGGACTAAACCAGGTCTAAACCGGGACTAAACCAGGTCTAAATCGGGACTAAACCAGGTCTAAACCGGGACTAAACGAGGTCTAAACCAAGACTAAACTAGGTCTAAACCAGATCTAAACCAGGACTGAACCAGGACTGAACCAAGACTAAACTAGGTCGAAACCAGGAACCGGGACTAAACCAGGACTAAACCAGGACTAAACCAACCAGAACTAAACCAGGACTAAACCAGGACTAAACCAGGTCTAAACCAGGACTAAACCAGGACTAAACCAGGTCTAAACCAGGTCTAAACCAGGACTAAATCGGGACTAAACCAGGTCTAAATCGGGACTAAACCAGGTCTAAATCGGGACTAAACCAGGTCTAAATCGGGACTAAACCAGGTCTAAATCGGGACTAAACCAGGTCTAAATCGGGACTAAACCAGGTCTAAATCAGGACTAAACCAGGACTAAACGGTGGTTGGCACACCCTTCTCACGTTTTTCACCCCTGACCCGTTTTGGTGCCTGAATATTCTTCTGAATCGGTTCTGTCGACTTCCCTACGATATATTGTGACAGCTCCTCATATTATTGTGAGACTTTGGACGATACGATAACGATATTTCGGTTATTGTTGCATCCCAGTATCGAGTATCTGTGTCGATATCGAAAAATCTGCCCCCCAAAGTACTTGGTATTGTATCGAAGTGGTATTACCCAAATCGTAATCCAGAAGTGCGTCAGTATTCATTATCAACTGATTTGTTTTGTTTGTTTTTTCCGCAGAATCTTCCAGAAATCATATTGATTTCCTGCGACAACGACCTGCACCTCCTCAGAGACTACTTCCTCAAAAACATCGGTAAAAAAAATCACGTTTTTTTTTTTAATCTGCTGGTTCTGTTCATTACTACAAAGCCCTGGAAGTGACATAGGTGAATAAATAAAATAACAAGGTGTGGGAACGAGTTATAATGTGTGGGAACGAGTTATAAAGGTGTGGGAACGAGTTATAATGTGTGGGAACGAGTTATAAAGGTGTGGGAACGAGTTATAATGTGTGGGAACGAGTTATAAAGGTGTGGGAACGAGTTATAAGGTGTGGGAACGAGTTATAATGTGTGGGAACGAGTTATAAAGGTGTGGGAACGAGTTATAAGGTGTGGGAACGAGTTATAAGGTGTGGGAACGAGTTATAAGGTGTGGGAACGAGTTATAAGGTGTGGGAACGAGTTATAATGTGTGGGAATGAGTTATAAAGGTGTGGGAACGAGTTATAAGGTGTGGGAACGAGTTATAAGGTGTGGGAACGAGTTATAATGTGTGGGAACGAGTTATAAAGGTGTGGGAACGAGTTATAAGGTGTGGGAACGAGTTATAATGTGTGGGAACGAGTTATAAAGGTGTGGGAACGAGTTATAATGTGTGGGAACGAGTTATAAAGGTGTGGGAACGAGTTATAAGGTGTGGAAACGAGTTATAAGGTGTGGGAACGAGTTATAAGGTGTGGGAACGAGTTATAATGTGTGGGAACGAGTTATAATGTGTGGGAACGAGTTATAAAGGTGTGGGAACGAGTTATAAGGTGTGGGAACGAGTTATAAGGTGTGGGAACGAGTTATAATGTGTGGGAACAAGTTGTAAGGCGTGGGGACAAGGTATAAGGTGTGGGAACACCTTATTATTTTATTTATTCACCTATGTCACTTCCAGGGCTCCGTACATTACAAACGAAACTAAACGATAATTTTGTCTCCAGACGTGCACAACGCGGAGTTCATCCTGAGCGGAGTCCTCACGCAGAAGATCGACTACGACTCATATCCTTTCACTCACGTAATGTTCCGCAGTGCAGCTTTAAAGCGTCCCTGAGGTTCGTTTCCTTGACTGTCTCACGTATAAATTCACCTGATGAAGAAGCGTGACTCTTTTGTATGTTTGTACGTGATCCGTCACAGAGCTTTTCTAGGCCTTTGTTACGTTTCCGAGAAATCCGATGGGGTTATTTTTGTCAAATGAATGTTTAAATTATGAAAGATTTTAACCTTTTTGCTGTTGCTGAAATAGAATGTAAATAATTTGCAAATAAAATTGTACATATGTGAACGGGACAGTTTATTTTCCACTTTTTACCACAGATGAGCTCATGTTTTATACGTCTGATATGACAAAGAATCATTTTATTTTAATACGTTGCGTTTATGTGGGACGGTCTGCACCCTCCGACCACCACGAATCCTCCACACGGTTTACCTCGTGTGAATGTGACGTGTGTGAAGTAACGATGCACGGAATATATATTTAACACATTTGGTTTTCGTGGAGTGAGTTAAAGTCGGGCCAAATAGTGGCGCGGTGATGTGGCGCCTTCTAAACGCTTTAAAGTGACTGGATATGCTACTGGAATATATTTTATTATGGTTATTATAACTTTATTTAACCAGGGAAATCCCACTGAGATTAAAAACCTCTTTTTCAAGGGAGCCCTGGCCAAGGGGCAACGAAAAAGTCAATTCCAACACAAGTAAAACGACATACAAATGAGCTAAAACGGGCAGTAAAAAAGACAATTACCGTACTTTTCGGACTATAAGCCGCTACTTTTTCTCACACTTTGGACCCTGCGGCTTATAGTCGGGTGCGGCTTAGGTATGGATTCATTCTTTATCAAGACAACGAATGTAGCGCATAACCCGAGCTCCACTGCACGTGTCGGCGTTTACACGTGTACCCTGACGAAACCACAGCCGCGCATCAATGCGAGGGCGACCCCCACGGGCAGCTCCAGCATCAGGAGAGAGACTCTCAGTTCTGGTTGAGGCCTGGTTCAGGCCGTATTTATAGGATTTCTATCCTATGCACACCAATATTTCTGAAAGGGGGTTTATTTATTTGACAGGGACAGTGTACATTAAAGATCCCATGACATGGTACTTCTTGATGCTTTTATATGGCTCCTTAATGGTTCCCTAATACTGTAAATGAATCCTTCTTCAAAATCAACACTCGGTGCATGAGAAACAGAGATAAGATGAGAAAGAGTAATTTTTCTCTCTCTGAACACTCCATTATGGGCGTTGTTGCTTGAATGCAAATGAGGAGAAAAGAGATGGCCAATAGTAGAGGGTGGGGGCGTGGCCAAACTCTCCACTCTCAGCTGTTCGCTCTGATCCATTTCCGCGTTTTTGCGTGGAGAAGAGATTTGAAGCGTTCCATTGAAAAATAAACACATTTCCACAGAAAATAAAATTAAACCACTGCTGTTCAAAGGTCCAGAGGCTCAGATAAAGGACTTCCGAGCCTAGAAACACTCGGATGTGCCTCCAGGCAAATAAAAAAACACATTTCGCATTGCCTAGCGCATTCGCAGTCCAAACTCTCTGGGCGTGATTTACAGAGACGCTGAGTACAGACAGACGGGGGTGGAACTGCATTTGCATTTCTTTTTTCAATCTGACGTCGATAAGGTGCCTTGTTCAAAATCGCCCGTTTGAGCTCCGATTTTTTTTGTAACGCAGAAAAGGATCGCAAATGCTCAGTTTAGACATTTCACAACTTTTAACCATGGGGGGGGGGGGGCTAAACAGGGTAGGGGAGCTCACATTAACGTTGAAAAACCTCAGAAAGTGAAAATCTCATGCCATGGGACCTTTAAAAAACAGATTTAGTCCCTGGACAGATGTTACATTGTCAATCTAAGAAAAAAACAGGTTAAAACATGTACATACAAAATTATTTACACTATTTACATGTTTTCAGGCTCACTCATAGTGACAGTCATGCACACTTAAAACATTAACAACACACACACACACACACCTCAGTAACACAACAAACAGGACAGCACAAAAGAGATGAATGTGCAGTGCAGATTCTTTTTTAAAAGAGTCTTCAAAGTGTGGTGTGATGGTGAGACACTGATGTTTGGGAGGATTGTTCCACTGATGCTGCAGTGATGAAAAATGAGGACTGTCCAAAGGTGCTTTTACTGAGTGGAATTATGCAGTCCCCTCTAACTGCCCCCCTGGTTACTCTAACTGCCCCCCTGGTTACTCTAACTGCCCCCTGGTTACTCTAACTGCCCCCCTGGTTACTCTAACTGCCCCCCTGGTTACTCTAACTGCCCCCCTGGTTACTCTAACTGCCCCCTGGTTACTCTAACTGCCCCCCTGGTTACTCTAACTGCCCCCTGGTAACTCTAACTGCCCCCTGGTTACTCTAACTGCCCCCTGGTTACTCTAACTGCCCCCTGGTAACTCTAACTGCCCCCTGGTTACTCTAACTGCCCCCTGGTTACTCTAACTGCCCCCCTGGTTACTCTAACTGCCCCCCTGGTTACTCTAACTGCCCCCCCTGGTTACTCTAACTGCCCCCCTGGTTACTCTAACTGCCCCCCTGGTAACTCTAACTGCCCCCTGGTTACTCTAACTGCCCCCTGGTTACTCTAACTGCCCCCCTGGTTCCCCGGCTTGAGGAGGATCTTATTGTAATGAGCTGTGAAAGTGTCGGGTGAAGAGAGACCGTTTATCATTTTAAACAGAGGCAGAGGTATTGATCAGATTTACCGTTAGTTAAACTTTAAACTTTATTTTAAGGCTTCCAGAGGCTACAGGCTGGACATTTTACAGTTGTTTTTCTGCCGTGTTCCTGCTGTAGGCGCTGTTCAAAAAATGCACGTACCGGTATTCACCTTAATTCAAATAAAATTTAAAAAATCCTTTTGTGTACCATTTTTCTACAGTACATCATACAGTGGTACCTCACCTTACGAAAGACCCAACAAACCAAAATTCCAACTTACGAAACGCCTTCACGTTAAATTTTTGTCTCTGGATACGAAAGAAAATTCAAGTTACAAAACGCGAAATCTCAAAAATTCAAATAATGCGCGCTCAGCCACACACATTATACGCTTTTCTCAGACTGGATTTAAACTTTTCTCACATTTGTCTCTCGTTTAAACACTCAAACTTTCATAGATTTTCAACAAAATGTATTAATAGTGAAGTGTGGGGGGAAGGGGAGGGCGGTGTGTGTGCGCGTGGACACGTGTGTGATAGCGCAGCATGACCCGGCGCGGGGCTGAGAGTACGAGACCCGTGCTCAAACCATGCCTCCTCTAGACCAGGTCTAAAACAGGTCTAAACCACCACGGCTCTTTCCTGCGTTCGTTCATGCGCTCAGACTGCGTGCGGTCCCCTCCTCGCTGCTCGCCTCAGCCGTGACTCGTGAGGTACACCGGCAGAGCTAGCACGAAACCAGGAAATAGACCCGCACGCGGCGCTTTAATCCTGGTGTCCAGTCCTGGTTTAGTCCAGGTTTAGTCCTGGTCCAGTCCAGGTTTAGATCTTGGTCTAGACCTGGTTTAGTCCACGTTTAGTCCTGGGTCTACAGTCTCTTAGCCAATCAGGACCCAGAACACAGTGTTACACTATAAAAAAAGTTACACTAAAAAAAAAAAAAAACTTGGAACAGGGCCTTGGAACAGATCAGGCTTTTTCCATTGAAATAACTACTCAACTTACGAAAAATTCACGTTACGAAACCACTTCTGGAACAAATTAATTTCGTAAGGTGAGGTATGACTGTACTAAAAGTTACAATGTGGACACCTGCAGCTTGTCAGCTTGTTAGGTCCTGACCAAACCTGAAGCAAGAAGATCATGGAGATGGTCCCCGGGCGCCCTAATGTGTGTGCTGCCCACTGCTCCTAATATATATGTATATATATATAGGATGGGTTAAAATGCAGAGAAGAATTTCTCCAGTGTGAGATCAATAAAGTTCACTTCTTCTTCTTCTTGTATACACACTCACAAAAAGTTAGGGATATTTGGCTTTCAGGTGAAATTTATGGTAAATGCAACGCAAGATCATGCTACAGTGATATATTATGAAAAGTAAGACATTTAAGTAGAAGGATGCACTGGTGGTTTCCTCATCTCCAAAAATGTATTGAAACAAAAGATAACAACAATGGTAGTTACACCACAACAAAAAATGTTAATGTCTCAATATGGCGTCATGTGCCCTTGAGCATCAATTACAGCTTGACAACGACGTCTCATGCTGTTCACAAGGCAACTTATTGTCTGCTGAGGCATGGCATCCCACTCTTCTTGAAGGGCAGCCCTCAGGTCATTGAGGTTCTGGGGTGCAGAGTTTCGGGCCTCTACACGGCGACTCAGCTGATCCCACAGGTTTTCAATAGGATTCAGATCTGGAGAAAGTGCAGGCCATTCCATTTGAGGTACACCAGTCTCCAACAGCCGTTCCCTGATGATGCGACCTCGATGAGCAGGAGCATTGTCGTCCATGAAGATGAAATTAGGCCTGTGTTGTTCATGTAGGGGCACAATCACTGGATTAAAGGAAAAGTAACGTTATTTTACAATCTGAGCCTTCTTTCGGTAATAAAACAAGTCGTTTGACTCACCCATATCACGTTCATGTCATTTGGAGCTGTTTGAAGAAAGTTATGTTGTAGCGTATCCGTTAGCATTTGTATTCGGGGCATTACTTTGCGGTGTCCAAATAACACAAACTTTAGCACTTTTCAAATCATAGAAGCCCGATGTCTTAATGTAAGATTTCGTTTGAAGCAAAAGTGGCCTGTAATCCGAGGTTTATCCATAGTTTTCAGCTTTGCGTTTCATGTTTGGGTCCCGGGAGCTGAGAGCACAGTCCGCACATGCGCACTGGCGTCCTCATCTACTCGAAACTATGGCTAAATCTCGGATTACAGGCCACTTTTGCTTCAAACGAAATCTTACATTAAGACATCGGGCTTCTATGATTTGAAAAGTGCTAAAGTTTGTGTTATTTGGACACCGCAAAGTAATGCCCCGAGCAAATGATACAGCACCATGTTAAGGATACGGGATCATTACTAGAACAGAACGGCTCAACATAAGTTCTGCGATACTGCTCCAATTGACAGAAAAATGCTATGGGTGAGTAAAACTACTTGTTTTATTGCCGAAAGAAGGCTCAGATTGTAAAAAAAACGTTAATTTGCCTTTAATGATGTTATTTAGGTAGTATGAGCTCGTCACTGTACCATTCATAAAGTGTAGGGCAGTTCTGTACCAACTGGACACCCCTGCCCACACTGTAACACCGCCGCCAGCAAAAGCTCGCCTGGTGACAACAGTGGCTGATGCATAGCGCTCTCCCTGACGTCTCCAACATCGTTGCCGGCCATCATTTCTGCTCAGCGTGAATCGACTTTCATCGGTGAACAGTACTGAGGCCCACTGGTCCCTCGTCCAGCGTAAATGCTCCCTGGTCCATGCAAGACGATGATGCCTGTGCCTGGTGGTGTGGTCAGGTACCCGTGCAGGTCATCTAGCACGCAGACCACGCTGATGTAAACTGTTTCGGATGGTCTGACGTGACACTTGGGTGCCTCTCACCTCTCTTAAACGTGCCTGGAGTCGAGTGGCATTCATCATCCGGTTTCTCAGGGCAGTGTTCACAATGTAGCGATCATCAGCACGGGATGTGGCCAAAGGACGTCCACTTCTACGCCTTTCTGTGACTCTTCCAGTCACTCGATATCTCTGTTGCAACCTGCCGATGACACTCTGTGACACTCCAAGCTCAGTGGCCACTTCCGTCTGAGAACGTCCTGTTTGAAGCATCGCAATGGCAAGGGACTGTTCATCCATTGTTAGGTGTCGTCTTGGTCTCATGATGTCAATGTGAACAGCATGATGAGGACGACTGTTTAAACACCAGCTCGAATTGGACCAGGACATTTATTGGTCAATTCAAAGATCACACACCCGCTGTGATTTTTGCCGTTAAGCTCCTTGTTGGAGAACAGCAACTTGTGCAAAATGACTGAAACATTTAACAGTTGGACATGTGCATTCAAAAGCTTAGACAAGTTCACATTAAGTTCACCTGTAGAGGTTTGAATGCATTTTAGGCTCATTGTGAAATTTCACCCAAAAGCTGAATATCCCTCACTTTTTGTGAGTGTATGTACAAATCTTTTTTTTATTTTTATTTGGTTGATGCGGTTATAGTCCGGTGCACATCAGACACGTGTTCCATGAAGAATTATTTGAAATATTATGTCTATTAAAACAAATGTTCCACAGTTACAAGAGATGGAAATGAAACAAATTATACAATAAACAAGAAATTACAATTTAATTTTAACTTTTTTTTTTAGTTTCAGTTTGGTCATTAGAGGGCGGGACAAGAGGAAAATGTCATTTTGGGGGGCATTCCAGATTTATTTGGTATTTTAAAAACTATTTTCAAGCATCTTTTCTGTTTTTTTAGATTTGGTCTCAGGACAAGTAAATTCACTCAGAAACTGTATGTTTTAGTATTTTGTATGTGGATTATTTAATATTTGATGTGTGGGATGTAAAATGTCCTCCAATTCTGGAATATTGAGCTCGTGAGACCGGCCCGTTCGTTTGTCCTTTATCGCGCACACTGAGTTCACCTTCAGTCGATCTTTTAAGTGTTTGGAGATAGACTCTAGTTTGTGATTAAAAAATAAATCAGAAATTAAAAGTGAATCTAAAAACGTTTGAGGCGACTGTAGAAGCTCGTCAGATGTTGGTCTGAAGAAATAGTTTTTGTTTAGTTTTTACTTCACACAGATTTAACACCAAAATGTCCCGGCGTCCATCAGACACACTACCAAATTATGAATAAAAATAAAATGAGCAAATTGTAAACATTAAGTGTTCTTTTACCTCCAAATAGAAAATCACACCAAAAATCTGATTTGGTCCTGGTTTAGTTCCAGGTTTATTTTGAAGGTTTTTCAATGACCCAAAACGGCACATTTGAAAAACTTCGTGTTTGTCCCTCCAAACCCGTCGTCCTACAGCTGTCTCCTCTCCTGTGTCCTCTGTCTCCTGTCTCCTCTGTCTCCTCTGTCTCCTGTCTCCTCTGTCTCCTGTCTCCTCTGTCTCCTGTCTCCTCTCTTGTCTCCTGTCTCCTCTCTTGTCTCCTCTCGTCTCCTCTCTTGTCTCCTGTCTCCTCTCCTGTCTCCTCTCCTGTCTCCTGTCTTCTCTCCTCTCTTGTCTCCTCTCTTGTCTCCTCTCCTCTCTCCTCTCCTCTCTTGTCTCCTCTCTCCTCTCCTGTCTCCTCTCCTCTCTTGTCTCCTCTGTCTCCTCTCTTGTCTCCTCTCCTGTCTTGTCTCCTCTGTCTCCTCTCTTGTCTCCTCTCCTGTCTCCTCTCCTGTCTCCTCTCTTGTCTCCTCTCTTGTCTCCTCTCTTGTCTCCTGTCTCCTCTCTTGTCTCCTCTCTTGTCTCCTCTCCTGTCTCCTCTCTTGTCTCCTCTCGTCTCCTCTCTTGTCTCCTGTCTCCTCTCCTGTCTCCTCTCCTGTCTCCTGTCTCCTCTCCTGTCTCCTCTCTTGTCTCCTCTGTCTCCTCTCCTCTCTTGTCTCCTCGTCTGTATATAGAACACGACCTTGGGTTTGGGGCCTGTCTAATCGCTGGAGCCCCTCCCTCCGTCACCCTGGGGCCGCCCGTCTCAGCCAATTTCACCAGTAAATACCCCACACCCCCCACACCCCCCGCCGCGTAATTAAATCAAATCTACCAGGAATTATCGTTTTCGCCGGCGCCGGAACCTCCGCAGCCAATCACGTTTGAGCGCTCGGAAACGCAAATACACAAAATCTTCAACACGATTCAGTAAAACGAAAACATTTATTTCACTAAAGCCTGCACTAAAGCCACACTACGTAACTTTTCTGGGCGACGGTACATCACATGCTTGTCTCCATGGAGATACTGTCGCTCAAAGTTCCGTAGTGTGGCATTAAACATTTATTCACAAGAGAGTTTAAGGATTACCTGGAAAAATGTGCGCTTTTTCTGTGAGTGGGCTCCATGGAGATCTAAACATTTAATGCCAGACTAAGGAACATTTTAGCCACAATAGCAGTATTTAGAGCAGTGTTTGACATCTCCATGGAGACCAGAAAAACAAAAAACAGAAAAGTTCCATATTGGATCTTTATCTTGTCGACATAAACAAATCAATTCAGCTTTTTTTTTTTAAATAACTATAGACCTTTTACTTTTGTTTGTCTTTTTTCATTCATTCATTCATCTTCTGCTTTTCCATTTTCTGGGTCGCGGGGGCAGCGGTCCAAGCAGATCTGCTGCCCAGAACACAATGCACCAGCCCCCATGAATCCTCCCGCAGGTGGTGGGTCCACAGGAGGACGGCTCACGTCACAACAGCCTTGATGTATCTTCTGCCATGGGGGGAGGTGGGGTTAAGTGTCTTGCCCAAAGACACAACGGCAGTGCTCATCTGTGGGAGCTGAGATCACACACGGCCAACCCTGGATCACTATTTGTCTTTTCTTGTTTTGTGAAACCAAACTTTTTATAAGGAGGTAAAAACTGTACTGAACCAGGACTGAACCAGGACTAAACCAGGACTAAACCAGGACTGAACCAGGACTAAACCAGGTCTAAACCAGGTCTAAACCAGGTCTAAACTAGGACTAAACTAGGACTGAACCAGGACTAAACTAGGACTAAACCAGGACTAAACCAGGACTAAACCAGGTCTAAACAAGGACTAAACTAGGACTAAACAAGGACTAAACTAGGACTAAACCAGGACTGAACCAGGACTAAACCAGGACTGAACCAGGCCTGAACCAGGTCTAAACCAGGACTAAACCAGGAACTGAACCAGGGTGAACAGACAGAGCGATTCTCAAAGGAAATGAGGCGGAAAGACGATGTTCATATTTTAATCTTTGCAAAACGTGAATAATAAAAAGCAAAAACTCGTACTTAAACACGTTACACATGTGATACAAGTATGCACTCTCGTACCAGCCACAAACAAACTGGTTGTTCCTCCAGACCTTTAGATCTCTGAAGGTCTTGTGTTTTATCAGGGCTTGGGGAGAAGACCAGGTCGTCGACAATATCGGGATCTCTTACAGCAGCAGAATCGACAAATCTCCACTGTCACTGAACAAACTTGAATCCATCTCATACGGATCTTCTCGCCCAATTAATTTGAGTTTGTTCATATAACGCTCCTTTTCTTTGGCGTCCGACTTATCTCTGTACAACTGGTCGACTGTGTCAGAAGTTTTGGATTCCGGTGTGGAAGGTTTATCGCGAAATTTAGAGTTTTTCTGCACGGTTGCTTTATAAGCGTGTTTACTTTGAGTGAGCGATATCTCCAACATGGACGCACGTCCGCGTCATGGTCGGATTTTTCGAGTCCGTGAAAACACACTATAGTCCAAGACCCTTTTGATTCCACCTTAAGAACCTTCCGCCTTAAGAACCTTCTGCCTTAAAACACTTCCGCCTTAAGAACCTTCCGCCTTAAGAACCTTCCGCCTTAAGAACCTTCCGCCCTAAGAACCTTCCGCCTTAAGAACCTTCCGCCCTAAGAACCTTCCGCCTTAAGAACCTTCCGCCTTAAGAACCCTCCGCCCTAAGAACCTTCCGCCCTAAGAACCTTCCGCCTTAAAACCCTTCCGCCTTAAGAACCTTCCGCCTTAAAACCCTTCCGCCTTAAGAACCTTCCGCCTTAAACCCTTCCGCCTTAAGAACCTTCCGCCTTAAAACCCTTCCGCCTTAAGAACCTTCCGCCTTAAAACCCTTCCGCCTTAAGAACCTTCCGCCTTAAAACCCTTCCGCCTTAAAACCCTTCCGCCTTAAGAACCTTCCGCCTTAAGAACCTTCCGCCTTAAAACCCTTCCGCCTTAAGAACCTTCCGCCTTAAAACCCTTCCGCATTAAGAACCTTCTGCATTAAGAACCTTCTGCCTTAAAACCCTTCCGCCTTAAAACCCTTCCGCCTTAAGAACCTTCCGCCTTAAGAACCTTCCGCATTAAGAACCTTCCGCCTTAAGAACCTTCCGCCTTAAAACCCTTCCGCCTTAAGAACCTTCCGCCTTAAAACCCTTCCGCCTTAAGAACCTTCCGCCTCAAAACCTTTCGCCTTAAACCCTTCCGCCTTAAGAACCTTCCGCCTTAAGAACCTTCCGCCTTAAAACCCTTCCTCCTTCAGAACCCTCCGCCTTAAGAACCTTCCGCCTTAAAAACCTTCCGCCTTAAGAACCTTCCGCCTTAAAACCCTTCCGCATTAAGAACCTTCCGCCTTAAGAACCTTCCGCCTTAAAACCCTTCCGCCTTAAGAACCTTCCGCCTTAAGAACCTTCCGCCTTAAGAACCTTCCGCCTCAAAACCTTTCGCCTTAAACCCTTCCGCCTTAAGAACCTTCCGCCTTAAGAACCTTCCGCCTTAAAACCCTTCCTCCTTCAGAACCCTCCGCCTTAAGAACCTTCCGCCTTAAGAACCTTCTGCCTTAAAACCCTTCCGCCTTAAGAACCTTCCGCCTTAAAACCCTTCCGCCTCAAGAACCTTTTGCCTTAAACCCTTCCGCCTTAAGAACCTTCTGCCTCAAAACCCTTCCGCCTTAAGAACCTTCCGCCTTAAGAACCTTCCGCCTTAAGAACCTTCCGCCTTAAGAACCTTCCGTCTTAAAACCCTTCCGTCTTAAAACCCTTCCGCCTTAAGAACCTTCCGCCTTAAGAACCTTCCACCTTAAACCCTTCTGCCTTAAAACCCTGGAATTTCCCCACTGTGGGACTAATAAAGGCATAGCTTTCTTTCTTTCTTTTCTTTCTTCCGCCTTAAAACCCTTCCGCCTTAAGAACCTTCCGCCTTAAACCCTTCCGCCTTCAGAACCTTCCGCCTTCAGAACCTTCCGCCTTAAGAACCTTCCGCCTTAAGAACCTTCCGCCTTAAACCCTTCCTCCTTCAGAACGTCGGCGTTAGGACCTGTGGAGATTTCCTCGGTTAAATAAAGACGTTAGTTTTAATTGAACACATTGATCGTCGTAAACAAGCAGCAGCTCATTAAGCCCAATTAAAAATGCAAATGAGGCTCTTTGATTAAACTCCGGGTCTTTATTGATCTGCGACGCCGCACACGCGGGAAGACGTTTGGCGGGAAACGCTTTAATTACAGCAGGAACGCGCCGAGTGAAACAGGTTCTAATTAACCCACAATCCCTCCTGTCTCCTCCTTCCTCTCCTGTCTCCTCCCTCCTGTCTCCTCCTTCCTCTCCTGTCTCCTCCTTCCTCTCCTGTCTCCTCCCTCCTGTCTCCTCCTTCCTCTCCTGTCTCCTCTTTCCTCCCCTGTCTCCTCCTCTCCTGTCTCCTCCTTCCTCTCCTGTCTCCTCCTTCCTCTCCTGTCTCCTCTTTCCTCCCCTGTCTCCTCCTTCCTCTCCTGTCTCCTCCTTCCTCTCCTGTCTCCTCCCTCTCCTGTCTCCTCCCTCCTGTCTCCTTTTTCCTCTCCCGTCTCCTCCTCTCCTCTCCTGTCTCCTCTTTCCTCTCCTGTCTCCTCCTCCCTCTCCTGTCTCCTCCTTCCTCTCCTGTCTCCTCTTTCCTCTCCTGTCTCCTCCTTCCTCTCCTGTCTCCTCCTTCCTCTCCTGTCTCCTCCTTCCTCTCCTGTCTCCTCTCCTCTTTCCTCTCCTGTCTCCTCCTTCCTCTCCTGTCTCCTCTTTCCTCTCCTGTCTCCTCTTTCCTCTCCTCCTTCCTCTCCTGTCTCCTCTTTCCTCTCCTCCTTCCTCTCCTGTCTCCTCTTTCCTCTCCCCTTTCCTCATGTTTCCTGTGCCCTCCTCTTTTCCTCTTCTCCTCCCTCCTCTTTCCTATGTCCTCCTCTCATTTCCTCTCCTCTTTCCTCTGCTGTCTCCTCCCTCCTGTCTCCTCTCCTCTTTCCTCATGTTTCCTGTGTCCTCCACTCATTTCCTCTCCTCTTTCCTCTCCTCTTCTGTCTCCTCTCCTCTTTCCTCATCTGTTTCCTGTGTCCTCCTCTCTCCTCATTTTTCCTCTCCTCTTTTCCTCCTCTCCCCCCATGTCTCCTCTCCTATTCTGTCTCCTCTCCTCTTTCCTCCTCTCCTCCTTCCTGTCTCCTATCCTCTTTCCTCTCCTGTCTCCTCTTCTCCTCCCCCCTCCTGTCTCCTCTGCTCTTTTCTCTCCTTTTTCCTGCTGTCTCCTCCACTCTTTCCTCATGTTTCCTGTGTCTTCCACTGTCCTCTTTTCTCCTCTCCTCTTTCCTCTGCTGTCTCCTCTCTTCCATCCATGTCTCCTCTCCTCTTTCCTCATCTGTTTCCTATATCCTCCTCTCTCCTCCCTCATGTCTCCTCTCCTCTCTCATCCCTCTTCTGTCTCCTTTCCTCTTTCCTCTGCTGTTTCCGTCTGTCTCCTCCTCTCCTTTCTCCTCATCTGCTTCTTGCGTCCTATTTCCTCTCCTTGTCTCCTCTCCTCATTCTTTGTCTCCTCAGCCCCCAATCTCCCCTCCTCTTTTGTCTCATTTCCTCCTTTCTCTTCACCTCCGCTCCTTGTCCCTCCTTTTCCTTGTCTGATGAAGCGAGTAGTCAAGGAAGCTATCCTTGACTACTCGCTTCTTCTCGTTTCCTCTTCTATCCCCTCCTCCCTTGAGTCCTACTTCCTCTTCCCTTTCCTAGTCTTCTCTCTCTTCTTCTCTGCTTCTTATTTGTCCCCTCATCTCCTCTCGCCTCATCACCTCTCCTTGTCTCCTCTTTCCTCTCCTATATCTTTTCTCCTTTGATTCCTACTTTCTCTCCTTGTCCGCTCTTTTACTTGTCTTTTTTTTTTTTTTTTTAACTTTTCCTTGACTCCTTGTCTCCTCTGACTTGAGTGAAGGAGAGGAATTATAAAAGGTGTTTCCTCTCTCCTTGTTTCAAGTTAAGGTCCTCTACATTCGTTCTTCAGTGTCTCTGGTTTATTTCCTCGTCTCCTCCTCTCCTCTCTACATATCTCCTCTCCCCTTGTCTTCTCCCTCCTCGCTCCCTTTCCTCTTTCCTTGTTCCTCGTCTACTTTCTCCTTGTATCCTTCCTCCTTTCCCCCCTTTCCCCCCTCCCTCCTTGTCTTCATGTGACCTTTCCCCCTCTTCTTGGCCTCTTGTTTCCTCCCTCCCCCTCTCCTTGTTTCCCTTCTCCTTGTCTCCTCCCTCCTTGCCCCCCTGCTCGTCTCCTCCCTCCTCGCGCCGTCTCCTCTCCTTGTCTCCTCCCTCCTCGCCCCCCTCTCGTCTCCTCCCTTCTTGCCCCGTTTCCTTGTCTCCTCCCTCCTCGCCCCGTCTCCTCTCCTTGTCTCCATGTGTCCTCCCTCCTTGCCTCCTCTCCTTGTCCTTTCATTTCCTCCTTGCCCAGTCTCCTCTCCTTGTCTCCACGCCTCCGTCTCCTTGTCTCCTCCCTCCTTGCCCCGTCTCATCTCCTCCCTCCTTGCCCTGTCTCCTTGTCTCCTTGCCCCGTCTCCTCCCTCCTCGCGCCGTCTCCTCTCCTTGTCTCCTTCCTCCTCGCCCCGTCTCCTTGTCTCCTCCCTCCTTGCCCCCCTCCTCGTCTCCTCCCTCCTCGCCCCGTCTCCTCTCCTTGTCTCCATGTGTCCTCCCTCCTTGCCTCCTCTCCTTGTCCTTTCATTTCCTCCCTCCCCCTCTCCTTGTCTCCTCCCTCCTCGCCCCATCTCCTCGTCTCCTCCCTCCTTGCCCCGTCTCGTCGTCTCCTCCCTCCTTGCCCCGTCTCGTCGTCTCCTCCCTCCTCGCCCCGTCTCCTTGTCTCCTCCCTCCTTGCCCCGTCTCCTCATCTCCTCCCTCCTTGCCCCGTCTCCTCATCTCCTCCCTCCTCGCCCCGTCTCCTCATCTCCTCCCTCCTTGCCCCCCCCTTGTCTCCTCCCTCCTCGCCCCGTCTCCTCATCTCCTCGTCTCCTTCCTCCCTCTCCTCGTCTCCTTCCTCCCTCTCCTCGTCTCCTTCCTCCCTCTCCTCGTCTCCTCCCTCCTCGCCCCGTCTCCTCATCTCCTCCCTCCTTGCCCCCTCTCCTCATCTCCTTCCTCCTTGCCCCGTCTCCTCGTCTCCTCCCTCCTTCCCCCATCTCTTCCCTCCTTCCCCCATCTCCTCCCTCCTCGCCCCGTCTCCTTGTCTCCTCCCTCCTTGCCCCGTCTCCTCATCTCCTCCCTCCTTGCCCCGTCTCCTCATCTCCTCGCCCCGTCTCCTCATCTCCTCCCTCCTTGCCCCCCCTTGTCTCCTCCCTCCTCGCCCCGTCTCCTCATCTCCTCGTCTCCTTCCTCCCTCTCCTCGTCTCCTTCCTCCCTCTCCTCGTCTCCTCCCTCCTCGCCCCGTCTCCTCATCTCCTCCCTCCTTGCCCCCTCTCCTCATCTCCTTCCTCCTTGCCCCGTCTCCTCCCTCCTTGCCCCCCTCTCCTCGTCTCCTCCCTCCTTGCCCCGTCTCCTCCCTCCTTGCCCCGTCTCCTCATCTCTTCCCTCCTTCCCCCCGTCTCTTCCCTCCTTGCCCCCGGCTCCTCATCTCCTCCCTCCTATCCTCGTCTCCTCCCTCATTCCCCCCTCTCTTCCCTCCTTGCCCCGTCTCCTCGTCTCCTCCCTCCTTCCCCCATCTCCTCCCTCCTTGCCCCCCTCTCCTCGTTTCCTCCCTCCTTGCCCCGTCTCCTCTCTCCTCCCTCCTATCCTCGTCTCCTCCCTCCTTGCCCCGTCTCCTCATCTCTTCCCTCCTTCCCCCATCTCCTCCCTCCTTGCCCCCCTCTCCTCGTTTCCTCCCTCCTTGCCCCCGTCTCCTCGTCTCCTCCCTCCTTGCCCCCGTCTCCTCGTCTCCTCCCTCCTTGCCCCGTCTCCTCGTCTCCTCCCTGGAGTGGCAGAGTGGTCGTCCCTCGCTCTAATTAACCGGCGGCTCGTCTGGGGCTCGCTCGTTCTCATTAGAATAAAATTAGAATAAACCACCGAACTAATTATGGATCACGGAGGCAATTACAGCACGAGCTCGTTACGGTTTGGGAAATTAAAAAAAAAAAAAAAAAAGAGCCAAAACGCCGCGGCGACTCGTTCAAATAAACCACAGAATAACGGATCAAAACGGCGTAAACGAGGCCGAAATTATTGATTATTTGATTGGAATTGTGTTTGTGAAGCTCCAAACTTTGTAAACTGACGAGTTCAAACATTAAAGCTGCACTGTGGAACTTTCCCGGTACAGGATCTGTCACCTGCTCGTCTCGTATTCTCACGTTTTTGTTTTAAATCAGGCATGTCCAAACTATGGCCCGTGGGCCAAATGCGGCCCTCAGGCTTCCAGGTGAATTGGCCCAAATGACCTTGAGCAGAACTTTTGACTGAAAGTTTTTTGAAAATCTACTTGATGAGACAAAATTTAATATTTATCGTGTGGGTTTGAGATCAGATCAGACTTTATTGATCTCACACAGGAGAAATTCACTTACCACATGAGCTCCAGGCAGTTTAGTGCAAAGAAAGTTATGTTTAGTCCTGGTTTAGTCTTGCCTGGTTTACACCAGACCATATCACAGTGATATATGGTCTGGGAGCACCTCCTGAATATCTCGTAGTGGAGGTGTGGTTTACGATCGCCAACGGCCGTTTATTGGGCGTTATGAATGTCCAGAATAGCCCAGAGCCAATCATGTCAGTTCAAACTACAAGTTTCCGTTTGTCACGTAGTGCGTCACCCACGGCCGGCGCCACGAGGGGGCGTTTGGTGGCGACGCCCCCTCATGTCATCTTTCAGATCGGAACGAACAAAAACAGCCTGGGATTTCCAAGGTTAGTTTAGTCCTGATCTAGTCCCTGGTTTAGTCCTGGTTTAGTCCCTGGTTTAGTCCTGGTTTGGTCCTGGTTTAGTCCTGGTTTAGTCCTGGTTTGGTCCTGGTTTGGTCCTGGTTTGGTCCTGGTCTAGTCCTGGTTTAGTCCTGGTTTAGTCCTGGTTTAGTCCTGGTTTAGTCCTGATCTAGTCCTGGTTTAGTCCTGGTGTAGTCCCTGGTGTAGTCCTGGTTTGGTCCTGGTTTAGTCCTGGTTTAGTCCTGATCTAGTCCCTGGTTTAGTCCCTGGTTTAGTCCTGATCTAGTCCCTGGTTTAGTCCCTGGTTTAGTCCTGGTTTAGTCCTGGTTTAGTCCTGGTTTGGTCCTGGTTTGGTCCTGGTTTAGTCCTGGTTTAGTCCTGATCTAGTCCTGGTTTAGTCCTGGTGTAGTCCTGGTTTAGTCCTGGTTTAGTCCCTGGTGTAGTCCTGGTGTAGTCCTGGTTTAGTCCCTGGTGTAGTCCTGGTTTGGTCCTGGTTTAGTCCTGGTTTAGTCCTGATCTAGTCCCTGGTTTAGTCCTGGTTTAGTCCCTGGTTTAGTCCTGATCTAGTCCCTGGTTTAGTCCCTGGTTTAGTCCCTGGTTTAGTCCCTGGTTTAGTCCTGGTTTGGTCCCTGATCTAGTCCCTGATCTAGTCCTGGTTTAGTCCTGGTTTGGTCCTGGTTTGGTCCTGGTCTAGTCCTGGTTTAGTCCTGGTTTAGTCCTGATCTAGTCCTGGTTTAGTCCTGGTGTAGTCCTGATCTAGTCCTGGTTTAGTCCTGGTGTAGTCCTGGTTTAGTCCCTGGTGTAGTCCTGGTTTGGTCCTGGTTTAGTCCTGGTGTAGTCCTGGTTTATTCCTGGTTTAGTCCTGGTGTAGTCCTGGTGTAGTCCTGGTTTAGTCCCTGGTGTAGTCCTGGTGTAGTCCTGGTTTAGTCCCTGGTGTAGTCCTGGTTTGGTCCTGGTTTAGTCCTGATCTAGTCCCTGGTTTAGTCCCTGGTTTAGTCCTGATCTAGTCCCTGGTTTAGTCCCTGGTTTAGTCCTGGTTTAGTCCTGGTTTGGTCCTGGTTTGGTCCTGGTTTGGTCCTGGTTTAGTCCTGGTTTAGTCCTGATCTAGTCCTGGTGTAGTCCTGGTGTAGTCCTGGTTTAGTCCTGATCTAGTCCTGGTTTAGTCCTGGTGTAGTCCTGGTGTAGTCCCTGGTGTAGTCCTGGTGTAGTCCTGGTGTAGTCCTGGTTTAGTCCCTGGTGTAGTCCTGGTGTAGTCCTGGTTTAGTCCCTGGTGTAGTCCTGGTTTGGTCCTGGTTTAGTCCTGGTTTAGTCCTGGTTTAGTCCCTGGTTTAGTCCTGATCTAGTCCCTGGTTTAGTCCCTGGTTTAGTCCTGGTTTAGTCCCTGGTTTAGTCCTGATCTAGTCCCTGGTTTAGTCCCTGGTTTAGTCCCTGGTTTAGTCCTGGTTTGGTCCCTGATCTAGTCCCTGATCTAGTCCTGGTTTAGTCCTGGTTTGGTCCTGGTTTGGTCCTGGTCTAGTCCTGGTTTAGTCCTGGTTTAGTCCTGATCTAGTCCTGGTGTAGTCCTGGTGTAGTCCTGATCTAGTCCTGGTTTAGTCCTGGTGTAGTCCTGGTTTAGTCCCTGGTGTAGTCCTGGTTTGGTCCTGGTTTAGTCCTGGTTTAGTCCCTGGTTTAGTCCTGATCTAGTCCCTGGTTTAGTCCCTGGTTTAGTCCTGGTTTGGTCCCTGATCTAGTCCTGGTGTAGTCCTGGTTTAGTCCTGGTTTAGTCCTGGTTTAGTCCTGGTGTAGTCCTGGTTTAGTCCTGGTGTAGTCCTGGTTTAGTCCCTGGTGTAGTCCTGGTGTAGTCCTGGTGTAGTCCTGGTGTGGTCCTGGTTTAGTCCTGGTTTAGTCCTGATCTAGTCCCTGGTGTAGTCCTTTTGTAGTCCTGGTGTAGTCCTGGTTTAGTCCCTGGTGTAGTCCTGGTGTAGTCCTGGTTTAGTCCTGGTGTAGTCCTGGTTTAGTCCCTGGTGTAGTCCTGGTTTAGTCCCTGGTTTAGTCCTGGTTTAGTCCCTGGTTTAGTCCTGGTTTAGTCCCTGGTTTAGTCCTGATCTAGTCCCTGGTTTAGTCCCTGGTTTAGTCCTGGTTTAGTCCCTGGTTTAGTCCTGGTTTGGTCCCTGATCTAGTCCCTGATCTAGTCCTGGTTTGGTCCTGGTTTGGTCCTGGTTTGGTCCTGGTCTAGTCCTGGTTTAGTCCTGGTTTAGTCCTGATCTAGTCCTGGTTTAGTCCTGATCTAGTCCTGATCTAGTCCTGGTGTAGTCCTGGTTTAGTCCCTGGTGTAGTCCTGGTGTAGTCCTGGTTTAGTCCCTGGTGTAGTCCTGGTTTGGTCCTGGTTTAGTCCTGGTTTAGTCCTGGTGTAGTCCTGGTTTAGTCCCTGGTGTAGTCCTGGTTTAGTCCCTGGTGTAGTCCTGGTTTGGTCCTGGTTTAGTCCTGGTTTAGTCCTGGTTTAGTCCTGATCTAGTCCCTGGTTTAGTCCCTGGTTTAGTCCTGATCTAGTCCCTGGTTTAGTCCCTGGTTTAGTCCTGGTTTAGTCCCTGGTTTAGTCCTGATCTAGTCCCTGGTTTAGTCCCTGGTTTAGTCCTGGTTTAGTCCCTGGTTTAGTCCTGGTTTGGTCCCTGATCTAGTCCTGGTTTAGTTTTGGTGTAGTCCTGGTGTAGTCCTGGTGTAGTCCTGGTGTAGTCCTGGTGTAGTCCCTGGTGTAGTCCTGGTGTAGTCCTGGTGTGGTCCTGGTTTAGTCCTGGTTTAGTCCTGGTTTAGTCCTGGTGTAGTCCTGGTTTAGTCCTGGTGTAGTCCTGGTGTAGTCCTGGTGTAGTCCTGGTGTGGTCCTGGTGTAGTCCTGGTTTAGTCCTGGTTTAGTCCTGGTGTAGTCCTGGTTTAGTCCTGGTGTAGTCCTGGTTTAGTCCTGGTGTAGTCCTGGTTTAGTCCCTGGTGTAGTCCTGGTGTAGTCCTGGTGTAGTCCTGGTTTAGTCCTGGTTTAGTCCCTGGTTTAGTCCCTGGTTTAGTCCTGGTTTAGTCCTGGTTTAGTCCCTGATCTAGTCCTGGTGTAGTCCTGGTTTAGTCCTGGTGTAGTCCTGGTTTAGTCCTGGTTTAGTCCTGGTTTGGTCCCTGATCTAGTCCTGGTTTAGTCCTGGTTTGGTCCCTGATCTAGTCCTGTTGTAGTCCTGGTTTAGTCCTGGTTTAGTCCCTGGTGTAGTCCCGGTGTAGTCCTGGTGTAGTCCTGGTTTAGTCCTGGTTTAGTCCTGGTGTAGTCCTGGTGTAGTCCTGGTTTAGTCCCTGGTGTAGTCCTGGTTTAGTCCTGGTTTAGTCCCTGGTGTAGTCCTGGTGTAGTCCTGGTGTAGTCCTGGTGTAGTCCTGGTGTAGTCCTGGTTTGGTCCTGGTTTAGTCCCTGGTTTAGTCCCTGGTGTAGTCCTGGTTTAGTCCTGGTGTAGTCCTGGTGTAGTCCTGGTGTAGTCCTGGTGTAGTCCTGGTTTAGTCCTGGTTTAGTCCTGGTTTAGTCCTGGTTTAGTCCCTGGTTTAGTCCCTGGTTTAGTCCTGGTTTAGTCCTGGTTTAGTCCCTGATCTAGTCCTGGTGTAGTCCTGGTTTAGTCCTGGTGTAGTCCTGGTTTAGTCCTGGTTTAGTCCTGGTTTGGTCCCTGATCTAGTCCTGGTTTAGTCCTGGTTTGGTCCCTGATCTAGTCCTGTTGTAGTCCTGGTTTAGTCCTGGTGTAGTCCTGGTGTAGTCCTGGTTTAGTCCCTGGTGTAGTCCTGGTGTAGTCCTGGTTTAGTCCTGGTTTAGTCCTGGTGTAGTCCTGGTGTAGTCCTGGTTTAGTCCTGGTTTAGTCCTGGTTTAGTCCTGGTGTAGTCCTGGTGTAGTCCTGGTTTAGTCCTGGTTTAGTCCTGGTTTAGTCCCTGGTGTAGTCCTGGTTTGGTCCTGGTTTGGTCCTGGTTTAGTCCTGATCTAGTCCCTGGTTTAGTCCCTGGTTTAGTCCTGGTGTAGTCCTGGTGTAGTCCTGGTGTAGTCCCTGGTGTAGTCCCTGGTGTAGTCCTGGTGTAGTCCTGGTTTAGTCCTGGTTTAGTCCTGGTTTAGTCCTGATCTAGTCCCTGGTTTAGTCCCTGGTTTAGTCCTGGTTTAGTCCTGGTTTAGTCCTGGTTTGGTCCCTGATCTAGTCCTGGTGTAGTCCTGGTTTAGTCCTGGTGTAGTCCTGGTGTAGTCCTGGTTTAGTCCTGGTTTAGTCCCTGGTTTAGTCCCTGGTTTAGTCCTGGTTTAGTCCTGGTTTAGTCCTGGTTTAGTCCTGGTGTAGTCCTGGTGTAGTCCTGGTTTAGTCCCTGGTTTAGTCCCTGGTGTAGTCCTGGTTTGGTCCTGGTTTAGTCCTGATCTAGTCCCTGGTTTAGTCCCTGGTTTAGTCCCTGGTTTAGTCCCTGGTTTAGTCCTGATCTAGTCCTGGTTTAGTCCTGGTGTAGTCCTGGTGTAGTCCTGGTGTAGTCCCTGGTGTAGTCCCTGGTGTAGTCCTGGTTTAGTCCTGGTTTAGTCCTGGTTTAGTCCTGGTTTAGTCCTGATCTAGTCCCTGGTTTAGTCCCTGGTTTAGTCCCTGGTTTAGTCCTGGTTTAGTCCTGGTTTGGTCCCTGATCTAGTCCTGGTGTAGTCCTGGTGTAGTCCTGGTTTAGTCCTGGTTTAGTCCTGGTTTAGTCCTGGTTTAGTCCTGGTTTGGTCCCTGATCTAGTCCTGGTGTAGTCCTGGTTTAGTCCTGGTGTAGTCCTGGTTTAGTCCTGGTGTAGTCCTGGTGTAGTCCTGGTGTAGTCCTGGTTTAGTCCTGGTTTAGTCCTGGTTTAGTCCTGGTGTAGTCCTGGTTTAGTCCTGGTTTAGTCCCTGGTTTAGTCCCTGGTTTAGTCCTGGTTTAGTCCTGGTTTAGTCCTGATGTAGTCCCTGGTTTAGTCCTGGTTTAGTCCTGGTTTAGTCCTGATCTAGTCCCTGGTTTAGTCCTGGTTTAGTCCTGGTTTAGTCCCTGGTTTAGTCCTGGTTTAGTCCTGGTTTAGTCCTGATGTAGTCCCTGGTTTAGTCCTGGTGTAGTCCTGGTTTAGTCCTGGTTTAGTCCCTGGTTTAGTCCTGGTTTAGTCCTGGTTTAGTCCTGATGTAGTCCCTGGTTTAGTCCTGGTTTAGTCCTGGTTTAGTCCTGATCTAGTCCCTGGTTTAGTCCTGGTTTAGTCCTGATGTAGTCCCTGGTTTAGTCCTGGTTTAGTCCTGATCTAGTCCCTGGTTTAGTCCTGGTTTAGTCCTGGTTTAGTCCTGGTTTAGTCCTGGTTTAGGGATTAGTGATGACATAATTTTTGTTGTTGTGTGTAAAGTTCCTCTCTCCTTGTTTCAGGTTCAGGTCCTCTCCGTCCTTCAGTGTCTCTGGGTCATCTCCTTTCCTCTCTCCATGTCTCCTCTATCCTTACTCCCTTCCTCTTTCCTTGTTTCCTCGTCTACTTTCTCCTCATATCCTACCTCCTTTCCCCCTCTCCTTGTCCTCTCGTTTCCTCCCTCCTTGTGTTCTCTCTCATTGCTCCCTTTCCTCGTTTTCTTCATCTACTTTCTCCTTGTATCCTTCCTCCGTGCCCCCTTTTCCTCGTCTCCTTGTGTCCTCGCTCCCTTTCCTTGTTTCCTTGTCTACTTTCTCCTTGTATCCTTCCTCCTTGCCCCCTTTTCTTGTCTCCTTGTGTCCTCGCTCCCTTTCCTTGTTTCCTTGTCTACTTTCTTCTTGTATCCTTCCTCCTTGCCCCCTTTTCTTTTCTCCTCTCTCCCTTTCCTTGTTTCCTTGTCTACTTTCTTCTTGTATCCTTCCTCCTTGCCCCCTTTTCTTGTCTCCTTGTGTCCTCGCTCCCTTTCCTTGTTTCCTCATCTACTTTCTTCTTGTATCCTTCCTCCTTGCCCCCTTTTCTTGTCTCCTTGTGTCCTCGCTCCCTTTCCTTGTTTCCTCGTCTACTTTCTCCTTGTATCCTTCCTCCTTGCTCCTTTTCCTCGTGTTTTTCTGGGGATTTCTCTAAACTCGTCTGTAACTGAACACATTTAATATAAAAACATTTTATTTCACACATGAATAAAACAAAACATTAAAAAAAAACACCGTCCAAACCTAAAACTTAAATCAGGAGTTAGAAAAGTGCTTGTGGTAAAACATTTAGACAAAACCATTGAACGTCGCTAATGCCCCTGTACGTCCTGTTGTGTTGCATTGTGGGAATCGCGGTCCTCCTTCTCGCCGCCGGACTCGATCAAACCCCCGAAATACGCCGTGATGGTTTTCAGTTTGTTATTCAGGAAGTTCTGCTCCACTTCCACTCGGCCCCCGGGACCGGCCAAAGACGCGATCTGGAAAACGACGGAAACAAAAGTTTAATTTGACTTTTATTTGGATATTTTTCTCATGTTGCGCCGTTTTCTCTTCGCAAACAGACCTGGAGTCGTGTTTTTTTTTTTTCAGATTGTCAACAAAAGTTCAAAATAACGTTATAGAGACGCAGCAGCCTTGGAATTATGATGACCCAAAAAAAAAAGAATGAAAATCCATCGACTGTGGACGTGGTGGGGCCAGATAAATATTAGCCAATCGATAACGAAGCTACCTCGTTTTCTATTGGCTGTTCAGTCGCCAATCAAACTCCCTACGTTTCTAGAGTAACCGACTCTCCGGCGCGCTGGGATTACGTGGTTTACGTTTACGTCTCGCACATTCCACAGACACAAGACGCTGTTTACTCGACGAACGCGGCGGTTCTTAGCGGCTTTTTCCAACTGTAGCTTCCTCGAAGTTTGTTGCGATGGCGGACGAGAATCCACGACCAGTTCACCGCAAAAGAAAGTCCGTTTATGAGGTTGCCGAAAGAAGAAGAGAAGGGGAAAAGGAGCTAAACCAAACTAAGGTGATTCTCGGAGATTCCTTCCAGCGATGGAGCGAACTTAAGCAGATGAAGGGTCTAAGGCAGTGGTACCCAACCTTTTTTTGGCCTGTGACCCCATTTTGACATCACACATTTCTGGCAACCCCCATAGATTTTTTAAAATTTTTATCATGTTTCAGTCTCAGCCTCAGTCACAATATTGGGTCAAATGGTTCGACGTGTCTGAGGCCTCGGAGAAACACTGACCTCTAGTGGACAAATTTAACCATTGCAAACCAACACACATCCCATGATTTGGGAAGTTCAAATGGATGGATGGGAACGAATCGCTTTTTTCCACTTGTAGATGCCATCGAAAATGAAACAAATGCCAAAAGTCACCAGAAGTCACCAAAATCACCACTAACGTCACACAACACTCCTCACTACCCAACATTTTTAAGAAATATCGGTGCATCTTTTATACTGTAGCAGTTTAGCGCTTGTTAAACCGAGAAAGCGCGTTGAACACTCTGAACCAATCGCAGAGCGGAACATTCGCCGAGCCAATGAAACGCTTCGACACACTGAAGCGATTGACCCGCAGAGCGAAGCGAAGAGCTTGGGGGAGGGACCGACACTTCGGTCACGTGAGCGGCTGCTGCGAGACGGTTTCAGAAAGAACGAGACGTGCTCCGGAGCTCCGACTCATTTGCCCGTCACTAGTTATTGTGGCTGCACTGCTCCGGACATTTCAGGCGACCCCGTTTGAATTCTAGGCGACCTGTAGGTTGAAAAACGCTGGTCTAAAGACTGACGCGTTGGTCGATGAATTACTTCTGGACAGGAAAGCTCTGCTGATCATTTGAAAACGTACAGTAAAGTTACAGCAGCAACAGCGATTCTGAACGAGCACCGGCTGTAAACAAACATCTCGCGTCTGGAGGAGGCGTTTCTACTTCAGGAGCTCAAATGAGGAAAATCTGAAAAAGGAAAAACAGTCGCAGGATTTCTCGTTCCTTGGAAAATCCTCCGTACAACCTTTAAGAAAATAAAACTGCAGATTTAGGCAGAGTTCTGGAATCGCCGATCTGGAATGGAATAGAGCGTTTGGACGAATAATAAACACAACTCCAGGTGTGTTTTTAAGGAGGAAACATCAGAACGCGGTTGAAACTTCACAAAAGTCCGTTTTCGCTGATATGGGATGGAAGTACAGACCTGGTCCATGTCGGCGTTCCGAGGCAGGAAGTACACGATGTCGTCAGAGATGAGTTTGGCCTTTCGGAAAATCTCGAACGTGACAAAGAGTTAAGGAAAATTATTTACGCGTTTCACCATTAACAGCAAATTATGATAATACGTGAATTAATTGTTGAATTGGAAATCAATCATGTGGTGAGTTGACATGTTAAGCCGGATGCCCTTCCCCACATGACCTAAAAGACACAATGAGAACATTCCAGAACCATCGTTTCAGCGACACTTTCCCCGCTCGTTATTTTGATGGAAATCATTAATCGCTATGACAACGGTCCTAACCTCTCATCACTCTGAAATCCAAAGGACGGGAGGACATCCGAGACACTTAGAGGAGGACAGGAGGACATCTGGCACACACAAGAGGACGGGAGGACACACTCTGAGGACGGGAGGACACACTCGGAGGACACACTCGGAGGACACACTTGGAGGACGGAAGGACACACTCTGAGGACGGGAGGGCAGGACGACACACTCGTGGAACGGGAGGACAGGAGGACAGGAGGACACAGTCGGGGGACGGGAGGACAGGAGGACACACTCGGAGGATGGGAGGACACACTTGGAGGACAGGAGGACAGGACGGGAGGACACACTGGGAGGATGGGATGGGAGGACAGGAGGACACTTGGAGGACGAGGACACTTGGAGGACGAGGACAGGAGGACACTAGGAGGACAGGAGGACACTTGGAGGACGGGGACAGGAGGACACTTGGAGGACAGGAGGATACTTGGAGGACGGGGACAGGAGGACAGGACGGGAGGACACTTGGAGGACACTTGGAGGACGGGGACAGGAGGACACTTGGAGGACAGGAGGACGGGGACAGGAGGACACTTGGATGACAGGAGGACACTTGGAGGACGGGGACAGGAGGACACACTCGGAGGACAGGAGGACACTTGGAGGACGGGGACAGGAGGACACACTCGGGAGGACAGGAGGACACTTGGAGGACGGGGACAGGAGGACACACTCGGAGGACAGGAGGACACACTCGGGAGGACAGGAGGACACTTGGAGGACGAGGACAGGAGGACGAGGACAGGAGGACACTGGGAGGACGAGGACAGGAGGACACACTCGGGAGGACAGGAGGACACTTGGAGGACGAGGACAGGAGGACACACTCGGGAGGACAGGAGG